>CM024706.1:35092744-35151872 GCA_014182895.1 Angophora floribunda | reverse complement strand
AGGTATAGCACCAAATCAACATTTGAAATAAATTTCAAAACCATTTTGAAATATAATGAAAATCTTTAGCATGACAGGATACATTCAGCTGAAATTTAGGTATTAGGAGTGTTAACTTCTCTTATTTTTAATTCTGGATAACTTTTTTATATACAAAAAGATATTCTCCCTAAATGAAAATGGATTCAATGAGATATTAAGTGAAGAGCAATGTGTTCTTGTTGTTTTCTAGTAATTTTGCAAAAAGAAATTTGCTTCTCTTTTCCATTTGGTAAATCCATATTATTTTATGGATGATTTTGAATGAATGATTGAATGGATATGGATTGAAAAACGTGGGGACCCTTGAAAGGTCTTTTTATGATGCAAGTTCATCCATTTGGCAAGGGCTGATATATTCCACAGAGAACCATTCAAATGTATTCATCAATAGTAAGTAATGCAAGTTAATTTATGATGGAAAATTGTCTAAAAGATTTTAATTGTACAATGGCGAAATTCAGTTTTAAACTTTTTCGCTATTCTGGCCAATATACCCTACATATTTTGACAATTTTTCAATATAATCCATTAAATCATTTAGGACAAAAATCATCGACGAATTGGAAGAAGCCACCTACCATCAAACACGTACGCCTGACTAACACGCATGATTTTAAATGAAACGACATTGTATTGATTTTTTTTCTTTTTCTATTATTTTTTTATATATTTAATGTTCACCTTCTTTTTTCATTGGTCACTAACTCGTTGGGACCTTGATAATGGCCAACGAAGGTTGTTGACCACGAGCGTCATTAGCCTCATTGGCCACAAGTTTAGAAAAAAGAAAAAAATTCAAAATATTTTTTTTAAAATGCAAAATAACATGTTTCATTTAAGATCATCTCGGTTAGAGTTAGTCATTTTACGTGGTTTGGTTGAAGTTGGCTATACCACCACATTAGTGGTTTCTAACCTAAATTAGCCAAATGGGCTAAATTAAAAAAAAATCACTTAAAAATTTATAACTACATTGGCCAAATCACAATCGTACATTGCTTGTTTCGAAGAACCTGGGCAAATAAATAAAATTTCGTTTTTTCATGACAAGAGATTTAACGTAAACTGTTTTTTAAAATTTTTGTTCCCGTGAACAACTAATCAATTTTTTCTTTTTTCTCTTTCTTTCCTTTTCTTTTTCCTCCCTCGCCTACTACGCCCTCATCGCCACCACCGCGGCAGCCCACCGATGCCACCAAGCCTCACCTCGGCCTTGCCGAGCCATCTCGCCTCGCCTGGGACTGAGGTGCGGCTAAAGCACAACGGCACAAGGACTGGGCGAGCTCGATCACCGACCACAATCAGTAGAAATGAAAAAAATAAAAAATAAAAAGATAAAAAAAAAGAAAAAAATGTATTTAAATCATTAAAAATTAAAAGAAAATATTTTGGACTAGAAATTTTAAGATTTTTTACAAAAACATTTCTATCCCGAGAATAAAAATTTTAGACATTAGCTTACCAAACACTTCAAACGCCGTAAATCGTTCTCAACGTAACAAAGGAATCATTTTTTAGCAAAATTGCTCCTTAAATAAAGCACCCTAAGTTTCCCATTTTGTTACTCATTAATTAAGCAGCCTATATTAGCCAATTAAATTAAAAAAACATTGAGATAAATATTTTTTAATTCAATAATATTTGATTGAACTGTGCACACTTCTAGGTTGTGCGTATATATCATCACAAAATCCAATGGAGAGGTTGAAAGTATTAGGATAAGTACACTAGAAATTCTAAAACTCGTACAATGGAATTCAATCAATATAATCACGTCTTAAAAATTTTCAAAATGTGCAATAAAGTCTTAAAAGTACAATTAAATTATAAAACTTTCAAAATGTACAATTAATGGAAAGACTAATTCAACAAATTTGATAAGTCGTATGACTTTATTATATTTTTGAAAATTTTAAGCACTCACCGTATTTTCAATGATAAATTTAACTGATTGCATTTCAAAATTTTTTGCATTTCATTATACTTTTACATGTTTTTAAAACTTTCAACGCACTTATCAATACTTATCGATATTACTATTATAAAAGAAGAAAAAATTGAATGTGCTATCATGTGTCATTAAAGCTTTTGTTTGACATGTCCCAAGACAACCGTCGTCCAGTTGTTTTACCGAAAACTTGAATATACGACATGCATGACCTGCGCGCCTTTGTTGCCGAAAAAAAAAAAAAATCTAGTAAAGGCTACCAAATGTTAGATGAATCGCCTTTTCCCAAAAAAAAGACTTCTAAGTTTTTAGAAAACGAGCCAAACAAACTAAAATTTCCTAGTACGTGTAAGTGGGGATGTGGACATAACATAACAATACAAAATAGACAACTGGGGAAAGGAAAACATCTAAGATAAGGAGAGCAACGTACATAATAATCATGAGGAATTTCGAGATTCCCTTGCTACGATATTACGCAAGACAAATTATTTGTTCTCAAAAGCTAAAATGGGCCAAACAGTATATACGTACATCTTAATGCTTCTTATGAAAAATCGAAAGCTTCTCACGGCCTTAAGATTTGCTAGGATTAGATTTTAGAGATCTATGCTTTTCGATGCCTAATCATATTCGGGCTAATGCACACATAGATATCTCCGTGGGCGATGAGAAAAATCCAGCATTTGGTGCACATGGGCAAAATGGATTTGTTCTTCAATAATTCACGTGGTCCATAGGAAGTATTATTGTTCAAGCAGTACCGATTCGATCATATGTATTTGTGAATGAGAGGAGGTCAAGTAATTATTTGATGTACATTTAATTATGCTCTTTCTTCCATCAATGGGGTTTAATGGGACTGCAATGCAGACAATCCTATCGGCGATGTGCATCTCAATTTCTAACTTGGTTTCGAGCTTGTTCATGTACAATTACAATGAAGAAAAGCAATGGCAAATTGAGTCCCGCAATTACGTAATAATAATAGCAAGTTTAGCGCTTAAACGGCAAAAATAGAAAAGAGGGAGAGAAAGAAGTTTAGCTACGGCGATGACACCAGTGACTAGACAAAGATTATGCTAAGCGATATTACTATAATAGAATACGTGATAATATAATACACTTGTAGACTCTAAAGCGTTAAAATTACTGAAAAACCTCACATTCCAAAAAGAAAGTACAAATATATATAAATTCGTGTGATTCTTTTTTATAATGATAGATATAGCGAAACAATCATTTTGTTTTTGAGGTTTTGATTCAATTGTTCACTGTTAAAGTTTGACATTACTATTAATGTTACATACTTTAAACTTTGGTATTAACAAAACCATATCCTTTGCACATGCATGGGCATGCTAGACATGGGACGAATGCATATTGTTTTTTATAGAAGAGTATAGACATAAAGTTTTAGAGATAAGATAAGGAGAAAGCCACAAAAAATTTAAAATTATGCTCATTGTGACACATTTATCTTGAATTCTTTTTTGTGATTTCAAAATTTACAAACTATGCCTAATGCCGCACATTTACCATTAACTTTTTCTTGCACTTATACTTAATGATATATTTTACATTCCATCAATATCCCGTTAGATGACTTTTCGGCCAAAACAATATTGTTTTTTATTTCATTTAAGCTACATGAGCGTATATCAATATCGTTTTGTTTTCTAGCGTTCATATAGACTGATTTTTAACAGATCTTATTGACAAAACTTTGATGCAAAGTAAATGTGTCATAGTAGGCATAATTTAGATTTTTAGTGATTTTTACCCAATAATATATGTGCTACATGAAAGTAGGAGAATTGTTTACTAATTGCTAAAGGATCGGATTTTCATTAAAAGCAAATTTTAATTTGAAGATAAGAGTATCTCAACCAAATAAAGGTTCAAACCAGATTTGGATGGATTTGGCTTTATAAGTAGTATATATGTGATAACCGAAATTTTCTATGCAAAATCATCCTTTGCATATTCCGCACTTCACACAACCCAACTGATATTCCGTACATGCCATCCAAAGTTTTAAGCTTAATAATACTCAAATTTCTAATCTAAATATCATTATCGAACATAGAAAATTTTAGATGTCACAATAAATATATAGACATAAGGTAGCGATAACATTGTGAAAAAAAAGTATAAACAAAGTCATGTAATAGTAAATGATTTGAACCATTATAATGTGCGTAGAGAAAATTTTGAATCATCAAAATAGAAGAAAGATATTGTACATATGCACAACAAAAAAAATGATAAGAAATTTAAAATTATCTTTATTATAATTTATTTTCTCTTTCTTTTTTTGAATTCCCTAAATATTTTTACGAGTGCCCTAAATATCTTATTTTTGGATTCTGATAAAAACTAAAATTTCAATATTTTGAAAAAGGAAGTCAAAAGCGACTATATCTAACATTACCGATCCCTTCTTTACTTCCATCTTTCTCGTTATTTTTTTTTCATTTTCAATTCCATCTACACGATCTAATCATATATATCTTCCTTAGGGTGCATTTGTTTCGCAAAAATTTTCCGAGAAATCATTCTCCATAAAAATGATTAGTTTTTTTGTGTTTGGTGATATGTGATTGAAAATGTTTTCAGGCGTTTGGATCATATTTGAAAAATGATTAAATAATATTTGAATTAACAATTTACACTAGTTTGCCTCTCACTTTCAAATTGTGTCACGGCTACGGGACTCATCTCATTTGTGAGACAATAAGATTTATCTCGATCAATCAAAAGAACGGAGAGAGAACCTAGAGTTGTGTTGTGTTGAGCATCGTCGCGGGATCTTCAACAATGAAATCGAGCAAAAGGCTTAAGATCGTAATGATTAGGAAGCAACGATCGACTCGACTCATCTCAATATGAAAAATTTGGGCAAATCAACAACAAAATCGAAGAGGAGAGAGAACCTAGAGTTGCATTGTGTTGAGCGACGTTGAAGAAGAGCAGGACCTTCAGATAAAGAAGATGAGCTCAACCTTCACGACCTTCAACAAAGAAAGAGAGCGAGCCCGACCTTCATCGATGAAGATGATGAGAATTCTTTGAAGAGCGGCTTTTCTTTTGGGAAAAAAAAAGAAGAGATTTTGGAGGGTAAAAAAAAGAGGACAGGATGACATAATAAAAGGGAAATGGCCAAAAGATCAATAAAGGGAAAGTGTTTTCCCCTTCCCACAATAAAATTCATTTTTCTAATATTTTTCTTAAAAAATATTTTCATTGACCAAAATCATTTTTGAAGAAACAAATAATGAAAATCTGGAAAACATTTTTGAAAAGTAATTTCATTGAAACAAACGCATCCTTAATTTGAGAACCAAATAAGATCCAAAACGGTTCGCCGTTTTTCCTCTTTTCCTTCTAGAGGGAGGTTAGCGAAACGCCACCCTCTCCGTTGTCGTTTCGTCTTGTGGAGACGCAGATCGCAAGGGGCAGGCGAGGGGAAAAAAAAAAGATAAAATAAAATAAAAACGGAAACCCCCTCTAGCTCTCCATGTCCTCTCCTCCTGTTTGCATTCCGATTTAGGGCTGGCGAACTCGTTCTCCCCTCCGCCCCGAAGCTCGGCTCCGTGTCCTCCGTGCCCTCCGATCGGTTGATCCTTCCCCGTCGTCTGGCAAGGTATAGTCCCTCAAGCGAGTTCCGAGCTAGTTGCTCACTCGCGCCAGAGGTGCCCTCGTTGGGCGCTCTGGTCGTTCCCCGAGTCCAGATTTCACTGTCTCCCGTCGAATCCCGTTCCTCCGCGCTCTACTGTTGGTGGAGAAGCTTCGCTCGGGGGAGTTGAGGTCGGTGTGGCGGTGGGATTGATCTAGATGTTTCCGAGCGGATTTAGTCGAGTCGGCGTTGACTGGTGGGAAAGCGATGCGAAATGGAGTCTGTGGTTTTTTTTTTTTTTTGGGTGCGGTTGCGAGTGTTCAGGGGGCGTGGCGGTGGTAATGCGGAAGAGCTGATTTGTTTGCGGAATTCAGGAGCGTCGTGGTAGGACTAGTTGTGGTAGGGCAGTTTGATAGATGTTTTACTTCTAGGCCGGTGGATGGCATGTGCAAGTTTAGGTTCTCACAGAGAGCGTGCGGTGCAATTATAAGCATTTGAGGGTTCATTTCGTTATGCAATTGCCTGTCTTCTGTGTGGGGTTTTGAGAAATATTTCTGTTTGCTTGTGTAGTTTATCTTGTGATTGGTAGATTGCCATTTTACAATGAATTTTCTGTTCTCATTCTGACCTTATCAGTCTCCGTTCTCTTTCCTGCCTATTGTACTAGAAGAATTAGAACGTGTGCTGTGAATTAGAAAGAAAAATCATTGAATGCCTGCATAATTTAAACTTTTGACATAATACGTTAGGGGCAAATGTTTGCTCACTTAATCATAGATGGATATGGATGGAGGACAAGTAATTGGTTATCAATATACATTTAGTAGAGGAAGAATCTGATAGGTTCGGCTTCTTAATCATGGACAATAAAAACATGTATATTTATATCTCAGTTTACACTATGACTGCTGAATGAGTATTATGCAATATGTTATGTATTTGTGCACATGGTTTGAAATTTGAGTAATTACTTACTGTTATTTGTCCTTTTCAGGCTATAGATTGAATAAAACTGGAGAAAAGCTTGTTAAATCCGCATAGTTCTCTCTATTGACTGTCAAGAGAAGGATCGGCTGCTTTTCTGCAAGGAATGATTTTCACTGATACTTTTGACATATATGCAATGTCCGGGTTGATAAATGTACTACACTAACCTTTATTCCGTTTTCAGTTGAGCTTGTAAGTGCCATGATTTTACGAACGTAATGAATCAATGGTCATCGAGTTGGTGCAACTGCTTGAAATTCGTGGGTCTAGTACCTTTTTAAAATGAAGATGTTTTTAGCTGCTCAGTCAGGGAAATTTCAAAATTTTGTAGCATTAAGAGAGAAGGCCTTGCCATAATATTAATATATACATACATACAAAGTTATAAAGCGAAGTCATAAGCTCTGCTACACGAAGTCTCATGCAGAATTCTTCGTGTGTCCTTTTTATTTGGCGAACTTCATTCACATATATGTCTCGTTTCTTTTGCCAGATTGAGGAAGAGGCTTACTGCTTATATTAATTTGTATGGTTTAGCGGAATCAATTGATATTTAAAACATTTACACTCCTTGTGCCTGCAGTCTTCTAACAACTCAACGTCAAATCTACCAGACGGCACTGGACGATCTTTGGCGACATCCTTTCTCTGGTCAGTCTGGTGCTGCTTCCCGGTTTTTCATCATAGTGGTGGAGTAAATATGCTAAATGTCACTTTCACCAATACTGCTAGAACTTATCATAATGTTGAGGCTACATGTCTTTAAGGAACTATTCAAGGGTTGCATAACATGCATGGGGGCTTTAATGTTCCCAATATGTCGGGCACAATTCCATCGAGGAGCTCCACACAAATAATCTGCAATCTGGTGGCGTCCAACAACCAGCTGAAACCTTTCTGGTGGCCGATTTGCATCAAATAATCTTCCTGTCGCACTCTCTCAGGTACTCTTGGGGTTTGCATGATGTTGAATATTGATTTGATGGACAATTGTTGGTTCTGAATTTGATCGCTGTGCAAGCTGTCAACTGCTAAATGATCACTGCATCAATGCAATTTGCAGCTATCTCATGGAAGTTCTCATGGACATTCAGGAGTTGCAAACAGAGTGGGGTCTCAATGTTGTAGGAAACCCTGGGTTTACAGTAATGCAAATGGAGTTGGAGGCTCCATACCTGGTATCCTGCCTACATCTGCGGCGATTGGAAATCGGAATGCCGTTCCCCGGATTGGGGGTGTCCCAATTTTGGGAAATGCAAGTTCTCGCATTTCAAGCTCTATTGGTAACATGGTTGGAGGTGGCAGTATTGGGAAGAATTTAAATGCTGCTGGAGGAGTATCTGTGTCTGGTCTTGCTTCTCGTCTAAATTTGAGTTCTAATGCTGGATCTGGAAATTTGGGTGTGCAGGGCCAAGAATAGATTATTGGGCGGTGTACTTTCCCAGGGTATGTGGTCTCGCTGGTTATATTGATTTCATTTTTATTTCTAATTAGCTCACCTCAAATTGATAAAAAGTAAACATGTCTTGAAATCGCCCTACAGACTTGGATAGCTAATATTTCTTTCCTTTTGAACTAAACCATCTTTTTACTGCCATTGTTACATGAGGTTTCCTTTCTCTGAACATTCAATCTTTTTGCACAGTTTGTCCATTTTGTAAGCTGTCTGATGTTTATCTAGAATGCTTCATTGCCCCTCTGGATACGGATTGTAGTTGTCCACCAGTGCAATGTGGACACCTTCATTCAGTTAACACTAGAGGATACTTTATTCAGTTTCCAATAATGTTGGGATGCTCACTTTACCAATGGATTAGCATTATGGTCTACTCTTGTCAGAAGGTGTTTTTTGTCTCATCAGTCTTTGCAATTTGTAGCTTTTTCCTCTGATGAAGGAAGTTTTTGGTTAGATAGACAAATGCAGCAAAAGAGGAAGAAGAGAAAAGAATAGAATCAAGACCGAATATTTTTGTTCAACTCCATAAATGTGACCCCTTGTACTTCTTATAACTTTTGGACGTTAAGTCTGGCTCATATTGGCAATCTAAAATGTCTTTTTAAGAAAAAAAATGGGAAGATTGATCTGCTGGATATACTGAACTGGGCTGCTTTATGTCTCATTTTTGTTTTCTTTGTCTCCTCAGGTGTTTCAATGTTAGGCAATTCTTATCCTTCGGCAGCAAATCCTCTTTCACAAAGTCATGTGCAGCAAGTGAATAATCTTAGCTCCATGGGAATGTTGAATGAGTTGAACACTGACAGTACCCCTTTAACATAAACTTAGATTTTCCGCAGCTGACCAGCTGTTCGTCCACTAGTTCTGCTGGAGGGCAAGGGCAAAGGGTAATGAGGATCATTCAAATCTTTAGTTGATGGATACTTTTTATTTTATATGTTGTAGTTAATATTGTTTTGAAGATGATAGAAAGTGTTACGATGAATGCCGAAATTTAGGTTCTCTTCGGAATAAAATCTTAGCCCAATTGTTCAACAGAATCAAAAATTCAGCATCCAGAACGAGGATTTTCCAGCCTTACCAGGATTTAAAGGTAAATAATCTTAGCTACGTAGCTCTTTTAGTTATTTTTTTCATTTCCCACCCTAGGAGTGTTTGGTGCATTTATTCATATGGTTCTTTTTGCTCAACATTTTCAGATATGACTAGTTGAATTGGTGTTCTCATCACTCTCTATGAAGGAGTGTTTTATCCTTTTAATGGAGCTATGCATGGTTGGGTATATTAATTAAAGGAATTTGTTAGGGTGGTCAGTTGTTTCAACATGTTTAAATTACAAAATGTTGTGCTTTCCTGTGGATTTTAGTGCAACTTATAATATATATAGCATGTTTTTACCAATTCCAATGGATTAATGCGCTATCAATTTTATCTGATGCAGTGCATGCATGTTGGATGTGTGTGCTGACGGTGACAGCAATTTTCATAACCCAGCAACTCTTCAAAATGATGTTTCATGATATTTATTGCTTATCATATCTTTGCAAGGAGAAAAAATCATATACTTTAAGGCTCTACTAATGATTTGTGGAATGCATTGCATCCTGCATGGTAATATGTTCCCCCAATTACTACTGATCATGCTGTTAGATCTTTTTACAGGTGGTAATTCAGATTATTCTATGGACTTGCACCTGAAGGAGCAACACATGACAATGCTATGTCAATGATGCAATCCCAGCATTCTCGGTTAGTCTAAATGTCTTGGGAGAATTTTCTTTCCCTTTTACTAGTTGCTTGAGTTGCATGCAAGTCTGCTGTGAGATACATAACTTCATTCATTTGCAGATGGGAAGGTCTGCTGGTTTAATTTAGGGGGTGCATACTCATTTCATCGCCTCAGCAGCAACAACAGCAACAGCAATCTGTGCCCTCAGTCACTGGTGGTGGGGTTTCCTTTTCACCAGGGAACAGTCAGGATATTCTACACTTGCAAGGATCGGATATATTTCCATCTTCCCATTCAACATATCACTCTCAGGTTTGGTAGTTTTGCTATGTGCCATTTAATTAAAAGATTTTGGAAAGATACTCTTTGTGTGTTGGATACAGGGAGTAGTGGGTTGCATACAGTCTGGCAGATGAGACAAAATTATCTGTGACAGAAGATTTTAAATTCTATATTAATGATTGAACTGAAATTTATCACTTGCATGTTTTGGGAGATATGATCCCTTTTAACATTGTCTTGTTTTTGCTTAGTTAGCTTGTCCAAGCGATTGTTGTCTTTGACAAGGACTTTTTTTGTTGATAGGGTTTTCAAACAAGTGGACTCTCCTCCTGGTGTTGGGCTTAGACCTCTAAATTCACCAAGTGCTATATCTGGAATGGGTTCGTATGACCAGCTTATCCAGCAATATCAGCAGCAGCAAAACCAATCTCAATTTCGCATGCAGCAGATGTCTGCAGCCAATCAGTCATTTAGGAGCAGGGTATGAGACCAATGCAAACCTCACAATCTACTCCCGATCCATATGGGTTGCTTGGCTTACTAAGTGTTATAAGGACAAGCCCGATCCTGATCTGGCATCTCTCGCACTCGGCATTGACTTGACTACACTTTGGCTAAATTTGAATTCTTCTGAGGATCTTCACAAGACTTTTGGTTCCCCCCATGGTCCGATGAGCCAGCAAAGGGTGACCCAGAGTTTAGCGTTCCCAATGTTATTATTCTAAACAGCCACCAACTTTTTACATGTAAGCTTCCATCTTCTTTTAGTTACTCCAATTTTGTTCCCCATTTTCAGTTATGTATCAGCTTACGGCTGCACTTATCAATCTGTAAGTAATATTATTATGTTTGGCTGCAGCAAGGTTATTTCTGCAGTTCTCTGTGGAGACATTATTTTACATATTTTACAGGTGCTTCACTGTAGATTCATTTACTGCTCCTGAAAATTGCGTTACTTATGATTCACTAACATGATATTTTGTTTTTGCAGCATGCCTAAAGATGAAGCCCAATATATGCCGCAAAACGAACTGTATGCTCTTTCACTCAAAGGGATGTCTTTCCTTTTGCCAAGAAAAAACTTCGTTTTTAAGCTTTTATGCACACTTGGTGCCTCCCATCTCTTATCATTGTAAGTTAGAAATTCGGAGTTTAGGTTCTGCTTAATGGAAACATTTTGTTGGCAGTTACAACAGAGGTTGGGTATATCACAGAGAGCTTCGGTTGTGGTTTTTGAGGGCCCCTAACATGGAACCACCATGAAGACACAATTGTAATAGAGAGGGTCGTATCACTGTTTCGATCCGATGACATTTGAGATAGTTAAAGGTTGGGTTGATCGATACCTGTTACAACCTTTTCTGTTATGTGATCTGCATTTGTCATTGTTCACCCAGGCCACTTACATAACTCAAGATGTAAACTCCTTTGCAGGATAACTACCTGCTTTACTTTGAGATGCTGGAAAGAGACCGCCCTACCGCAGCACTTTTCAACCAACTGATGTAAAGCAAGCGTCGATGTTTTTTTTGGTATGAACATGCATTTAGTATTTCTTGCATTTGTAGTTCTGCAAATGGTTGGCGATTATTTTCTCAATGTGGTAGTTGGCAGCAGAGGTTGTCGCTCTTTTATTCGTCTGCTGACCGGGTGGATGCAATGGAAGTGATCCTTCACTTCGAGTATCATGAGTGGCTATTGCGCTCAATACATGTTTTTAGAGAGCTTAGTATCATCATCCCACCGCTTTTATATAAGCACCCGTTCTGCTATATTTCCTTGGTCATAGTACATCTTGTGGTGTTTTGCATGGGTCCCGCTTTGTGGATGGACTTGGGGTTAAGTTCTTGCGTCCCTGAAATTCAGTTTTTGTTTCTTGTCAAGAGGCTGAAACTTCTTTAATCTGCTGCCTTCTCTTAGAATTTCTTTTTTACATGCTCCGGCCGAGGAAAAGTGATGTACCTCCAAACTAAAAATGATCTTTGATAGGAGAGGGGCGACGATTGCATTTGTTTGTTCTATAGGTAACACGAAATGGCATGCAAAACCCTTTTCAACGAAAGTAGGGCGGTGAGTTCTGACCGAAAAATGCGATCAGAGAAATCAATCTGAACGTTTAAGCAATTTATTATCGTGGAAATCTTAAGAGATAGATGTATGTAAAGTTTTAAAATTTATTGCATTGAATAGTAATCAGGGTTAAAATTTTTGAAGTTTGCATCAATGTTTATAGAATTTGTTAAATTAGAACAATCGGGTCAAGCTTTATTAACTTTGTCAAATGGTCTAATGAAAAAGGGTGGAGGCCTTTTATTATCCTCTTCCCTGTGGTTCTTTTTCGTATTTTTCTCCTTCCTTCATGGTATTGACCTAATTGAAATATGAAATATAAGATTTAAATGACTTTATTTTTTGTAAATCTTAATTTTTTTAACTAAAATTTTAATTTCTGACTAAAAAATAAAACAAAATTTTAATTGCACAAAAAAAAACTAGAATTTAATTAAATAATAAAAAAAGTATCTTTAAGAAAACACACACACAAAAAGGCAAGAGGTGGCAAAGTCCTCATTGCTATTGCCCCACCATCGCCGAAAGGGCTAGTGGGGATTGGTGGGGCCATTGACCCTCATCGACCATGGATGAGAGTTTGCGACTCTCGACTCCATATTGGGGCAAGATTTGCTAGCCCAAGCCTAAGTTAGGTGGTTTCCTAACCAGATTGCAACAGGATTAATTGATGTGAGGCACTCCTCACATCAGTCTGGATAAGGGTTGCTTTCTGGATTTCCTGGCGAGGGGCCAGTGACCACTTGCAGCAACCCTTGCCAAGCCCCTTACCGACGTTTTCCTGCAAATGCGGAGTTATGGTGACTCGCCTTTACTTTTTTTTTTTCCTTATGAACTTTTATACTACATTTCTTAATTTTTAATCTAATTTAATTAAGATCTAGGTTAGAAAATCATATTTTAACCGAAATCACATCATCTTAGCCTTATTTTTCATATTTTAGCCATGCCAGCATTATGTAAGAGAGATAAATTAACAAAAGTTAGCTAGCATTTTTCATTAGTTAAGTTCAACAAAAGGTAATTGGATGACTCAATTATACAAATTTGATGAGTTTAAAACTTAATTATCACTTTTGTAAATTAAGCTTTCTTAACAAATTTTATGACTTCACTGTACTTTTATCCCAAATCTTAATTAGTCATCTTTTAAAAAAAGAAAAAAGAATCCTATATAATATGCTCAATTAGTCTTGTCGGGCTGGTCCAGGCTAGTTGTGGCCCGTCCAGCCTAGCCTTGATGGGCCAGCTGGGCCTTTGTCCAGGCTATATTTTCAATTTTAAGAGCAAAGATCCTATTTTTGGCCCATAATATTTGGGCCTTTTCCTCGATTTTGGGCCCAGCCTTTGATAGCCTAATCTAAGCCGCTTCCCAGCAGTTCGAGGTCCAGTTCCGCAGGCTGTGCCTGGATGGCCCAGCCCATTTGTGTGCGCTTTGTTTTAATTTTAGTACCCCAAAGGGCCTTTTTGACATTTTCGGCCTCAATGGCTTTTGGGATATTTGGGCCCATGAACAGTAGGTCACTAATAGCCCTTGGGCCAATGACCCACTGTTCAATAGCCCAACTGGCGTTGCACCGTTGGAAAGGGACAGGGCCGGCCCAAAGCACGAGGCACGCCCGTACTCAGGCAAGGCCCGATACAGCAGCCGCTAGATAATCAAATGACACATTTCGATTCTTTGATCATTAATAGTAAAGGCAGTTCCGCTCCAGAAAGAAGTCAGCCATTCCGTCTTCTGCCCGTATCGATGATGATGAAAGAAATCACAGATAATTTTTCAAGAACAAATCAAATTGTTCCATATTATTATAGCACCTCC
The DNA here is from genome assembly GCA_014182895.1 of Angophora floribunda. Taxonomy (NCBI): domain Eukaryota; kingdom Viridiplantae; phylum Streptophyta; class Magnoliopsida; order Myrtales; family Myrtaceae; genus Angophora; species Angophora floribunda. Next base: position 35,137,917 of record CM024706.1, on the reverse strand, counting down.
TCTTTCACCCCCTCAGATCACACATGAATTCCACATTGGATCTCTCTCTCTCTCTCTCTCTAATGAGCTGAATGTGATCCTATTGTATGATGGCACAATTCTGGCCATTTCTCAAGATTGAGGCTTGCTGAGCACTACGCTCTTCAGTGGTGGCATTAGACTCTCCAGAAACTCCCTTTTACTGAAATTCTCTCAGATGTGCAATCCTCTTCCTGAGGAGGGGAGAAAAAGAACAATAAACACCAGATCCACGAAGCTAATCTTTTCAAGAACTTTTAGAACAAAGGTTTCAGACCAATTGTGAACACAATATAATTATTATCTGACGTGGATTTTTTTCTTACATCACCAGTGGAGGCAGAAATTAGTGACAGGAGGGTGACTGTAGCAGCTTGGTAATCTGTCAAAATCTTGTAAGCTGAGTCCTGTAGCTTATCCTGACAAATGGACATATGAAGGTAACCAAACCAGCATAGCAGAAAATATCAACAAAAATGGCGAATAGTTGCAATCTAAATGGCATTGTCTCACGCTTCCTAGGTTATCAATGCAATAGTAGAGCCACATGCCAACAAAATCTTCGAAAAATGATTCTGGTAGCAAGACAACTTTCTTGCTGGACAGATTTTACATAAAGGAGTTTCTGGTTTCACAAGCTGAATCTCACAGATACAATACCTTCAATCTGGTAATGGCAATGGAAATGGCCCTCCCAGGAGCTTGAAGAGCCTTACTGTGAACCTGCGCAATGGGGATGCTTTAATCACCAAAGCAAACAAACTAGGTAATCAAGACAAATTACAGAGAGAAGCAATGGTTCCTACTGACCTGAATATACAGCAGCGACACTACCTTCGGCAGAAGAGAGATAGGATCCTCTTCCGTAGACACTTGAGAGGTCAAATCCTACAGTGACACTCTGAACTTATTATGCAAACTAGAGTAGCAAGTGCAAAGGCCAAATAAAATGATTTTGTCTTGGCTGCTTCATTTGCATATAGAAAAACAGCAAAACTCTATGTAGACAACAGATCCCCAAGTGCAAAAATGCTTGAGAATCATAAGATGATCAGTAGAAGGTCCAAGATTGTAGATTTTACAGTAAATAGCAAAGACTGAATGTGAGATAAAAAATCAGCTTTGTCAAAATTAAAGTGGAAAAAGATGGCAAAACGTCATAAACAAGAACAATTACTTACAAAATAATGTTCTTATATCTGACATTACATAATGGGACGAAGCAAGCTTACCTTGCGGTAAGAATGCAGAAGTGCCCTTTCCAGTTTCTTGTCTAGCTTTTTCACTACCAATCCACTGAAAAAGCATTCAACTAGGAATAGTAAATAATGGAGTTTTATGCTTACACATACTAAAAAGTACAAAGAACAAACATCATAAGTACCTCTCCTCTGCAAAATCAATCAGCACAGTCATGAAAGTTTCCACCCTCTGTCATTGGTTATTTTCATGGCATTAAAATATATACAAAAAGTGGCAAGAGTTACTGTATAACATGCAAATTCCATTGTTCACAATGACACAAAATGAGTTTCATGTCAAAAAAACCATGGCAGCATCCACAAAATTACTGCAGATCTCAATCTCTTTATTTGAAAACTATTAAACTATGATGTCTGTCAACTTAAGGAAAACCGAAACAACTGAGAAAGGTTAGCTACAACATTGAAAACTGCAAATAATCGAAAGGTATATCTGCCAATAAGCAGAACAAAAATCACTGAAAAGTCACAAACAGATTTCAATGACAAGGACCGAATATTAGACAATCCCAGCACAATATTGATCTGGGGGAAGTCTCCTAGTTTATTATCAAACAACAAAAATGAAATGTTATTTAACTTAATTCAAAGGCAGACCTTTCCCTCCAAAGCGTCAACCACTGCAAGAGCCTTCTTTGAAAGGCTTCCAGGGAATGTCTTTGCCTGCACCCGGAAGAAAGGTGTAGATAAGACTCCTGTCAATACCCCATCTGAAAATTATCACTCAATTTATGAAAAGGTAGATCAAGGGACTTAATCTCCATACAAGAGCAGTTCTTTCTGCAGAACTAAACGAGCCAAACTGTGGATTCTCAGGTTTTCGGTTTCTGCTCCATTCTTTAATTTGTTGTAAGCATCCTGCAAATCACGAATCTATCACATGCCCCTTCATAAAAGATATATTTCATGCAACAAACACAATGATGAAGCAGGATATAAACAGCTACCAGATCAACAAATAGCATATCTACAATAGAAGCAGCTGTTGTTCTCAAGAGATGCCTGTGCAAAACCACCTGTAAAGCACATGAAACTGCACTTTAATATATTTAATCAGAACAACTTCCTATTTCAACTGATACATAGATAAAGGACATACTGAAGTGGATGGATCGTCTTCAAACAAATCTAGTGCCTTTTCATATAGCTGTATATTTAACGAAGCCTGCAATCAGAAATACATGAGAAAAGATAACTCATATAGTCATGGTATAGGCAAACAAGACCAAAGAAGCAAATGATTTTGCTCACTTCATCCACTCTTTTGCAAATCATCAAGCAACTGTTTCATTCTTTCTGCGTTTTCTGTAAACACTGCCTTTTTTTTTCCTTCCATGAATTGATTAGCATAGGTCTCAAGTGGTTGGCTAGAGACCTAATTATACTGGATGAATCATCAACACCTGCCCAAATTAATGACCAATTACATCAAAATCAGATTATGTCAGTCATGTACTACATTCAGAATTAAAACACTGCACTATAAATCATCACACCTTGCTCTTCAAAATCGGGAAACAATGTAGTAATCATTTGCACAATCCATTCTTCTGAAAGAATACCCTGGTTTTCTTCTTGGGATTTGACATCTTTCTTAGTGCTTGATTTCACTTCTGACGCATGCACAGAAGATACATCTTTGCTCTTCTTCTGGTTTTCTTAGATTTTGTTGGCACAAAATCCTGATCATCTGGACCACTCTCAGTTGCACCAGATTTAGCATTTCCAACAGATTTTCCTTCTTTTTCCTTCCTCCTTTATCCACAGCATGCTTAATAGACGTACTCTCACTTGAAGTTTCATTTAACTCGGAGGAAAAGCCAGAATCACGTGCTCCTTTAGCATCCTTGGCTGAATATCGATCATCAGAAAGATTAACACTGGCAGATCCTGAGATTAGCTACTGCCATCTCTTTCTCCAGGCGATCATATACATCCTACCATAGTTGTAAAAAGGCAAGGTAATCACTTAGAACATGACTAACTCAAACAATTGGTCATGCCTCTAATACCATAAGGAACTCAAGACCTGTCAAGTATATAGTATGAACAGAGAGAAAAGTTCAAAATCCTTCATTCGGCAACTAATTAACTAGAATGAGACGAAAAGAAGGATGCTAGATGTAAACTACAGTGAGATCAATCTACAAGAATGGAAGAAATGAGATTTTAATGTAAAAACCCAGAAGAAAAAGTGAAACAATTATTCAAATTATGAAAGGAAAATAAAGCTCAATATGAACCACCATATACAGTGTCAAAAACAGATTGCATATTTCTAGTGTGGATAAATTGCGCTTTTGGCCTCCCACACTACCCAAATTGTGGCCGAGAAAGAAAACCCATAGAAAGAAAGAAAACTTAAAGCCATAAAAATTGTAACACACTTTCAGGTGATAGGAACATTGGACATCTAGAACATTCACTGTAACCTCTATCAAGCAATCCTTGGTTCATAGTTTTCATGTAAGAGAAGATGACCAAGATATCAAGCTACCTGGAAAACACCTACATAGCTAAGACATAGACATATCAAGCATCTATTTTAAAAAAATAGAACTTATCAATAATAGAGCTCCCCTGAATGTTTGTGAGCTAAAAAACATATTAGATCTTAATATATCCTTTTCTGTAAAGAGAAAAATAGAACATCTCCCCCACTTCATAGATTCTTAAGGAATTCCATAATTTAATAAAAAGTTACAGAAAGACTAACCTTGATAAAGGCATTGCTAAAGACAAAGGACTTCATGATTAGAGCTTTATTAGACTGCAGAAATCATTTCATTTATAATTATCAAACTTGTTAAATCTTTAGGTATCATAAATTGATGTAACAAACTGTTACCTTAAGAGCAGACTGAACAGATGGATGGTGATGGAGACGAAGAAGCTGCGAAAAAGCATACGCTATAAGCCTCCAAAAACCTAGCAAAGATTTGGGAGGGAAAGGTACGGGAGTAATTTGAGAGAATCTGGAGGGGCAATTTGGGAAGGAGATGGATGAAAGATTCAGATTCCTCCTCGTTCCTGTAGACGATATTTGAGGAAGGAAGAATCGTCGGCTGCTGTTCATTCTTTTTGCCGAGGACCCGTGGGACTCAAGCAAAGCAAACGGTATCCGAAACCACATTGACTTGACTCGTGACCCACGCAGTCGCGTTTAATATTCCTGGTTCAATTACTGCAACGGCCACAAAAAAAAAGGTTCAATTAATGATTTTCTCACTTTTACAATTGATGCGGTGTGATTATGCTTCCTTCAATATTCATACTAATGTAAAATTACGACATTAACATTATTATTTATTTGAGTATCGTATAACCCATTGAGGTTGAGTGAAACTTTACATATAGAAGAGGGTGATGAGAAGTTAAATCTTCATTTTCTTGAAGAAGATCTCGAGAATGGGGAGACGTTTAATTTCCAAAGTGTGAATTTCGATTCTTACTTCTTATAAAAAAATTAATTGTCTAAAAACGGTTAAGAATTATGCTAGAATAGACAAAAAAATTATGTACCGTGTTGATATAACTTGAATTAAAAAAAAAAAAAGACATTCGATAGTTTTAAATAAAAATATATTAGAAGGGGGCAAATAGGACCAAAGGGTCGGAACTTGTTCAATCTCTCCCAATGACAGCATGGTGTATTTGAACAATTCATTGCTGACACGAAGGACCAAGTGACCTTTCAGACAATTGCAAAAGGAAAATATCATAAATTTTTTTGATTTAATTAAAATGAAAAAGTGGGGTAAACCAGTTCTATGGAATTCACTGCATTTATCACAATTAAGTAGTCTCGTCGCCTCTCTCCGACATTGGCTCAGAGTTATCCAACCCCTTTTGCTTTGGCTCACAAATGATCGCATTATGTTGTTGCAAATGAAGGTCACCAGCCCTGAATTTTGGTTGCAAAATAAGGATGTGATGAATCGAATCAAAACCAAAAATCAAACCGAACCGAACCGAATTTGCGTATTTTTGGTTCGAGTTCATTTCGATTCGATTAATCAAAATTAAATTATTTTTCCTTTTTAATCTATCTAATTCGGTTAATCGAACCAAATTGGTTAATTGAATTAAACCAACCTTTAAGGTACAAAATAAAAATCGCTGGACAAATTGAAAATCACTAAATTAGAATCTCTCTTGTGCTCAATCAATTGCTCCGTCTCTCTCTAGTGCTCGGTCTGTCTTTGTCTCCATCTCCGGCACGATCTGCCTCTATCTCCAACATGATAGCCTCCACCTCTGCCTCTGGCTTAATCCATCTCTGTCTCTCTCTCTTGCTCCTTGGTCATCTCCGTCTCTCTAGCTCAATCGGATGGACTCAATTGGCTGAAATAGCAATTTGCTTGTCAATACATGAAAAAGCAACTAGATGGACTCAGTTGCGGTTGTGCAAGATGAAAGAGTAAATGTGTTATGTGAGAAACGCCACTGTGGATGAACTCAATTGGCAAAATTTCTCACTTTCACATGCCATTGTTGATTGAGATTAGTTGGTCTTTTTCAGGAGTGATGAAGGTAGGTTGTGCAAGACGAAAGAGTATATCGCTTTTCAACCAATCATATTTTGATTGTACAACAAGATCTAATGCTTTAAAACATTTGAATATTGGTGGTACTTTCATCACATTTGAATTGATTTTTAATTGTCTAAACGCTTCATATGAATTGATTTTCAAATGTGATTTCTGGATATAATAATTGATTCAAAGCCTAAGGGTGGACATGTAAAGAGCAGATTTTGTTATTGATGACGCAGAATTCTTGCAAAAGGAGGACAAATAGAGAGAAGAGGAGTTCACACTGTAATTGACGTTAGATTTGGAAAAAAGTCAAGAAAAACTAAAAACCGAACCGAAATTTTAGTTCGGTTCCGTTTCTTATTTCCTTATCAGTAGTTTGGTTCGGTTTTCTCGAAAACAGAACCACTTACACCCCTATTTGCAAATGGCACCACGACCCTTTACATCCTCACAATCCTTGCCTCGGCTTGGGGAGGTTGCAACTTTTCAATTTTTTAACTTCTCATTTTTTTTAAGTTTTTTTTCAAGTAAAAATTTATGAAGGGGCATGGTGCCTAATTAGACATTAGATTCTCCTCATGTGATGGTTTGCTTTAGCACATAGCCAAAAGTAATAAAAAAATAAGCGAATCGAAACTCTAAAACTTACTTAAAATATGATTAAACCTAAATTTTTAAAAGAATACAATCAAGTCATAAAATTTATCATATTGATACAATCAAACCTTTATTAATTCACGTTTAATTTGACTAACGAAAATGTTGACATGATTTTTGCTTTTATTATTTTCTCAAGACACGTTCAAAGGGATAAGAGTTAACGTGGCATTTTCTTCGTCTTCGGGCGGCATCTCTTTTCACTGAAAAGAATAATTCTGAACGAGAAACTCAAATATCCCACGTCATGATCCACCTGAACCAGACCCGAGAGCTGGATTTAGTTGCCTCGCAGAAGGATCACCAAAGATGTCACTGGATCACAACGCATGGGCCAATGCACCCGATATATAAATTGGTCCACTTGGAAGGCCGCCCAAAAAAAAAAAATTACGTGCTTAATCTTTTCGGGTGACGACGACGAGATGCCTTGTCCCATCTCTGCGTATCCGGTCCTTAATCACCGGATTGCATATTTATAATTTATAATGCAAACGATGCTTTCTATTTTACCTCGCCTTTTTTAGGAGAAATTATCAAAAAAATGAGATATGTGCATCACTAGTTCTTATAATTTATTGCAAACGTGTAATTGAATTCCAAAACCTTCAAAAACAATAAAATCTCAAAACTTGTCAAATTGGGTATAATCGGATTTTAATCGATGATTGTCAATTTATTTAAAGAAAATACTAACGTAAAGCATTTTTAAATTAATTTCTCCTCCTATGTGACATTTTTTAATTATTTTTTCCTTTTAAATATTGTATAGATAATATTAAGAAACCAAAATAGAGTTAAAATAATTTGAAAACAAAATTGGAAAAAAGAAAAGAAAAAGCAGGGACTTCGTGGTGGATACCTGGCCTCCCATCATTGGAGGAGCTGATGAAGGTCGCTGGCCCAAGGCAAGGGTTGGCGAACTCACTGGATCTAGGTGAGGTCCCATATTTGAATGCCCTCAACCTAGACTAGGCCGGCAGCTCACCTGGAACAGCGAGGACCTTCCTGGCCCCACCCTCCCTCATCGCCACCATTGCCTAGGCCTGTGATCCTAGCAAGCCCCTCCAACAATGAGCAATGGTGGCAACACCCAACATTAGTCTTTTGTCCTTTTTTAACTTTTTTCCATTTTTTTTTATTAATTTTAGTTTTTAGTATCATTAAAATAAGATTGAAGGGAAAATTTAATAAAAAAATGCCTATGACAGAATTTAATTTAAAAATGCTACATCAGCAATTTTTTTGTTAGAAAAATTGATAGTGTTAACGGAATAGTGACTTGATTGTAACATTTCACAAGTTTTATGATTTGATTACATATTTTTTAAGTTTTAGAATTCAATTACACTTTAGTGACAAGTTTCAGAATTTGCAGATGCATATCCCAAAAGAAATCCTAAACTTATCGCGCTCGTGCCGATTTAATCGTAAACGTTTTAATTTGATTAATTTTTTCTTATTTTTCTTTAGGGCCAATTCACCTAGAAAAGTAAGTAAGCTTGTAATCGAAATTCTTGTTTTCTTTTTCCTGTATTCGAACGAACAACGGACGAAGTCCTTTTTACCTATACTTAGCATATGCCCCCTTCCTCGGATCAAGAGGCATCCGACTATTGCCATGATTAGGATTGCCAAAGCAACACTTAACGCCAGTTTCATATTCCCACTTGCATCCCACGATTTGACTAGAAGAGAACGTCCCGGGTTCTCTTAGACTCGATCGTGGGCCTGGCAGCCTACGGGCCCGTCCAGGCTCGGCCCGAGCTATATGGGCTGGAAGGCTTTTAGGCGGGTTTGGACGAAGACGTTTGAGCGCGTTCGAATACAAAATTTGGGCCCAACCCAATTCGTGCCTACTCGGTGATCACCACTGGAATCTCTCCATAAAAGACCGTTAATGTTATCTCCATTTTCTCGCCCCGAATCCATGGCAATCCCGTGGCTTAAAATGCTTAAGAAACAAGTGATGATAATACTGCACGGTCATCCCAAGTTTACCCCATTGCATAATGTTTGTTTAATGTTCGTGTTTTTGGCCGTATGATGTTGTTCCTTTCCGTCCGTAGATTTTGCTAATTTGAATAAAATACAACCGGTTATATAGGAGCATAGCGCAATGTTTGTTTAATCTCAAACTTTTACTTAGAAAGTTTCCACGAAAGCCTTGCACATAATATTACATCGTACAATCCTAACATGTTTGTATATAATTTTTGCAATCTATATTTCATAAGATGAATTGTTGTGTAATCTACTAAATATCTCGACTTTCATTTTAAACTTCGACCTTTCTCAATGAAAATATTGTCATTTCTCTCTCCGAGACAGATGAATATTTGGAGCTCGCTCATTTGCCAAAACAAAAATTAAGTGCTGAAAATTTTAAGTATAGAAAGTAAGTACTATAGTCTTTATACCAAGAAAATAAGGCTGTTTGATAACAAATGAAATAAGTTATCCATTTGATTTTTTTGACTTAAACCAATCGATTAAGTTGCATTTGCTTAATGATTATCAAACCCGTGTAACCACAATAAATACCGAAAGTTCAGCACATAATGTGGTTATAAAACACACTTCTCAACAAAGAAAAAACACTTCTCAACCATTAATTCATTGAGTGATAAATTTCAAGAGAGCTTCTTTCATACTGATCAACGATTGAGATATTTGAGTCTCTGAACATGACTACAAACTAAGTAGAAGATTTATGCTCCATTTAAGACTATCTTTATCCTTTCTTTTAAATACCTGTCAACATCAATGACATCCTAATCTTAATCCCTAACTTTGCCATCACAACATCCTCCCATCGCAACTCTCAAGCCACTCACCATCGAGAACAGACCCAGCTGCCATATCAATTGATATGGATGCGTGTGGGTGGCTTGAGGTCATATTTTTCTCGATTTGATTTTCCGAGAAAAAAGGGTAAATTTAATCATTTTATTATACATAACGGATTTAAAAATATAAAGTTGTAATTAAGAAAATGAAGGATGCACATCAATAAAAGCATAACCTTTTTTTATATTTAATTTGAAACTCTTCTCTTTCCAAAATGCTTTCTTTATTATTGTTTCGTTGATGTTAAGTTTCAAATTAAACCTCAATCTTTCTCATTGAAAATATCTCCGTTTCTTTGTTCAAGACAAATGAAGATTCTCTAACCCACATGTGCTTATATTCAGAGCTCACTCATTTGCTAAAATAAAAATACAAGTGCTGAAAACATAAGTATTAAACATTAATTACTAGGTGATCGTTTAAAATGGACGGTTCATGCTATGGTTCCATGGACCCATTCAAGAACTCGATAGGGGGGTCCATGGAATTGGTTGAAATATCCCCATTTTGGAAGAGGCATGAGACTTGAGAAAGAGCCACGAGATTGGAGGACGGAGGGATCAAGAGCAAGAGTGATATAGGGAGTGATAGGATCAGAGGCAATCTAGAGTGAGAGTAAGAGAGGGATTGACGAGGCTAGAGGCCACCGAGAGCGAGAGTGAGAGAAGGAGGCGAGATTGCGAGACAGGTGAGGTAAGAGAAAGAGAGAGACAAAGAAGAAACTAGAGTTTTAATCTTAAAAGTTGAAACATAAAATTATATATATACTGGTTTAGTCCATCCAATCTCATGGAAATTGTAAGTTTTAGGTCGATCTGGTTTGGTTTTGAGCAATTCCCAATTTTTTGCACACCTTCATTAAGTGCTAGAGTCTCTATACAATCGAAAATAAAAGGAAAATGTAGTTTGATGATAAATGAAATAAGTTATCAATTTGATTTTTGACTTAAACCAATCGATTAAGTTGTGTTTAGTTAATGATTACCAAATGCACTTAACCCCAATAAATATTGAAATTTCAACACATAATGTGGTTATCAAAAACACTTCTCAACTATTAATTCATTGGTTGATAAATTTCAAGAGAGCTTCTTTCACATAGATCAACGTTTGAGATGATAAAGTCACCAAACATGACTATCTCTATCCTATTTTTCTCAACACCCACCAACATCGACAACATCCTAATGTTAATCCCTAAATTGCCACTGCAACATCCTCTCGTCGCAGCTCTCGAGTCACTTGCCATTGAGAATGGACCCCACCACCATATCAGTTGATATGGATGCGCATGGGTGACTTAAGGTTATAGCTTTTTACCTTTCACTTTTATAAAAAAAGGGCACATTCAATTGTTTCAATTATACGTAGTAGATTTAGATATGTAAAGTTGTAGTTAAAAAAAAGAAAATACACATCAATAAAGCATAACCTTTTAATACTTAATTTAAAACTCTTCTCTTTCTAAAATTCTTTCTTTATTATTGTTTCATTGATGTTAGGATAAAAGGAAAAAAAGGATTTCAATTGCTCCGACTCCGAGTGTATCTAAACACTGGAGTCTCGGGAAATTATCATTTTGTCGGAAAAAGGCTTTCCCTCGAGCTGACCTAAACTCAACCCAAACAAAAGGAAGACAGAGAGAGATAGAGAGGGGGGGGAGAGAGAGACCGGCATCGATTGAACGCGTGGACTGCACGAGGAGGAATTGGGGTATGCGGTCAGCATGCTGACCTGGCCATATACGCGGCAGCTTCCTATTGGGCGAATAAACTAATGCCCAGAAATGGCCGTCAAAGCATTCTCCCTCCTACAATTCAAAGGTCAATTCATGACGGAGAGTCGCCACCTTACCTTACCCTACCTTCGAACTCGGAATCAAATATAGCGCAGACGCAAAAGGTTTCTCTCTTCTTCTTTTTTGTGGGGGTGGGGAGGTTCTTTTTCCCTTTTCGGTTTTTCTTTATGGAGATAGCCATAGCTCCCTTTACGCGGCAAAGGCCCAAGTGCCATTCCCTGTCGAGAATGTGAGAATGTAATAGAATACGGAGAAACTTAAAGATCTCTCAACCGAGAATGTTAGGGAGTATGGCAAGGAATGGCAGCACCCGCCCTGGTCCCCCAACAGTCCTGAATTGAGGAGCCATTTGTCCTCTTCTTGCATCTCATATGTATTTGAACTCCACCGCGTGGGCTCTCTGACCGCCATATCAAGTTACAGATCGATCGGTGTAGGTTGGAACTGATTAATGGCGCGAGTTCATGCGGCATGAGGCAGAGAAGGCAAGCAAGCAAAAGCAAACAACCTTTTAGCAGCTCTTTCTGTTTTGTATTTGAATCAGTCTGACTTTGATTTGATGTTTCCTTATGCAATCCTCGTTCACTAATAAAGAGTTAAAAGACAACGGATGGAATCAGGAAAAGAGCATTTCAACTTCACCGTTCAAAGTCCATATCAGATTCCTTTAACTGAAGTTTGAGCATGGGAAAGTAGGGGGAACCTTTTCGAAAAGATGAAAGCACGATCCGGTGATGTGGCCACTCAAAGGTGTCTAACTCAGCTGGACAAAGAAGTTACCGAAACATACCAGAGGAAGCGCCCCGAACAAGTTGACGTTTGCAGCTGAGCCAGAACATAAGGCCAGAGATTGGATGGATACTCAGGCTCCGACAGAAAAATATGTTTGGAGGCCAAGCAAGCGGAAAATGGAAACAGTTCGATCAAGCTTTATGAGATGAACCAGCATGATCAGAGAGTTGCAAAGAACTGACCAGCTGTACCAAGTCAAGACTCATGGCTTGTTGCCACAAAGAAAGATGAGAGATGAAACCAAAGTTCCCAAGTGGAACAAATATCGAGCAAAATCAGACTCTGGTGCGTTACATTTGTCTTGTGAACAAGATGCGGCATTCAAGGTTTTGCATTCAATTCGTGCAAACTGAAGGCATGGGAATGATATTTAATAACAGCAGCAGACAATACAGATTAACGACAATCATGAGGTTTAGATACCCCCTTTCTAAATGATGAATCTTGCATTTAGTTTCACCACACCAAGTTACTGGAAAGGGAAATTAAGCCGATGCATTGCAACCAATGCCACTTGATCAGCAACAGTAACAATTCAATTCCCAAAGGTTCTTTCTGGATTAACAACATTCACCGGTGTTCCCACTTTGTAGAAGCTTATTGTGGTTATGGAAAGAAATATAAATAGAACCTAGCTACCTTATCAAAATTAGCTATTTCAGAAAGAACAATAAGGAAAAAGAAAAAGGAGGAAAAAACTAATCTAGAAAAGCAAGGAAGCTCCATATCTTTTTTACATTTCAAATTCAGAGAGGTAGTCTGAACCAATACGCAGGGAGCCCCCGAATGTCACCAACAGTCAGCAAGCACAGACCTTTGAACATCAAATTTTCGAATTCGAAAGGTCGACCCTTCACTATCTCTGCAGAGAAAAAGAACCGAACATTGATGTAATTCGAACCTAACATCAAAGTATAATGACTAGACATCAATCACATGATAATGAAGAACAGAAACTGAGAAGACTAGAGGTGTGTATCCACAAAAGCTATGATTTTTCGATACTCGTTGAGATCTTTTTGCAGAAACACAATAATCAGAAGATCCACACGCTAATCAAATGAATTGGCATGGGTGGGGGCAATATTACCTTGCCGTTTTCAGGATTCTCGTCGACTTTGTAAGTGTCCACCGAGATCTCCGTCAACCACAGCCCCGGGAAAAGAAACTGCGAGAAAGCAACGCAAGACAACCAGAGAAGATCAGAACCCAGAAGTCAAAAGACGTTCGATGATTACCAAAAGGAAAAAAACTCGGAGAATTATGCGTTCACTTACATCCAATTGCTTCTGTACATTTTTGGGCCGCTTCTTGAACCGCCGGGGCGGTCGGTGCCCCACCATCGCCATGAAGTCCTCCTCAATCTCCTTTCGCTTCAGCGCCACCGAAAACTTCGCTCTCTCCTCCGTCTTCTGCATCGCGCCGCCGCTGTTACCTCTCAGGACCCTGGGCGACGACTTCGTATCGTTTCCGCCGGCGCCGGCGGCGTCCTCGGTCCTCGACGGAGAGCTGTTAACTCTCCCTCCGCCGCCGCCGCCGCCGATCGGAGCCTTGCACGCCGCCCTCCTTGTCCTCAGATTCCACGGCCTCGACTCCTCCGCCGCCGCCGCTGCAGCAGCCCCGGACTCAGCCTCGGCCTCCTCTGCCACAGCGACGGCCGCGGCGGCCGCCGATTCCACCTCCTCCCTCAGCAGCTCATCCTTCATCTTGTCCGTCTCGGCCCGCAGATCAAACATCAGCTTCTGCCTCACCGCCTCGATTCCGCAGTCGCCGCCTCCGTCCTCGTCGTCGTCGTCGTCGTCCCCGGCGGCGGCGGCGGCACCGACGATCCCGCCACTCCTCCTCCCCCGGTCCGAATCGCGCGCGAACCACCTCAGCCGCTCGAAACCCGGCTCCCTCCGCTGGAAGGAGGAGTGAGATCTGGCGGGGGATCGGCGATCAGCGGCGGCGGCCGCCGCGGAGGAGGAGTCGGCGGCCACCTTCATACACCGCATGTAGCGCTGGCTGCCCCAGCGGAGGCGCGGGAGCGTGAAATTGTGGAGCGGCTTCGATCTCTCGGGGCCCATCGCCATGGAAGCACGGACTCGTCGTTCTCTCTCGCCGACGAACCCTCCACTACACACCATCACCGTGCGGGGCCGACTCGCGGGATGCCGGAGCGGCGGACAGCTCCGATCGAAGGGGCGGGGGCAATCTCCGGCGTCGGTCCGCTCAGATTTTCTCGAGAAAATCCTTGCTCTCTCTCTCTCTCTCTCTCTCTCTCTCTCTCTCTCTCTCTCTCTCCCTTCCTTCGCTCTCTTTTCTCTTCTTCCGCTCTCGCGTTCCAGAGCGTCGCCGGGAAACGGAAGTTTATATACGAAGTGAGGAGAAGCGGTTCTAACGTTCGGGTTGGGCGTGTTTCCTCTTTTTTTTTTCTTTTTTTTTTTTTCTTTCCTATTTTATTTTCTTCTTTTGAATTTCCTTTTTTTTTTTTTTGTGGTCACTGCGGGGTGCGGAGGGTGCTAAGTTGCGCCAGGGGTGGTGTGGCGCGAGTAGTGTTTGTTGTGTTTGGTTTTTTTTTCTTTTTTTTTTTGGATTTCCCGGGTGATAAAATGTCGTTTTTTTTTGAAGAGCATGGTCGGCATAACCACCGTCGGATGGGGAGGGCGGACCGTGGAGACGCCCTTTTGAGACCGTCTAATTTTCATTTAAAAATCATTCCCCCTTTTTTCCCCGGAGACTCGATCCTTTTCCAGTTTTTTTTTTTTTCCGGGCCATCTGTCGAATCCTTTCCCCGATTCTTCTTTTGGCCAAGTTAAACGAGAGGATCCAAAAAAATTTTTGTGAGAAATTGTTACTATGCCTCTTTGATTTTCGATTTTTGGAAAATCAATTGAAATTTCATTTTTTCAATAAACTATTGACATGGTAGACTAGTGGCTACTTTTTTTCATATCACTTGATTGCCCAATTGGCACATATGCCTGGTATTTTCCCTAACAATTGTAAGTGAAAATTTAATGCATCTCGTGATTAAATCATAATTGGATAACTCAATTTGAGAATCATTAAATTTTAGAGAGCCCAAATCCAATTCACTTAACTTTTCGTTAAAAGAGCATTTGAATAATATATTATAGGTCAAACGTTTTATTTATTTTTGGTGTCTAATTTGAAGGATTTTCTTTTTTTCTCAAATCCAAAGTTTCATATAATAAACACGAAACGCTTTAAATATTTCAAAACGTGCATTATGCAAATTTATGTATAATTTTTCTTTTTAATTTTTGAAATTCAACAATTCCTTTTGTTTCGGATTTTGAAATACACATGCTACAGGGTAAGATGGTAGAGTATCCTTGGACATGTGGGTTTATTACGTCGCAATTAGAAGCCGCGTCTAGAAAAGTATCGACTTCGAAAAATTAGAAGGGGAATTGGTCAATGGGAAGGACTAGGCGAATTGGGCCGTGGGCCAAGCCCAAATTGTTATTGCTTGAGCCCGCGCAATATTTATAAAGAAAAATTCGAATTTTCCATAAAATGTTTCGGCCGTCGGGAGTCGGAGTCGGTCAAAATAGGCAACCTTGAGTTCAAGATGGCACTTTTTTTATCCTTTGTGTGTGTGGGCCCCGCCCAAAAAGGCCTTCTCGGCTCGGGCCGAAGCGTTCGTTAGAGTTTTTGCCCAAAGCCTTCGCATAAATGTAAACAGAGTTTAAACTAAAGGATTTTTATGAAAAAAATAAAATAAATAGTGCCTAGTAACCACTGTTCGCTTTACACTAAAGGGATTTTCGTAAAGTAAAATTTTTAAATAATAAAAAAGAAGAATGTTTACGCTTGGGTGATCAAGGAAGAATCAAATGACACCAGCCCAAGGATGAGTTATTGAGTATGGGTGACCCTTAACAAAGGGATATCGAGGTTGAAAAATTCAAGGCGAGGTGACTCGAGGTTTTTAGTCATGTCAGGCGAGGCCCACCAATGTCAAGGAAGCAACACAATCCAAAGGGTTTTTAAACGAAAGACCGTGACTAATTCATGAACAAGTGGACTTCAAAGTGCTTGAGTTTTAGGGTTTTATTGAACATTCTATAATATTCTTGAGATGGGTGATGTTGTAATTGTACACTCTTGTTATAATTTCGAAGTGCTTTGAGTTTTAGGTTTTTTTTTAGTATTTTAAAATACTCCTAAGGAAGGAGATATTGTCATTGTACACTCTTTTTATAAATTCGGATATTTGGGTAGTTGCAATCTTTACTATTAGATTGGAAAGATTTATGACTATAATTGAGCTCATACTTGTATATATAGAGGTCCATTCCCTTCATTTGTATCCATTTTAAGAGTAATATAATTTTTAGAGCTTCTCTTTATAATCCTTGCAAGTGTAAGGTAGCAAGTAAGAGTGACTTGGGAAGAAATTCTTGAAGCCGTGCATAAGTAAGGAAAAGGTAGATCAATTGACCCTACGGCACTAGTTGCATATGAGCTTATTGGGAACGACAAGGCTACTGCTGATCAAATTTGCATACTAAAGCCATGACAAGGTTACTGCTAATTAAATTTGCATAGTAAAGTGAGGATAAAGCGCTACTGATTAAATTTGCATGGTAAAGCGATGATGATGCTAAATATAAAACTAACAAAAAAAAAAAAAGTGAGGATGAAGGTAAATTTGAAATTTAAATAATTCAGCGAGGTAAATTGAAAGGAACAAGTTCATTTACCCCTGAAAATAGCATTGTGTTGAAAGCCAGTGGGGGTGGGCTGGGGTTGCATTAGGTTAAAGGCCCAATGTTGTTGGCCCATTTGATTATGTTGGAAGCCTATGCGGGGTGGGAGTTGCATTAGGTTAAAGGCCCTTGGCCCATTTGCTTGGACCACCGTCGATGTCACTGACTCTATTACCAGGTTGACGGCGTGGAATCTCAGACAAGAGGCTCAAATACACCCGCATGTACCGAACCGCTGCTAACCTCGGCAGCGTCTCCACCCGGAATCGAGGTAATCCCTTTTCTGAGTAACGCAAAACCCTAATTCGGCCGTTGCTGGACAACTCCGATTGAAGCTCTCCGGTTTCCAACCGATCGGAAATTAGAGAAGGGATCGGGGAGGTGCCTAGCGATGGCCGCCGACAAGGAGTTCCGGGAGTTCAGGGTGTACAATTCGATGACACAACAGAAGGAGGTGTTCCGGGCGGCGGTGGAAGGCAAGGTGGGCATGTACGTGTGCGGCGTCACGGCCTACGATTTCAGCCACCTCGGCCACGCCCGCGCCGCCGTCGCCTTCGACGTTCTCTACAGGTAAGCAACTGGTCTCTCGGATCAATGAATAACACTGTCGTCGAGTGCGAGGATAGTATGTGTTTGAAAAAAATCTCACCTTGTTTTTGGTATGGGAACGGATTGGTTGAATGAATATACAAGAGTAGTGGCGGATTATTCTCCTTTGCCAGTTGCCTTATTGAGGATCGGGGAGTAGATGAAATAGAAAGGAGGTTTCTTTGTTTCTTTCTATAGCTGAATTATACTCCATCTCGCACATCAGATTGGTTCTGTACAGAACGGAGGTCATGCTTGGTTGATTCTTTATAAAATGAAGAATTGCTGATTGAAATCATGGCCTAGCAGGTTTATTTATGTAGCATTGCTCTCTAGTTGGGTTTTGTTGAATGTTAACCATGTATTGTTAAAAATGATTTCGTGCAGATACCTTCTACATTTGGGCTATGAAGTTACATATGTACGCAATTTTACAGATGTCGATGACAAGGTCTGAATGTTGGTCCATATAAATATCATAAGTAAACTCTTTCATGGCTGTAGATTTTGTTTTTGGTTGAATTAGATTTTCTATGCATGATCTTGTGATACGGTACTGTGATTATGCTTAATTTTGTTTGTCTTTATGTTGATGTTTTTTGATGTGAAAAAATATGCAGACATGAAATTTTTGAAGTAATTTTCATAAGCTCTGGACTACCGACATTTCATTTGAAATTTGAAAAGTGTGGGAGCTAATTGACTGGTTGTGACAAGAAGAAGATAGAGGATATTATCAGAAGATTATATGGTTCATCAATACATTCTAAAGTTTTATCTGCTTTACATGTGTAGCTCTGCACTGGCAAATCAGAGTTGTACGTTGTTCTTGTGGAGAATTGAGTTTGATTTGGTTCTTATCGAGAACACATTATATCCTGCATATTGTGTAAAGTGAAAGATCCGCTCAATGTAAAGGAACAATGTGGTTTGTGAATGTGAAAGTATTTGACTTTTAATATAATCAATAGCAGTATTTGACCAACTTCTGAGAATCAACCTGTCAAACAAAAGTATCAAATGGACTAGTAGGCGAAAGGGGGAAATCATGATCAGCCATTCAAAATTAATTTAAAATTTGCATTGTGGAAATGCATTTTCAACCCCAAAAATTTGGTATTTTGACATTTTTACACATGGACATGACAGTAAGTAATTAATAAGTCATATAGAATTAATTGGTTTGGATGCTTTTCAACTCAATAGAACTATGGTTTGTTGTAGTGGTTGCTATTTGATGATTTCTTTCTTTCCTTCATTTTAGTAGCAATTATACATTACACAACTGTTTGGTGCATCATCAAATGCTGTTATAAGATTTTTGATCTACTGTAAGTTCTGGGGTGACTTTGATTTCCTGAAGTGCTACATAGTTCTATTGATGGGAAATCTGAAACTGCTATATGAATATTGGAACTTTAATGATGAGATCATGGCGAGAAAACTCCACCTGATTAGCTACACTGGACAACTAGCTGAATTCATTTCCTTATTTCTTATACTTCTAAAAACTTGTGGTATGGGCTATGCACATTTTGAAGGAATATCTGTTGTGCCATTGGCAAGTAAGTCTGATCCTCCAGATTGTTTGTCAAATTTCATTACTAACGCTTGCATGATGTTTTGCTATTTGACAACTGAAGGGGATTTACTTCTCTTAAGCTTGACAGGTGGCCACCTGTTGATGTGTCGGTCACTGAAAGTAGCTTCAGAAAGATTTTATTTCATCTTTTAACTCTGGCCGTTTCCAATAATGGAAGTGGCTTTCTCTTATTTTGGAGAGAAGCATTCCATTTCACTGCAGCGTAGTGTTCATTACTTAATTCTGTGGTCATCATGAAATTTTGGCATTTTATTGTTAAAGTTAGACTTCCTATTTTTCATGTATTATTTTAGATATTTGGTTATTTTGTGTGGATGCCAAGGATTGTTCTTGGTGTTTCCGAATCAGGTAGTCAGACATTGCTAACATATGGATATCTGCAGATTATTCGTCGGTCAAATGAGACTGGGGAGAATCCCTTGGATTTAAGTAACCGCTTTTGCCAAGAGTATATAACTGATATGGCCGATCTGCAGTGCCTTCCCCTACCCACCAGCCACGTGTTTCCGATCACATGGAACAGATTAAGGACATGATAACCCAGGTTTCTAGCTTCAACTCTATATGTGCTGCTTATTGTTTCGAGGGGTTCAATAAGAGCATGTATAAGCATAGATTGGAGTATGTAGGGAGGAGCTGCTGTTGCTACAGTATGTAGTTTACAGCCTTTCTATATTTTCTCATAATTTCTCTGATATTTAGTGCAATTGTCCTTAGTTC
Organism: Angophora floribunda; assembly: GCA_014182895.1. NCBI lineage: Eukaryota > Viridiplantae > Streptophyta > Magnoliopsida > Myrtales > Myrtaceae > Angophora > Angophora floribunda. The sequence continues at coordinate 35,118,373 of CM024706.1, read as the reverse complement.
CTGGTTTCTGTGTTGAACTTAAGAAGGAAAAGTTATATCAAATGGTTCTATATACAACTTTGCGACCAATTTAGCTGTTTGCAAGTTATTATTTAAAAGTTGCTAGGATTTTTTTTTTTTTTTGGGTTGAAAGTTGCTATGATCAGTAGGGAAAGTTTTAATTAATAATATTCCTTATGGCTGTTTGCAGATTATTAACAATGATTGTGCTTATGCGGTGGATGGAGATGTGTTCTTTGCTGTGGATCAGATCTCAAATTATGGCTGCTTGTCAGGGCAGAAGCTAGAAAATCACAGAGCAGGTGAACGTGTTGCAGTGGACTCTAGAAAGCGCAATCCTGCGGATTTTGCATTATGGAAGGTGTGCAAATGTGTTGTCCTACCTGTAAATTCTTTATTTATTTATTTGTCTGGGTATGTAACTCTGAAGGCAAATGGTTATTGTAGGCTGCAAAGCCTGACGAGCCGAGCTGGGAGAGTCCTTGGGGTCTTGGCAGACCAGGGTGGCATATAGAATGTAGCGCAATGAGTGCTCATTATCTGTCTTTCAAATTTGATATCCATGGCGGTGGAATTGACTTGATCTTTCCCCATCATGAGAATGAAATTGCCCAGAGTCGTGCTGCATGCCAAGAGAGCTGTGTGAGGTATTGGATGCATAATGGGCATGTGACCAACAACAATGAGAAAATGTCAAAATCACTGGGTAACTTTTTTACGATCCGTCAGGTAGTATTTGCAAATTTGTTCTGTTTTCTGTTTTTACATGTTAACATCTATCTTGAGCTCTCTTGAGCTCTCACCATTCCTGGTGTCTAAAAATTCTTGATTTGTATTAACTATAGATTACAGAGCGATACCATCCACTGGCTTTGAGACACTTCTTGATAAGTGCACACTATAGATCTCCTATCAACTATTCAGTCTTACAGTTGGAGGGTGCATCGGAGGCTGTCTATTATATATATCAGGTATAAATCATGTTTTGTTAACTGCAAATCACTTCTCATCTTTCTGGCTGCTTACTCATACAATGGTTTTAGATTCATATGTAATTAATGAAACTGGGGGCTTGCTTGATTGAACTGATTAGAAGATACCTGGGGGATTTGATGCTGTTAGAGAAGAAACCATTCCTATTGTCTCTGCAATTACCTGTACAAATTGTTTGGACGGTTTTGGCCGAGTTCTAGTGCCAGCAGCCACTAGTCTGAGTCTCTCTGAAATGCTCTTCCTTGATTATCTTGGATGTATTTGTATGGGTGACATGCATGCAAGTTTGGACTCTGCTATCTGATAGAAAATTGACTTGGGATGTCTTCTCAATTTTAGACATTACAAGACTGTGAAGATACTCTGTCGTCATTCAGAGAGGCAACTCCCAGCGAGGGTACAGAACCAATAGGCAAACCAGTCCGGGTTCTTCCTGATGCCGAGAAATGCATCAAAGGCTTGCGGAAGGATTTTCACGACAAAATGGCCGATGACTTGAACACCTCACATGTGCTGACAGGTGCTTTTCAGGATGCCTTGAAGTTCATAAACAATAATACGAACACCCTCAAGGTAATTCGTTGTACTCTTTTCTTTCCCATAAAAGAAGCTGCACCTTTTCAAATGTTCTCTCTGTTGTGTATCTTTTGTGCTTTACTTTCTTTAACTTTAAAAATTGTTTCATTCTCTAATGCACTTCAGAAGAAGCAACAGAAGCAACGGCAATCGGCAATAATTCAATCCCTTACTGAGATAGAGAAAGAAGTAAAGGGTGTTCTAGATATTCTGGGTTTGCTGCCCCCTATCACTTATTCTGAGGTGATGCAAGTTCTTATGAATACTTATTGAGTTTTCTTGGGCCAAATTCGATTTAAATGTGAGATTTCTTCAATGTAGATTCTGGAGCAGTTGAAAGGCAAGGCATTGATACGGGCTGATATGTCAGAAGAGCAAATATCGCATCTGATTGAGGAAAGAATTTTAGCCAGAAAAGAGAAGGATTTTGCAAAAAGCGATCGAATCAGGGCTGACTTGACTGCGAAGGGGATTGCGCTTATGGATGTCGGAACGGAAACTATTTGGAGACCGTGTGTTCCTGTTGAGCAGGAGGAGAAATTGCCCAGCTGATGGATAACAGCAGCAAATACGTTCTTCTTTTCAAAATTTTGCCCAAACATAGATGGATGCTCCACAATTTTTTTCATAATGTAAGACCCAAAATTCAAGCTAACAAATGCAACATATGGGGCATACTATTACATTTCAGCCCCATGAGAGGCAGTATTGCCTGTCAGTTAATAGGAAATTTTTTGACATAATTTGTGCTCTGAGTTATCGCCTATATGAGAAGGTTCTTGGTATAGAAGCCTGTAGATGATGACTTGGTATTGATCGTCCTTCAGATGTTGATGCATTTTCGGAGGAATGCATGGAAAAGGGGCAAATCAAGATGTCTTCGGAATTCTTTTCAGGAAGGCAGGTGTGCATGAACGCAACAATTAAAGTCAGATCAAGTGCGACATCGGCGCTGGTCTGTTATCTCCTCCGATGTTGTCTCCTCCGATGTCTAGAACCCCTTTTACTCGGTAGAGTGCTATCTTCCTCTTTTGATTACTTCATGGCCAGGTGGATTTTGGAAATGCTCCGACCGTCTGAGCTGAGAAGAAGCACCGTCGATCTACACATAGCAGGATACGATAGCAAATACTCAGCAGCTCCAAAGTCTATCGGTTCTTGGTACTGCTCTGGTTTCTCACTGATTGCTCCATCATCATAGCACTTTGCGATATCGATAAGCTGACTCCGAGTAGAATGTGAAGAATCTCAAGTTCCGCACGTGAGTTTGTGGATAGAGATTGATGCAAATGAGGACTCAATCTAGATAGCGCACCGTGTTGGATTGTTTCAAGCGACAAATTTTAACCGTCTTTTTTTTTTTTTTTTTTTTTAACTCATGTAATTTCTTTTCTCCTGTTCAGTTTGTTCTTTGGGCCAAGGTTATAATCATTTATGACCGCCTGGATTTCATTTGGATTGACAAGTTATAAAAAATGTAAAAGCCGTTTTCCAGTTTGTGGAGAGCAGGAGGAAGAAGCGTTAATGGTGAGACGCAGTATTTGCGACCGAACAGCCTTTTCTAGTCATTGTACATTTCAACGTCGGCAAATAATACACTGGACAAAAATTATGCTGAAATCACTGACATGGCGTGAAAAGTCGTACTTGCATCTCAATAGTTATAAAGTTAAAAAATTTGGAAAAACACACAAAGAAAAAGAGAGAGGAGAAATTGCATTTTGGGTCTGTGCAGTATTGGGGGAATTCACTTTTGATCCTTATACTTTATTAAATTATAATTCTAAACCTTGTACAATTCACAGGAGACGGTATAACTCATCCTATCAAGCTTTTATAAAAAAAATTTCTGCTGGAAATTGCTGAGTAAGCTTTTGCTACTGACGCGGAGTCCTGCCTGTAAAAATCTCTAATTGAAGATTACGTCTGTAGGCCCTTGTACTTTTTGGAATGATGAAGGTTTGTCCCTATGCTTTTCTTTTTAGGGCAAATACCATAAAAAATCCTAAACTATATTCCTTGTAATAATTTTACCCCGAATTTTTTTTTGTGTCACTAAAAATCTAAAACCATGTCACTTGTGATAATTTTATCCCGAACTCTTTTTTTGCCACCAAAAACCTTAAACTATGCCATTTAGGACAAATTTACCCCAAAGTTTTTTTTGGTTGAAGGGCATTTTTGTCATTTTCCCTTTTTTTTCCTAGACAAAAGGAAGGCGGCAAGGCTGCCCTCGCTAGTATTGAGCAAGGCTTTGGCAGCCATTGTCCAATGCCGGTGAGGGTCACCCACGCCTAGGCCCAAGCTAGATCCGGCAAGGGCGGCCCTTGTTGGATGCTGGAGAGGGTCACCCTCACCCGACTCAGGCGAAGGTCACCCTCACTAGATCCGGCGAGGGTGACCCTCGCTAGCGAGGCTCGGGTGAGGGCTGCCGGAGCCTTGCTCGACTCCGATGCCAGCGAGGGCGTCCTCGCCGGCTTCCCTTTGTTAGGAGGAAAAAATAAAAAGAAAAAGAAAAAATGAAGAGGAAAAAGGATGAAAATGCCCCTTAGCCAAAAGTTTGGGGTAAATTTGTCACAAGTGACATACTTTGGGATTTTTGATGGCACAAAAAAAGTTTAGGGTAAATTATCACAATGAGCATAATTTAGGGTTTTTGGTGGTATTTGCCCTTGTTTTATAACAAAACTAATCCTCATACCATTTTTTAGTGATGAGATTCTAGGTAAAATTTTTCAAATTTCCATTCCAAATAAGACTAAAATAACACTGGCTATAATCTAAAGCATGATATACGTGCATGAGATCCTTGAATCAGTAAAAGTAACCCTTTTTTAAAAAAAAAATCACTTAATATTTGAGAGTTGAGACACTCGATATGAATAACCTCCCGCTACAAGAATAAGACAGTCAAAACCTGAAAGATGGTATATTTCTATGTCGGATTAAACTTCCATTGGAAGGTGACAATCTACCAGTAGTAAAATCAAGCCAAGAGCCTACCAAGAAAGAACCCACTTGAGCATGAAATTCCGTGCAAATGAATTATGGCAATTCAAGGTTAATGTTGAATTTGAGGGTTGAATTTATATCGGCGAGGACGAGTTTGATTTACCAATTATGGATAGCTTCATTTGACCAAACACTAAAAATACACACACAATCTATACAAGATGATTTGGCATGTTTCTCGAATGTTTGAACAAGAATACAGCACCCATGTCCAATTTTGGCTTGTGCATCCATTCATCCCACATCATCAGTAACCGAAGATACACGCATCTTGGCTTTTCTTCAATATGTCCATGAAAATCAAAATATTATTAGAAGAATCGGATGCACTTAGTGCTTATCTAGATCGCTGAATCTGATTAGCTAGACATATAACATAAGCAGACCATAATAAATTGAATGATCCAGGTTCATTTGAGTTTTTCATCTTATCCGGAATAATTTCTTACAAAAATATTGTAAAAATTATCTGAGGACAATGAATAAAATTTTTAGTGCACACAATTTTTTAATAAATATGACCATCTTACGATTGCAAAAGATCCGATAAGGGCCTTTTTATTTTTTTTCTTGGGTTTTTGGAATAGGATGGGGAAGGGTGACTAGCACCAACGACCTCCTAAAGGCCTATTTAAAAATATAAGAAAAGGAATCTAATTTTCTATTTTCACTATATAGTGGGAATGTGATGGTCACAATCTAAAATCCGTTCCTAGATGGAATAGCAATTTCTTCATTACCCAGAATAGAATAACCACTTAAAATAATGAAAGAGTTTATATTTGTCGATAAGTGCAAAATTATATGGATATGATCCTCATTGTGCATCTTGATCAATTGGATCGTTTCTTTGTACATTCCTATACGAAGTGTTTGTAAATGAGTTTTTGGGTATTCTTTTTATCATTTCGTCCAAGAGTTAGAGTTCTTCCAATTCTATGAATTTTTCTAGAATACTCTTTTCTTGAATATCGGTCAAAAAAGTTTCGGATTGCCTAGTATTCCACCAATTAGTAATCCAAAATTCAAGATGGAAAAGGACAATTGCTTTCACTTTTATCAATACAAAAATGTTTAAAAAAAATTCAATTTCTGAAGTTTCAACTTCATAAGGAAAACAACAACATAAGTTTCTTAAGGTTTTATTAACGTTCGGAAATTATGTTTATGAACAAAGCACGTCTTCAAGAAAACTAAATACAAATGTACGGCCCATGTGAAATAAATACTTACTTAGGATCATTGGCAACACCGGGAGTTCAAATAGTTCATACAAATATAATATCAAAATTTAGAGCAGTTCCTACGTATCACAATTGGCCTTGATACTTGACAAGCGCATATCATGTGTGAATACCTCACTCTAAATGTTCCCTTTGGGTAGTGCAAGAATAGCTCTAAGTTGATACCGTGAATGGATGACATGTATAAAATTTCGATCACATTTTAACTCACTTCTGCATATGCATTGTCATGCTTAATTAGAAATTCATGTGATGCCCGTAAAATTTTCCAATATGGCTAAACATTCAACATGTCCTTTTTAGAGAATCACTGCTCTTACAGAAGAGAATTTGCTTCAGAGGGGTGTACAAACGGGATCCATGAGCAAAAAACAGATCAAAATGATACAATCCGTCCGTGACGACCCTCTGAACCGGGCCGAGTGTCCAAGATTAAGCCGGATCCAACCGAACCGGCCGCGTGACGTGAGCTTCTTCGAGCCGGTGACCGAACACTCTCTCCGCTTCGAGCCAGCCAGCCGCTTAAAACCTAAGCGCGCCGATCTTCTAAGGCGCGGCTGGCGCGAGGCTCAGGTGCAAGTCCAGGCCCCACCCTTCGTCGAAGCTGGGCCCACTGTCCCCTCTCGAGAACCTACTCAACGAGGGCCCATCAAACACCGCCCGGCCCGGCACCACGGGCTCCGCCGCGGGGCCCCGTGCGGGGCCGGCAGCGGCGGCGCCCTCCGCCGGGGCCGGCGAAGACGCAGCCGTGGGCGATGTGGATCGGCGCGCCGGCCCTGGACACGTAGACCCACGGCGGGGGCGCGGCGGCGGCGGCGGCGACGGAGAGGAGGTGCGGGGGCGGGGCGAAGGCGGAGACGATGGGGTTGTGGGCGTAGACGGTGGCGTGGCGGGCGGCCTGCAGCTGGGCGCGCTTGAGCTGCTGCCGCTCCTTCTTGTGGGCGTTCTGGTGGCCGCCCAGGGCCTGGGAGTTGGCGAATTCCCTGCAGCAGTACTGGCACTCGAACTTCCGGTCGGCGGAGGAGGAGGACACGCCGGCGGACTCGTCGGACGGCGAAGGGCTCGTCTTGTTGGACGCGGGGTCTAGCTCAGCTGGCTCGGGATCTTCTTCTTCTTCGGCGAAGTCGAACCCGAAGAGCTTGAACCGCGCAGGGTAGTGATCTTGTTTGGCTTTGAGGTGGTCCAGTTCAGCCATGGCTAGAGAGAGAGAGAGAGAGAGAGAGAGAGAGAGGCGTGCAGAGTGTGAAAACTGAGAGGAGGGGTGAAGGTGTTTCAGAGAGAGTCGTTGCATGTGAAGGTAATTTATACAAACACCGGACGAGACAAGACATTGACTAAAGCAGGTTGAAGGGAGAGGGAGAGAGAGGGAGAGGGAGAGAGAGAGAGAGAGAGAGAGAGAGAGAGATGGCCACGGAAGTCGAAAGGAGACAGGATAGCCAAAAACAAGGGAATTATCAAGATCATTAAAACTTGTTTAACCATCTAGGAGAATTAACTTGTACAGTCACAAAAATTCAACTTTACAAAACCCAATTCATGTTCTTATTTGTAGCTGCATGCCCCTCTCATCATCGATTGGTTGTTAAATTACAGATTAGGAGAGAGCCTTCAAATAATCATGTGATTTTTCATCTCATCAGAATGTCGATTACATGATTAGAGTCCGTTCGTGTAGGTTAGCTGGCTTGTACTCGAATTGTGCAACATCACTCAATTTAATATCATTGATAGTGGTTGCTGTTATCGCTTGTTGTGTGATTATTGTATCGAAATATCGTGATCTGAACCATCTTACACAGAATCGACTTTTCGATTCCATTTCGTGATCTATCTATCCATTGCATTTTAAGTCGTATCTTTTTTTTAGGCAAAAGCTAGGCAAGTACCTCATTGTGCCTTATATCACAAGCCTTTTTGGCTAATTGGTGCCTTTCCGGCTTAAACCTTTTCTTTATCAAAGTATAAATATTATATATATAGTGTAATGATCTATATGGTTAGCGTAAAAAGATTCAGATGGACCACTGAATTAGTGGACCGACTCATCATCCATTTGTCAAGAATGGACAACAATTATTTCAATATCTCTCTCTCTTTGCCTGCATTAGTGAACTAATCGATACGCTTCTTGCGCTCAAATTGCTGGCTAGAAAGAGAGATTCACAAGGGTTGACAATTTGCGTTGTTGGTTGAGAAAAACCGGTGTAAAAAGGGAATAGGGGTCTTTCTTTCTTTAAGATGGAATAAGAAATGGTTTATTCTCATGGCTTTACAAAGTTCGGTTGGAATGATTATACTTGAATTTAAAAAGACGGATTGTGATTCCGAATAGGGGTTTCAAATCATCTAGATGACTAACTTATCTAGATGAAACTTTCAACAAGTTAGGAATTGCTATTGGTCAAGGTCATCTGTGACATTCTTACAAGCAGTTGCCATAGAGGGAAGGGGAGTGGGAGGGGGGGGACTCCGGCAGGAGGTGGTGACGGCAATGGTGATAGTCTCTGTGTCTATAATCTATAGGCGGGAGGGTGGTAATTGGCCGTGGCGGAGGGTATTAGGGTTTGCCAATTAAAGTTTTCTAGGGTTCTTTTTAAAAGAGTGTATTTCAGTCAATTGTGTTATACAAAGTAGGGCCGCAAGTGCAGTTGTAATTTTAGAAGTGGAGAGTGCAAGATGTCAAATATGCAAAAGTAGAGGATGGTTTTTGGTTAATTCAAATTGAATACCAAAAGGTAACGAGATCCAAAATTGAATTTGAAAAATAACGTGAAATCTCGACATATATGTGCCGTTTTGATTGGATTCCGTGGACTATTTTATTAACAAAATGAGTGCACAACTAGTTCTTTTTCCAACCTGGATGCTATTGCAACTGCTACAGATATTTTCTCTCTCTCTCTCTGTTTAATGCTTAATCCCAGGAGCCGACACCACCAACTACCACCACTCTCTTTCCTCCGAAAAGTCAAAAACATCCATGCATACAAGCACTTCAAGATCAACCTCAATCCCATGTCCGTGTCCTGAACTGGAGCCCTGTCCAGGGCCCGAACTTGTCTGTAACCCATCTGTCATTATCACCCTTACCTTGCAAATCTAGCTTCAGATCCTCCTGTTCCATAATGAAAAAGAAAAAGGACCCGCAATCTCTCCCCCCTCTCTCTCTCTCTCTCTCTCTCTCTCTCTTTCTCTCGGTCGCTTGCACCTATCGAGCATCTCATATGATGGCCCTCCTTTTGACAAAAGTCAACATCGGAAAAGCTTTGGCCAATCTGCTTACTTTAAGCTTTGTCTGAAAGGGGGTCGCACATTACATGAAATGCGAGAACCAATCCCCTCGTCAGGTGTTTCCAAATGATGAATGATTAAACGGACGCTTGCGTGATTGACGTTGAAACATTTATGGGACCTTCCTTCGGTTTCAATGCTTGCGGAGGTGGGTGGTTTCTTTCCAAAAGGCAAAGAGCATCCGCCAGAATCTTCTGATTGTGGGTTTTGAGTGGGAGGGTGTTCAAATCTTGTGAAACTTCCACTTAACCAAAGATCGACATGATTCATCGTTCAAACTATTGTTAGTCAAGTTTGCCCCCAGCAAGAAAATTACTTTCTCAATGTAAGAAAATAAAGCCTTATTTATTTATTTAAGAGATGTTACAGCATAACAAGATTTCTTAAGCACCCGGCATTGCATATCGTTTTCTTGAAATGCCAACATGCATCTTTCCTAATGAGAAACATGTTTATAGCACATATAACGTGCCGTTTTTTCAATAGCTAGCTTAGGTAGACATTTAAAGAATCCCAATATCTTGTCTTCAAATTCCTTGTGCGTGACAAAACCCTTATGAGAAAACAGTGGGCATGTGCTCGAAACGTCTCTTCTTTTGGAAGTCTCAATCGCGGCTCCGAACCATGACCCACGATGTCTACCCCATTTTTTCTGGAGTGACTATGCGTTTTGTCGAAAGCCCTCCCCCAATATTCAAACCCAACCTTCGGATAGAAAAAGCTCATGTCCTTTCTCGACAGTTTTGATTTCTCTTAAATTAAATCAAACCGTCATCATTGCTTCCATAACCAGCCGGAGGTTTTTTATCCATAGACATCTATAATTTGGTAGACTAGCTTGCTAACTTGGTCGTGCCCAATGCGCAATCCATTGCAGTTTCTAGATGCAATAAGCATCCGATAATCTTGAAGATGCTAGCCAAGATCGTGATGATAAAAATATATAAAGTGACTATATGATCTGACAAGCTGGAACTTCCGGAATAAACGGTTATGCTTGATAATGTAGTTTAGGCTCTATTATGCTTCCTCCTACTAGACCTTCAATTTGCGATTTTTTATTATGTAATATCCACACCAAACTAAATGTTACGCATCACAAAAAAAAAACCCTAAATTTCTCTCCCACCCCCTATCTTGCTCGCTTAGTTTACTTTCCACAGCCTCTTAGCCCATGGTTCCGGCATCGGCTTCATCTCCACCGCCATAGCCGTTGTAGCCGCTCGGTCGTCTTCGTGGCTTCTCCTCCATCGCCACGGCCACTTGTCATCATCGTTCTCCGGTCTCTCTGCGGTAGCCGATGATGTATTATGACCTTAAAGATACCGCGTCTGAGAATGGGTTGCGTGAATGGAAACGGGGAAGAGGGGGAGGGGGTAATGGAGCGAATAATGCTCAATCAAGTGCCAAAAACAGCGGCGGATGGTGGCTAGGGATTGAGGAAGCGACAATCATGGCATGGGCGATGAGAGAGAGAGAGAGGTGGACATTGATGTTTGGATAAGATTAGGGTTTTGAGTTATTTTCTTTTTGTGTGCATTTTCTTATTTAAATTTGCACGTGGGTGATATGATTTATGTTGATAGCATCAACACACATGATTACAGGAGAAGATTCTCCAACCCACACATGCTACTCTTGGTATTTCGATAAATCTTAACCTTCAATTAAAACCTCATTTTCATAAATCAGCCATCGAAATTTATTAAGACAAGAAAAGGATTGTCGAATGATGTTTGAGGATCTACGAGCTTTTCTTGATAGCTTAATCTATTTGGGGGAAGAGGACCAGTTTTGATTCTAGAATCATATAAATGCATACGTCACGATTTAATTCGATTCCTAACAACTCCTCTAGTTCTTAATTTGGTCCATCACTCTTGTTGTCCCGTCTTAACTCATCTGCCTAATGTGGTTACGTCCACCTCCTGCATTTCACTTGTGGGGTCCTACTTACACATGATGAGGAGCGTTAAGTTATGTGTTGTGTCTGTATATATTCTTCGGTCATTTCTCGGAAGTTTCGAGGAAAATGATTCATCTAATGAATTCATATTGTCCAACGTTTACATTCCAAGTGATTCGAAATGTATGGAACCTTTCGTGGGGACCATGCTTTGGACTTCTAAATGTGGGCCATGGAGAGTGCCTCACATGTTGATTCGCTATGCTGATTGAAATTAGGCTTGCAAATCACACTTTATTTCTGGCTAATTAAACCTAACAATCTTTTTTACTTTTATGAGAATCCGATGCCTTTTTTTTCCCAAAGAATATTTGATAAATCTTCGTGTTTTCCTCACTCTAGGGAACATTGGAAGCCAGCAGCGACGGTTGAATGGTCCACTAGCACCCACCACCATGCTTTGCCGATCTCTTTTGCTCATGAAAAGGGAAGAGCTTTTAAAGTTGGTGGCGTAATTGGAGAATGCGACGAGCATTTATTTAAACTCTTCAAAGCTCAACGAGATCATATGCTTCGGGACCAGCAATGCGATCAAATCTCATACAGTGTCTTTCTTTGATTCGCCTGATGCGAACCTAAAAGTTATGGTTAGTTATCAAAATCATCATCAACTTTCGATCGACGAAGCATTTTACGCCTTTTAGAATGCAATGAATCCCGTGCGTCACGCTCGAATAAAATAAAAAAATCCGGTGGTATTGTATGCCGTGAAGTTTTAGCATATTATGGAAACATGTATATGTATAATAAAAACTAGAAGATGCAGGGTATAATTAGTGGGGAGCATTGAGATAGATTACAGCAAATAAACTGTTCTTACGGCTCTTACATGAAAGGTTTGCCCGATAAGGTGAGCATAGGCAAGAAAAGAGATGCTTGGACCATTCTATGTACTGTTTCTCCTGATTGATCTTGTCATGGTACTCTTCCCGGCATTATTGGCATCCAGAAAGTGCAGCTAAATAGGGCAAATCCCGGCATTGTGTATGTGGGTTTCGTTCATCGTTTCCCGCAGGCGAGAAGACAAAACGAGAAGTGAAAACATAATGCAGAGACCCACCAAATAGTACTCTTGTTTCTAAGGCCTGGTTCCTTGGATGCCACCCTGTCATTCAGTAGCTTGATTGATTGATAAAGTTGAAGGTGTACCTCGTTCCCATATTGCACTCAATTTAATGAGTTTGTTTGAGGTTGGGAGGCACAACACATCCTTATATGTAATTCAAGTACCGTGATATGGATGGATCGATGTAACTATTATGGTATCATATAGATAAAAAATTAATGTTTATAGTAGGTTTGATACCGTGAAAGACAACTTTTGATGTGTAGGGCTCATATCAAAGTCACCACGGGCAGCAAGGTGGATCCAAATAAATCGAGCAGCGTTTTCGTGCATAACATTGTGTGGTGATTTGTAGTCGACCTTGGTGTACCTTGCTTTTTGGAACTTTTCGTGAAGAACTTCTGAGTAGTCTCTTCTTGCATAAGTATGATTGACGGATTGAACTTGGTAAATTTTTCTATACTTTTTTCTGTCTTTTCATTTTAATTTCACGCAACAACAAATGAAAAGGGTAATAAAAAACATATAATTAACATATTACTCATTTAAAATTAATCATAACTTATAAATTGGAAAAGCCTGGTTGACATACATATGGGATCTCATATTTCTTTTTCACTAAGTGGATTTTCTTTTCTTTTTTAATTAAACAGATAATATTTTATGAAAGTTCAATTTGCACTTATGAACTCATTAGTATCACCATCTGATTTTAGGGTTAGGCTTACGATTGCCAAATGATACGAATGCACATGTTTGTACATCAATTTCTCACTTACTTTGTCAGACATTAATCTAGAAACAAAGTTTACATCAAATCGTCAATGTGCCATCGCGTCGAGATGAATACGTGCTTGCTTTTGTAGAATCAACCCTCCCATGCACAAGCTAAAAGCGCTTTCAGCTGCTAGAATCCTGATGAAAACAATCCAATCAGAGACCATCTAGCAATCGTTGTTAACTCATACAACTGTCTTCAGGAAGATTGATTTTCTTTTCCTCGTTCACTTCTTCATAAAAAAAAATTTTTGTTTTTGGCTCCTTAATCGTTCTTTTCTTTAGTCATTTAGAAGGGATGCCGACATTATTGTATATAAGATCGCCCGAATCCCAAACGTGCCCCCACCATGTTGTTTTAATCAGGGGAATTCGAGCAAATCCAACATTAAAAAATGGCAACATTTTCGCAATTGATCGTTCTTGGGACACCGTATCATTCGAGGACTCCATTATCATTCAAATCAACTTTAATTGTCAAGTGACGACTTTTTGATTTTTCGAGATTTAAAGAATTGGTTTTCGAGCAATCCAAAACAAATGGGGATGTGGGTGTGACAAGCAATGCGCCCATTCCAATCATAAGCGTTTTCAAGTGACAATAACCTACTTTATTAGAATAATATAACATAAAATAAAATAAATAAAAAAAAAGGCGTGGGGGTTGGGTGGAGTTAGCTTTAAGTCATGTGAAGTGACACTTTCTCTCAACAAATCATTTGATTACATGTCTAAATAATTGGGTTATCCTATGCCTAGGTTGCGGTCTAGAATGTCCATATCTGAAATTTTTTTAAAAAGAAAGGATGTCGCCCAATGAAATTCCAATCAAGTATTTGTGAACTTAATCAATGGAGAATCCCATGAAGAGATTAGGTTGGGAGAGAGACTTTGGTCAATTAGATGAGACAAGAGATACGTGCCTGGGGTTCAGGATAAAGGGGGACACCAAGATAGATGGCTACACAAGCAGCCACTCAATTAATCCGTGCTTAACCTAATAAAGCGACATTTAGGTGAGCATGTGACACGACATATGATTGCACTTCTATATTTATTTGAAGTCGTCTAGTTTAATAGCGCCTATCCTAAGCACATGCTTCTTCTTTGAGCCTATCCAATTTCGCTATTTGGGTTGCAATTATTATATGATAGTTCTCATGTTAGCCATATCGGGGTAATTAATATAGTTATTGCAGCATTTTTACTCTTGTATTGTTTGAAACACTAGGTCAAAGATTATTGATAAAATTTACTAGATGGGATAATTGAATACATGTGTTTTAACGTGACAACCTAAGTCATGGATTTGCAATATATTAGGAGTTCCCTTTCAAATTGAATGGAAATCCAAGTCCCCGTGAAGAATCGTGTTTGTGGGTGGTGGGGTGCATATCATAAACTATAAAAAGTGTTGAGGTCATACAAATCCCATAGATGTAAGATGTTGAATACTTTAACACCTCCTCTCACACATATGATGAATGGGAAGTTGCACATGCAAAATAAATCAGTATAGAAGCCGACTCTAATATCATATTAGAAAATTCCAACTCTAAAGCTTGATCCGGCTTGCATAAGTAGTACTAAAGTATCCCACATCACTTGTTCTTTGGCCATTCCTTCACTTATAATTATAAGATTTTTAGTTAGACTTTCTAAGATTTTAGCAAAGGTTGCAAATTGGTAGTTTAACACTAAGGTCGTTATACTTTGTGGGAAGTTCTCTTTTTTGTTCAATCCTATATTTTTTCCTATCATTAGTCCTTGTGCAATTTTTTTTTTATGACAATCTAATGAGTCATTCGGATAAATTTTTCTTTTTTTACTCATAATTGACGGGATTTGCTTAGATGTCAGCATCGACTCCCCATTATTGAGTGGCTCAAAGCGAAACTTCCTTCGGCTTGTAAACAGGGAACGCGACCGTGTGTATGATTTTCCATCTATAAGATTATTCAATTAGGTATTACCTGTCAAAAGCCAACGCCAACTCAAAATTTCCCATCAGATGTTGAAAGGGAAGTTGAAAATAAGTGTACTTGCTGTTGTTCCAGTCCCCTCATCTAGACGCTACAATGAAGTGATGACAGCTCAACCTCTGTAGTCAACGTGTAATTAACGTGGTGACATGTGATAGGACGGGATTTTCCTTACTTTTGAATATTGTTCGTCCGTATGGATGCTTATTTGCAATCTGTCACATTAATATTCTATACTATTACTCGATATTGTTGGTCCTACATAATCACGTGAAGAACTAATTCTTGAGATTTAATTACACCACATGTATCGTTTCAACATATAGAATGGGTATTGCGGTTATTGGAAAACCCAAATTTATTGAGGTATCGTGTCAAAGGGAAGTTTTATATGTGCAAACCCTATAAATTTTAACAGGGAAAACAGGTGAAGCGCACCAAAATAATGGAAGACATTAAAAATGTGTGAAGACCACGCAAGGACAGAGGTCTTTGCACTGCTAACGTGAGGAATTGGTCCATAAAATTGTCGGGAGAATTATTCAAGGACTCGACCCCGTCTGTTACGGAGCTTTCTGTACTTGGGATGTTCGTACTTGGGGCATGTGCATGTGAAAGACTCGCCAGAAAAGAAAGAGGACATGTTTGACTTCTTTAACAGATTGATCTTTTATTGTCCGGAATCATTCCACCAAATCAAGCTAAATCGCATTTTTAGAAAATCAATAGGATCAACATTGGATCCTATTCTTAAGGAGAACAGCAAATTCAAACGCACATCCTAAATTCTAACTAGTTTTGTCCATTATATAATATCAAATCTGTTTGATTTTTTTATTCCGAGCAACATGTCAAAAGTATAAATAAACAATTTCTCTGTAAAGATCCATGGAATCCGGGAAAGAATTGTCGTTTTGTAATTGTTTAAAGTACAATGAGTTTGACGATCAAAGGTGATTGTTCCAGTGGTAAAAATGTTATTTGTCTTACACGAGATCACGAATTTGATTCATGTTATGAACTAATCTCTAAACTACTCATACTTTTACTCATAAAAAATGGGGAAAATTCCAAAAAGGGCCCCAAATCTTCTCATTTTATCAAATAAGAGCCCGAAATAGATTTTGTTTTAAATAAGAGCTTGAAATAGTCTTAATTATTTCAAATAAGAACCTTAAGTGGCTATGATTGTTTTAAATAAGGGTCTCACCTCACTGGTCGTCGGTTGGTTAAATTTTCCGACCGATCAAGGGTATTTTTATTTGACTCTTCTTCTTTTTTTCTAGTTCTTCTTCTTCTTCTTCTTCTTTGTCGGTGGTCGGTGACACCCACAAAGGGCTAGGTGAGGTTGCCCTAGCTTGATACGGCAAGGGCCACCCTTGTTGGTGAGGGGCGGCTTTGCTTGGGGAGGCGCCCCTCGCGAACCTGAGGCCAGGAGGGCTTGGCGATCCTCACCTTGATTGCCTAGGCACAGGTGAGGTCGACTCTTGCCATATCTAGTGAGGGTTGCCTCTTCCGTAACTGGTGAGGGCTTGCAAGCCCTCGTCCGTGGCTGGCGAGGGTGGTTAACTGTGAAGGGCGACCTCCCCAAGTGAGGTCGCCTCTGCAGGTGGCCGGAGGGAGATTCTCTCCAAATCGGGCAAGGGCGACTCTCACCTAGCCTTTTGTGGGTGTCATTGGTGGCCGGTTAGCTACTAACAAAAGAGGAAGAAGAAGAAGAACAAGAAAAAAAAGGGAAAATGATAAATGACGAAAATATCCTTGATCACCAAAAAAAGTCAGGCCTTTATTTGAAATAAACATAGCCATTTCAAGCTTTTATTTGATACAAGATTAACTTTAACTCATTATTTGAGAAGTGATGGCATTTTAGAGTTTTATTTGAAATAAAGATCTATCAAATTCTTATTCGAGAAAATATAGGCACTTTGGGCCATTTTTTGGAATTTCTCCTAAAAAATGATATTTTTTTGCTACATAAACAACAATTGGATCACATATACATGTTGATGAAATAAGTACTTGGAGTTTGTGGAATACCCGTTCGTGTATTTTTTCCGACTCTACCTTCATGATATATTTGATATCTCATGTCACGATCTCTATGGATACTTACAAAGTTAAGTATGAGAGGGGCCACATCATAGTTTGGCCAAATTCAAGGTAATAATTACCAAAAAAATCATAAATCTATTACATTTGTTGTGGCAATTTATTCAAACTTTTTGAGAGTTTGTCAATATAATTCTTCTAGCTAATTTTAAATGGAAAATGCTAATGTGGCAGTCTAATTATTGCTGGTTGTCCTATTTGGTGTGGCCATGCTAATGTTGATAATTTTCTCAATTTTTTTTTTTTTTTTCCTTTTCACCAGTGGCTAGAGATTGGCCATCTCGTGACGGCCGACGCAGGGTCGCCCTCCCCAATCTAGCAAGGATAGCCTCATTGGCCACTAGTGAGGTTGGTTCTTTGCCAGATTTGGGCGAGGGTCAAGAAAATACCACATAAAAAGAAAGAAAGAAAAGAAAACATAAATAAAAATTACAAAAATTATTCATGTCAACGCTATTAATGCCATGTATGATGGCTGACTTTTACATTAGCGATTTTTGGTTAATATTGGTTGGATGAACTATAATAATAAATTATTAAAATATTTATGATTCAATTGTCTAAATTAAAATGTTTAAAATTGAATTAATATAAATATAATAAATTAGGATTTTCTAAATAATTTTTTCTAAATCGGAGCATCTGACAGGTAGAACTAGAACCAAAGGGAGATTACTTAGTGTCGCCGAAAGTTCAACAAGCTGGACCGACGAGACGTGCATCAGACGTGGATGGTCTCCCACAAGTTTTCTGGCAGGACCAAAACCTAATCAGAGAAAAGACGCTACTTGTTTGGCACGTGAGAATGGAACTTCTGGACACCAATTATTGGATGCATTGTCAAATGCGTGTAGACATGGTCAAGACCATTATGATAGTTATAGTGTTGTTTTCGGTTTCGATTGAAGTGTACCGAAAGTAAGGGATGCAGATGCTGATTTGGTTGGATACAAATGGCGTTCTTCGATTAGGTTAGTCACCCCTGTTGAACTTTCCTGAGAGAAGAGTGACGTTTTCTCATTAGCCCAAACTACTCCACACACACACACACACATAAATGTAAATATTTATTTATTTTATGTATAAATGAATTTAATAAAAATGATAGAAACTTTGACCTAATGTGCAATTTGATCATTAGACTTTAGTCAATATTTAATGTGATCCATGAACTTTTTATACATATTAATATTCAATATTGTTCTTTCACCGATTTAAGTTCAAGGACTACATTAAATATTTTCATATAATTTAAGGACTAGTTTGAATATGTATCAAAATTTTTGAGATCATGTTGAAAAAAATTAAAAATTCGGAGATTATATTGAACATTGGACTAAAATTTAAGGATCACATTGAACGAATTAAAAGTTTAAGGACTACATTACACATTCAATCAAAGTTCATAAACTATTTGTGTCATTATCTCATGAATTTATAAGACTAAAAAGGGGTAAAAAGTACTAGTTGTGTAGCATAGAACTCCCAAGTCGATATCTTCAGCATTCAAGCGCCTAGGTGCAGAATACATAAGGTTCAAGGAAAAAATTTCATGATACGGTTTTCCATTCTTTCCCGTGAATAAATAGAGTTACGTTGGCTAATATACAAATGTCATTTGCAAGACTTCGAGTGCAGTGAGAATTTTTAACTAAGCTAATTCTCACCCGCAAGTCATATAGAAGGTCTTGTGAGATGAGATTGTTTAGTCATTGTTTTTATGAGGAAAAATGATACAAATAATTCATGAACTTTGGTCCAAAGTTGGTTCAATGCATAATGTCATACTTGGATCTTTAATTTATTCAATATGATCCTTGAACTATTAATAAATGTTCAATTTAGTTTTTAGACTATATAAAAATATTCAATGTTGTTAGTCTACTAGTTCAAATTATCAATATAGGATAATGTAGTTTCAATCCGTTCAATTTGAATGGTGGACAAAAAAAATTACATATGAATTATCTAAGTAATATGTTCATCTCAAATCACAACGTCATTAAATAACGATAGACAAATTAACACCTTAATTTTTTTCTTTTCCTTTTCAAAATTAGATGAATAAAAAGATGGATATGTTGACTCGTCATTTTTAAAAGGAGAATGTCACGAAAACTCCAAACTTGCCCATTGTGACACATTTACCATAGACTTTTTTTTTTTGTGACACGAAAAACCCCAAACTTTGCCACAATGATTATTCTACCCCAAACTTTTATTAGAAGGGCATTTTTGTCTTTCTTTTTCTGTTTTTTTCCTTTTCTTTCTTTCTTTTTTTTTTTTTTCACGGAGGAGCGCCGGCGTCCCGTATCCGGCGGGGGCCGCCCTTGCCGCGTCGGGCGAGGGCCGCCAGGCCGGATTCGCTCGGGCGGCTCTCGGCGGATGTTTAGCGAGGTCCGCGGGGGCCGCCCCGGGCCCGGTCGGCACAGGCGGCCCTCGCCCGACGCCGGCGAGGGTCGCCCGATCGAGCAAAGGTCGCCCGCCAAATCCGGTGAGGGCGAGGGCACTGCCCAGTCCGGCAGGCGGCGCCCTTCCGGATCTGGCGGCCCTCGCGGCGGGAGGGGCGCCGCGAGCCGACCCGGCTTGGGCGGCCCTCGCCGACGCCGGCGGGTCGCCAGGCCCAGGCCGCCCTCGCCGACACCGGCGAGGGTTGCCCGAGCGACCCTCGCCTCGACTCCGCCGGCGAGGCATCCTTGCCGGCTTCCTCCATTCAATAAAAAAATAGAAAATAACTAAAATGACGAAAATGCCCTTTAACTCAAAAAACTTTGAGGTAAATTTGTCATAAGTAATATAGTTCGAGGGTAAAATTGTTACAAGTGACATAGTTTAGAGTTTTTTGTGGCACAAAAAAAAGTTTAGGGTAAATGTGTCACACGAGGTAAAGTTTGGGGTAAATGTGTCACACATGGCAAAGTTTGGGGTTTTTTGTGTCACAAAAAAAAGTTTAGGGTAAATGTGTCACACGGGGTAAAGTTCAGGGTTTTTCGTGTCATTATCCCTTTTAAAAATCTAGGTCAGCATATAATATTATCAAATAACGTTTGAATTATTGTTTGAGCAAATGGAAGGATTATATTAAGCATTTACTAATAGTTCAAGAACTATATTGAATAAATTAAAAGTTTAAGGACTACATTACAAATTGGGGGCAAGTTTAGGGACTATTTATGTTATTACCCATTTTTCGAATGGCCTAGGGGCACGAGCAAAGGTTTGGTAACCTCAAGGTCAAGCCTCAAAATGGATTAAGACCGGGCCTTAGACCTAGTCAAGTGATTTTGACTTAAAGCATTTTGCACGCAATTTGGTGGGATTTAGATAAGCATGTCCATTGACATTAGATTGCTCACATTTGAAGTAATAAACTTTTCTCTATTTAGAAACAACCATTTTGTCAGATTAACATGGTGAATGAAATGCATGTGAATAAGAAATTCTAATTTTAAATGTCAATATCACATGTTATTTTGATGTAATATTATATCGAGGCCAACATTTCTGAATTTAAGATTCAACATGATCATTTAGAAATGTCATGTCGATATACTCTAATGAATAATGATTATTCTTGTATCAGAATTGTACGTCACCTACATAGCATACTTTTAATTTCAAAATTCTTATAAATAGTGTTATCTGCCTCTCTCTCTCTCTCTCTCTCTCTCTCTCTCTCTCTCTCTCTCTCTCTCTCTCTATATATATATATATGTTTTTTTAACTTGTATCGAATTTGCACGTTTAGGGAGTACTTCTGTCATACATCATCCACGTGAAATGGGAATTCCCATATTAAAAGAACTGGCATCAAATCAAAACCATTATTGCTCTCTCAACAAAACAAAATGAGAACTCAATTTGACATAAATAAGAAGAAACGAAGCAATGTCCCTCAAAATTAACAGAAATAAACGAGAAGACAGGACAAAAAAAATCTCATGTCGCCCTTTAATACATGGCACGAATTTGGACCAAAGGCAGCTCGCCCTATGAATAGATCTGGTACAATATAAGGATGCAAAATTCATCACTCCCTCCATCTTCACCTTCAAAAATTTGGCTCAAGTAAAGACAATACACGTAGCAAAACCAGCATTCTAGCTATAGTGAACAAGAAACAGCAAGGCCCTCCATAGGATGTGAGAATTACAGATGTGAGGGCTCAAAAGGATGCAATCTGAATACCGAACCCTTTCAGATGATAGTATGCTGTCTAAGTATCTTTTTCACTAAGCTTTTTCTCAGATCCTCTCACGTTGAGATTAAGCCATTTCTTTTTGGCAGGTTTATCTTTCCCATCGGCAGTTCCGTCTTCCCCCGGACTTCCAACTTTCGAGTCTTAGCCGGAACCTTCGGCAGTGCTTCCATTATTCATGTGACCAGTGCTCCCGCTACTACTAGCTAACCCCCTTGATACAGTGAATGAAGAATGGACGCAATCTCGTTGCTTTAGCAGCTCATCTACCTGCAATGATCAATCAAATTGACCAGACCAGCCGGATGAACCGGTCATAAATCCTTTTAATGTCCAAACTCAAAATTTGAAGAAAAAGAAAAGGATCAGAGAAGCAGAATCACAGGTGCACTTAGCCACTGATCTTACTATACGGGAGGCTTTCAAAGTTTTGTTTTGTTGACGCTTGTCCAACTCACGAATCAAGTTTGGTAGGGCAAAAGGAGGATTTCCTTATTTCATTGATTATGTCTTTTCTTTCCTTTCCTCTCCCTTTACATAATTGAAAATATCTTTTCTCTCCAAATTACATACTTACACGATTGTTCTGGCATAATGTCCTTTTGTGCCTTGAACTGCTCTTCACTAAGTAGAGAAATTTTATGATTTATGTTTTCATAAAATTTTGTATTCTATCCATTATGAATAGATTTAGGCATGAAGCAAAAATTATTTTTGTTAAGTTACTTTTTTAATTAAATTATTAATACGTGTCATTTACTTCATTTTTGATATTGTCCATTTGGAAAAAAAAGATTTGTCTTCTTTAAAAATCATCTAGCATCCTAAGAGTATTGGATAGAGAAAAAGATTTATCTTCATTGCATAAATAAACTAAAACTTTAGTCAGAGAGTTGATGAGCATGTGCAGACAAGCCCAGGCACGTGACCTGAAGCGCTTTCACAATCCTCATTGCATAAATGAATGCAAGATACCAGTTTCAAAGTGCTGCATGAGCTTAATTGCACAATGATGCAAATCAAGCCCGATGCGCCCAATCATAGACATGAAAATATTTAATCATGGCAAGACAAGGTGATTTAAGACTCTCCAAACAGGAATCAAGGAGTATGACTGTATAATGGGCTAAAGGAACTTACAGACTGCTTCTCTTGACTGTATCTGTTGGTTTCTTGGTAGCGTGCCAATGCCTACAAAAAGCATGGTCTGAATAAAAGACGAGATCTTATAACCAAGCTACCGAGACAAGAGTGGATAGAAAGGCAACAAGAGATACCGCTCTATATTCAGTCTCAAATTGCCGTAACTCAGTTCTTTTCATACGCAAAATTTGAGACTCAACTTCCTTGAGCTTCTGTGTGGTATCCTCATATGTCTTAGCACAAAAAGAGCCTCAATTGTATAGGAAGCTGTCTTAAAGAAGTTGTCTCCTAGAAAATTCAGGATAGGTCAGTAAGATAGGTCCAGAAAAAATTACTTTCTAATGTTTTCCCCCTTAGAGAAAGTGAGATATCAGGAAATGAAACAATGGAAAAACTAAAATTAATCTGACCATAAACAGCAAATATATGGGTTCCAGCTTTGAGTTGTGAAATTTCACAAGGTTGAAGTCCTTCCAACCTTTTGAAGAAGCAGCTTCAGGGTCCTTTGCCATTGCCAACTGCACAACAAGAATGATAACAATTTGTTCAACGATGACACAAAAAGCATTGTATGTTGATGACAAAGAAGAGGACAGGAAAAGGTAACAAAACTAACATACCGCATTCATAGTAGAATCCATTCGGTACTTGAAAATGTAAGAAATACATTCCTGCAGATGTCACCTTGCCTGTTTTCTCACAGTCTTCCTATATTTGAAGAAATGAGTGTGTTACTAGAACCATCAGTAACCCTGTGAATCATGTAGTGCTGACAAGGTACAAAAGAGTGATAATCCTTAGTATAGAGATTCTACATGGATGTAAACCTGTCGTGATGCAATCTATCTCGCTTGAGTGATTTTCATGTAGTCTAATTTCAAGAATATAATTCCATTTTAATATTGCTGAAGACTGAACAAGTATTGTGCCAAAAATGCTAGTGACAGTTCTTTAAGCAATGACAGGTGCAGATTTGACAATAGGCACATCGGGGATTAAGTTACCTGTAAAAGGCCAACCCATAACCACCATTGGCATCTTGTTCAAAGTAAAGTAGCTGGATATATATAGAGAAGACAGCAAATGTGGCATTAACTTTTCCCCCAACCATATAGGAAAGGAAGATGTTTACAATGGTTAATGGACATATGGGACATCCTAGGAAACATTTTATGTACCTTGAATTTGCTGTGAGCTGTGGATGTAACTCTGACCACCAATCCTGCCTCAGCCTGTTGCTCGTTGATTGTTACACTAAAAAAGTGGGCAGCCTGCTTTTCAACCTGAAGAAGAGGATTCATTGCTTTTGAGTTGACAACTATGCAATTGACGTATGAGAAAATTTCCTCATGAGCATGGGACAAGCACCTTTCCACTAAATGATGTCCCAATTGGAAGGGGGTCGAACTGTCACCGTACCATTCATAGCTTCTTCAAGAACAGTGGCGGAGATTGATGTTTTGATGGGCACGCCAAGCTTGCTACAAAATAGCAGTGAGACAGGAGATAGTACATAACTGAAGAAGTAATGTTCAAGTGAAACTTTACCTGAATAATGCCGCAAACATTGTATTGACGGTTCCCAGGTTAGACAAGTCGATTTCCACATCCAAACCATCAGTATCAAGTGCCTGATGCGATTATTTGGAAAAAGCAACAAAGTCATGCTGATGCATTGTAGCATTAAAACAACAAAAATCAGTACAAGAGCAATGAAGGACCTGATACAAGCAAAGTCCATTGATTTAAACATAATATCAGATGACAATGTGAAAATAATAGAAAAGAGAAGGTATTTATATTTCTTAACATTGACACATGCATTGGCAAGATGAAATCTCTTGATTTCCAACTGACAGATGGCCAACCCATAATGAACACGTAGCATGGTTTCATCAAAAATTGAACAGATGAAGTTGTCCTCGACAGTTCCAGTTTCATATTCAGGTGATCACTTTTCAGAGCTGGATTATACCCAGTATACCACTAAATAAAAGAAAATAAGACCTGAAATTTCCAAGGTGCCTCTAAAACTAGATTTACAGCATTGAAAGGATCAGAGAACAGCAACTGACAAGTTTGAATCAATCTTTGACTACACAAACACAAATTAACAAATTTACTTCCTTGCTTCACCTCAAACACACACACGCAAAAGATCTCTCTCCAAAAAATCATGCATTTCATTCACATGATATTAAATTGGTGTTATAATATACATATAGGCAGATTTCTAAATCTCATGGAAGGCATAGAGTAAATTAGAAGAACACACCTCAAATCCTGCGCTGTCATATTGCCTTCTTTTCTCTGGATCAGACAAGATACTATAAAGAATATGCAACCTCCTTAAAAAGCTCTGCAGCTTCAGGATTATTGGTGTTCTTGTCAGGATGATACCTGCCCATAAATAATTGTTTATTTACTGACACTGCATTGAGATCGGTCATGGCCACCTTAATAACACAATCAACATGACAACTAAGAATGTGCACATTCATTCGTTGAAATCCTACTCGTCATAGTGAATTACTTCAAGCAAACGTGTATTAGGACGACTCCATCACCATTGACAACACAATGCACATAAATGCTAAAATATTGAAACTACTCTCCTGTATATATCGTTCACTGGAATAATATCTGTGGCAGGTCAAATACTTCAAAGCCAGACCAACAGAAATTTCAGAAAACTAAGAACAGCATCCATTTTCAAAGATCTCACACCCGATGCAATCACGAAACCCATTCAGCATTCACACGCCTAATCTTGCTCAACAAACACTAATTTACTAGCTGAACTCAAACGGACACATTAGATTTCAAGAACCAGATACGCACATTAACCAAGCAACATGGCAAATTGATTGCAAAAGAAGAAAATAAAGTCCTTGCAGACACCCACAAACGTTCGACGACAAAGCTCACAGGTTTGACAGGAAACTTTGGGAAGAAAAACAAAGGAGAGAGAGAGAGAGAGAGAGAGGAGAAAGAAGATCAAGAAAGCAACACTACTTGAGGGGCAAGAAGCTTTCTATAAGCAGATTTGATCTCTTGGTCGGTGGAATCTCGATACGCACAAGACCTCGTATGGAACTCTCGCCAGTTGCCAGAGTGCAGATGGACCCTCGAGCTTCGACCCCCATCTCTCCGTCTCCCTCCCCCTCTCTCTTTCTCTCTCTAGAGAAGGACCATCCCGGGCCCCTGTATGAATCTACGCTTCTTGGAATAATTCAAAGATCCCTAAATCTTTCAAGTCGCGAGCTATT
>CM024706.1:34662389-35092644 GCA_014182895.1 Angophora floribunda | reverse complement strand
GTTGTTGGCGACGGTGTTCTTGGCGGTGCGCTCGTCGAGGCCGATCTTCAGGAACAGCTCCAGCGCCTTGCCCTCGACTCGTCCTCTTCACCATACCGCCGTCCGGGGCTGGGTGGCGGCGGCGGCGGCGGAGGAGGAGGAATGGCGAAGCTGTAGAGGCCGACCTGAGCTCCTGGGTTTTTCCTTCGCCGGAGGAGTTATTCCTGCGTCCGGTGAAGGCTTAGATGGCGGTGATGGAGACGAAGAAGCTGCGAAAAAGCATACGCTATAAGCCCTCAAAAAACCTAGCAAAGATTTGGGAGGGGAAGGTACGGGAGTAATTTGAGAGAATCTGGAGGGGCAATTTGGGAAGGAGATGGATGAAAGATTCAGATTCCTCCTCGTTCCTGTGACGATATTTGAGGAATGGAAGAATCGTCGGCTGCTGTTCATTCTTTGCCGTGGACCCGTGGGACTCAAACAAAGCAAGCAGTAACAAAACCATTGACTTGACTCGTGACCCGCACGCAGTCGCGTTTAATATTCCTAGTTCAATTACTGCAACGGCCACAAAAAAAAAAAAGGTTCAAATGATTTTCTCACTTTTACAATTGATGCGGTGATTTCATTATGCTTCCTTCAATATTAAATACTAATGTAAAATTACGTGGCATGCGTAATACCAAGGTCTATTTGGGTGTCGTATAACCATGGTGGGGTTGATGCACTTTTTCATATGTAAAAGGGTGATGAGAAGTTAAATCTTCATTTTCTTAAGAGACGTAATAGGTTACGTTTTAATTTCAAGTGTGATTTCGATTCTTACTTTATAAAAAAAATTAATTGTCTAAAAATGAGTTAAGAATTATAGTAGAGATAGACAAAAAAAAAATTATGTACCGTGTTGATATAACTTGAATTAAAAAAAAAAAAAAAGACATTCGATAGTTTTAAATAAAAATATATTAGAAGGGGCAAATAGGACCAAAGGGTCGGAACTTGTTCAATCCTCTCCCAATGACAGCATGGTATCGGGAACAATTCATTGCTGACACGAAGGACCAAGTGACCTTTCCAGACAATTGCAAAAGGTGGAAAATATCATAGAATTTTTTGATTTAATTAAAATGAAAAAGAAAAACCAGTTCTATGGAATTCACTGCATTTATCACAATTAAGTAGTCTCGTCGCCTCTCTCCACGACATTGGCTCAGGTTATCCAACCCTTGCTTTTGGCTCACAAATGATCGCATTATGTTGCAAAAATAGAAGGTCACCCAGCCCCTGGAATTTTGTTGCGAATAAGGATGTGATAATCAACCGAAAACTGGGGAATCAAAACCGAACCGAACCGAAATTTAAATGCATTTTTCGGTTCGGTTCATTTTCGATTCGATTAACCGAAAATTAAATTATTTTCACCGGTTTGGAATCTATCTAATCTTAATCGAACCAAATTGGTTAATTGAATTAAACCAACCTTTTAAGGTACAAAATAAAAATCGTTGACAAATTGAAAATCACTAAATTAGAATCTCTTGTGCTCAATCAATTGTCTCCGTCGTCTCTGAGTGCTCGGTCTGTCTTGTCTCCATCTCCGGCACGATCTGCCTCTATCTCCAACATGATAGCCTCCACCTCTGCCTCTAGCTTAATCCATCTCTGTCTCTGCTCTCTTGCTCGCTTGGTCATCTCCGTCTCTCTAGCTCAATCCGGATGGACTCAAT
Organism: Angophora floribunda; assembly: GCA_014182895.1. Classification (NCBI taxonomy): domain Eukaryota; kingdom Viridiplantae; phylum Streptophyta; class Magnoliopsida; order Myrtales; family Myrtaceae; genus Angophora; species Angophora floribunda. The sequence continues at coordinate 35,090,938 of CM024706.1, read as the reverse complement.
TGGCTGAAATAGCAATTTGCTTGTCAATACATGAAAAAGCACCTAGATGGACTCAGTTGGCGGGTTGTGCAAGATGAAAGAGTAAATGTGTTGTGTGTGAGAAACGCCACCGTGGATGAACTGAATCGGCAAAAATTTCTCACTTTCACATGCCCCATTGTTGATTGAGATTAGTTGGTCACTTTTTCAAGGAGTGATGAAGGTAGGTTGTGCAAGACGAAAGAGTATATCGCTTTCAACCAATCATATTTGATTGTACAACAAGATCTAATGCTTTGAAACATTTGAATATTGGTGGTACTTTCATCACATTTGAATTGATTTAATTGTCACAAACGCTTCATATGAATTGATTTTCAAATGTGATTTCTGGATATAATAATTGATTCAAAGCCTAGGGTGGACATGTAAGAGCGGATTTTGTTATTGATGACGAGAATTCTTGCAAAGGAGGACAAATAGAGAGAAGAGGTTCCTGTAATTGACGTTAGATTTGGAAAAAGTCAAGAAAAACTAAAAACCGAACCGAAATTTTAGTTCGGTTCGTTCATTGCATTCTTTATCAAGTGTAGTTTGGTTCGGTTTTCTCGAAAAACAGAACCACCACCCTGTTCGTTGCAAATGGCACCACGAATCTTTACATCTCACAATCTTTGCCTCGGCTCGGGAGTGGTTGCAACTTCTTTTCACTTTTTAACTTCTCTCTATTTTTTAAGTTTTTTTCAAGTAAAAATTTATGAAGGGCATGGTGCCTAATTAGACATTAGATTCTCCTCATGTGATCGTTTGTTTAGCACATAGCCAAAAGTAATAATAAAAAATAAGCGAATCGAAACTCTAAAAACTTACTTAAAAAATATGATTAAACCTAAATTTTAAAAAGAATACAATCAAGTCATAAAATTTATCATATTGATACAATCAAACCCTTTATTAATTACGTTTAATTTGACTAACGAAAATGTTGACATGATTTCTTTTATTTTTCTCAAGACACGTTCAAAGGGATAAGAGTTAACGTGGCATTTTCTTCGTCTTCGGGCGGCATCTCTTTTCACTGAAAAGAATAATTCTGAACGAGAAACTCAAATATCCCACGTCATGATCCACCTGAACCAGACCCGAGAGCTGGATTTAGTGCCTCGCAGAAGGATCACCAAAGATGTCACCGGATCTGGGGCCAATGCACCCGATATATAAATTGGTCCACTTGGAAGGCCGCCCAAAAAAAAAAAAATTACGTGCTTAATCTTTTCGGGTGACGACGACGAGATGCCTTGTCCCATCTCTGCGTATCCGGTCCTTAATCACCGGATTGCATATTTATAATTTATAATGCAAACGATGCTTTCTATTTTACCTCGCCTTTTTAGGAGAAATTATCAAAAATGAGATATGTGCATCACTAGTTCTATAATTTATCGTTAAACGTGAATTTAATCTGTACCTTCAAAAAAGCATAATAAAATCCCAAAACTCACAAATGCAGATAATCGAATCATTTCATCGATATCACAATTTATTTAAAGCGGAAAATACTAACGTAAGATTTTTAAATTAATTCTCTCTCCTATGTGACATTTTTTAATTATTTTTTTCCTTTGGGCTATTGTATAGACACATTAAGAAACCAAAATAGAGTTAAAATAATTTGAAAAAGGTACTTGGGAAAAAAAGAAAGAAAAAGCAAGGACTTCGTAGGATGCTTAGCCTCCCCATCATTGAGGAGCTGATGAAGGTCGCTGGCTCCAAGGCAAGGGTTGGCGAACTTCACTGGATCTAGGTGAGGTCGCCCATATTTGAATGCCCTCAACCTAGACTAGGTCGGTAAAGCTCACCTGGAGCAGTGAGGACCTTTCCTGGCCCCACCCTCTTCATCGCCACCATTGCCTAGGGCCTGTGATCCTAGCAAGCCCTCAACTTAATGAGCAATGAAGGCACACCCTGAACATTAGTCTTTGTCCTTTTTAACTTTTTTTTTCCATTTTTTTATTAATTTTAGTTTTTAGTATCATTAAAATAAGATTGAAGGGAAAATTTAATAAAAATGCCTATGACAGAATTTAATTTAAAAATGCTACATCAGCAATTTTTTTGTTAGAAAAATTGATAGTGTTAACGAATAGTGGCTTGATTGTAACATTTCTGAGTTTTATGATTTGATTACATATTTTTTAAGTTTTAGAATTCAATTACACTTCAGCCGACAAAGTTTCGACTTTGCATGCATATCCCAAAAGAAATCCTAAACTTATCGCGCTCGTGTCGATTTAATCGTAAAACGTTTTAATTTGATTAATTTTTCTTATTTTTCTTTAGGGCCAATTCACCTAGAAAAGTAAGTAAGCTTCTAATCGAAATTCTTGTTTTCTTTTCCTGTATTCGAACGAACAACGGACGAAGTCCTTTTTACCTATACTTAGCATATGCCCTTCCTCGGATCAAGAGGCATCCGACTATTGCCTGCATGATTAGGGATTGCCAAAGCAACACTTAACGCCAGTTTCATATTCCCACTTGCATCCCACGATTTGACTAGAAGAGAACGTCGGGTTCTCTTAGACTCGATCGTGGGCCTGGCAGCCTACGGCCCGTCCAGGCTCGGCCCGAGCTATATATGGGCTGGAAGGCTTTTTAGGCGGTTTGGACGAAGACGTTTGAGCGCGTTCGAATACAAAAATTTGGGCCCCAACCCAATTCGTGCCTACTCGGTGATCACCATTGGAATCTCTCCATAAAAGACCGTTAATGTTATCTCCATTTTCTCGCCCCGAATCCATGGCAAATCCCGTGGCTTAAAATGCTTAAGAAAAACAAGTGATGATAATACTGCACGGTCATCCCAAGTATACCCCATTTGCATAATGTTTGTTTAATGTTCGTGTTTTTGGCCGTATGATGTTGTTCCTTTCCGTCCGTAGATTTTGCTAATTTGATATAAAATACAACCGGTTATATAGAGCATAGCGCAATGTTTGTTTAATCTCAAACTTTTACTTAGAAAGTTTCCACGAAAGCCTTGCACATAATATTATCGTACAATCCTAACATGTTTGTATATAATTTTTGCAATCTATATTTCATAGATGAATTGTTGTGTAATCTACTAAATATCTTGACTTTCATTTTAAACTTCACCTTTCTCAATGAAAATATTGTCATTTCTCTCTCGAGACAGATGAATATTTGGAGCTCGCTCATTTGCCAAAACAAAAATTAAGTGCTGAAAATTTTAAGTATAGAAAGTAAGTACTAGAGTCTTTATACCAAGAAAATAAGGCTGTTTGATAACAAATGAAATAAGTTATCCATTTGATTTTTTTGACTTAAACCAATCGATTAAGTTGCATTTGCTTAATGATTATCAAACCTGCGTAACCACAATAAATACAGAAAGTTCAGCACATAATATGGTTATAAAACACACTTCTCAACAAAGAAAAAACACTTCTCAACCATTAATTCATTGAGTGATAAATTTCAAGAGAGCTTCTTTCATACTGATCAATGATTGAGATATTTGAGTCTCTGAACATGACTACAAACTAAGTAGAAGATTTATGCTCCATTTAAGACTATCTTTTATCCTTTCTTTTAATACCTGTGGCATCAATGACATCCTAATCTTAATCCCTAACTTTGCCATCACAACATCCTCCCATCACCAACTCTCAAGCCACTCACCATCGAGAACAGACCCAGCTGCCATATCACTTGATATGGATGCGTGTGGGTAGGGCTTGAGGTCACATTTTTCTCGATTTGATTTCCGAGAAAAAGGGTAAATTTAATCATTTGATTATACATAACAGATTTAAAAATATAAAGTTGTAATTAAGAAAATGAAGGATGCACATCAATAAAAGCATAACCTTTTTTTTTATATTTAATTTGAAACTCTTCTCTTTCCAAATGCTTTCTTTATTATTGTTTCGTTGATGTTAAGTTTCAAATTAAACCTCAATCTTTCTCATTGAAAATATCTCCGTTTCTTTGTTCAAGACAAATGAAGATCTAACCCCACATGTGCTTATATTCAGAGCTCACTCATTTGCTAAAATAAAAATACAAGTGCTGAAAACATAAGTATTAAACATTAAGTACTGAAGGTGATCAGTTTCAAAATGGACGGTTCCTATGGTTCCATGGACCCATTCGAGAACTCGATAGGGTGGGTCCATGGAATTGGTTGAAATATCCCCATTTTGGAAGAGGCATGAGACTTGAGAAACCACGAGATTGGAGGACGGAGGGATCCAAGAGCAAGAGTGATATAGGGAGTGATAGGATCGGGGAAGCAATCTAGAGTGAGAGTAAGAGGTGATTGATGAGGCTAGAGGCCACCGAGAGCGAGTGAGAGAAGGAGGCGGGATTGCGAGATAGGTGAGGTAAGAGAAAGAGAGAGACAAAAGAAGAAACTAGAGTTTTAAATCTAAAAGTTGAAACATAAAATTATATATATATTGGTTTAGTCCATCCAATCTCATGGAAATCGTAAGTTTTAGGTTGATCGGTTTGGTTTTGAGCAATTCCCAATTTTTTGAACACCTTCATTAAGTGCTAGAGTCTCTATACAATCGAAAATAAAAGGAAATGTAGTTTGATGATAAATGAAATAAGTTATCAATTTGATTTTTGACTTAAACCAATCGATTGTTGTGTTTAGTTAATGATTACCAAATGCACCCTAACCCCAATAAATATTGAAATTTCAACACATAATGTGGTTATCAAAAAACACTTCTCAACTATTAATTCATTGGTTGATAAATTTCAAGAGAGCTTCTTTCACATTATCAACGTTTGAGATGATAAAGTCACCAAACATGACTATCTCTATCCCTATTTTTTTCTCAACACCCACCAACATCGACAACATCCTAATGTTAATCCCTAAATTGCCACTGCAAACATCCTCTCGTCGCAGCTCTCGAGTCACTCGCCATTGAGAATGGACCCCACCACCATATCAGTTGATATGGATGCGCACATGGTGACTTAAGGTTATAGCTTTTTACCTTTCACTTTTATAAAAAAGGGCACATTCAATTGTTTCAATTATACGTAGTAGATTTAGATATGTAAAGTTGTAGTTAAAAAAGAGAAAATACACATCAATAAAGCATAACCTTTCAATACTTAATTTAAAACTCTTCTCTTTCTAAAATTCTTTCTTTATTATTGTTTCATTGATGTTAGGATAAAAGGAAAAAAAGGATTTCAATTGCTCCGACTCCGAGTGTATCTAAACACTGGAGTCTCGGGAAATTATCATTTTGTCGGAAAAAAGGCTTTCCCTCGAGCTGACCTAAACTCAACCCAAACAAAAGGAAGACAGAGAGAGATAGAGAGGGGGAGAGAGACCGGCATCGATTGAACGCGTGGACTGCACGAGGAGGAATTGGGGTATGGGTCAGCATGCTGACCTGGCCATATACGCGGCAGCTTCCTATTGGGCGAATAAACTAATGCCCAGAAATGGCCGTCAAAAGCATTCTCCTCCTACAATTCAAAGGTCAATTCATGACGGAGAGTCGCCACCTTACCTTACCCTACCTTCGAACTCGAATCAAATATAGCGCAGACGCAAAGGTTTCTCTCTTCTTCTTTTTTGGGGGTGGGGTTCTTTTTCCCTTTCGGTTTTTCTTTATGGAGATAGCCATAGCTCCCTTTACGCGGCAAAGGCCCAAGCCATTCCCTATCGAGAATGTGAGAATGTAATAGAATACGGAGAAACTTAAAGATCTCTCAACCGAGAATGTTAGGGAGTATGGCAAGGAATGGCAGCACCCGCCCTGGTCCCCCAACAGTCCTGAATTGAGGAGCCATTTGTCCTCTTCTTGCATCTCATATGTATTTGAACTCCACCGCGTGGGCTCTCTGACCGCCATATCAAGTTACAGATCGATCGGTGTAGGTTGGAACTGATTAATGGCGCGAGTTCATGCGGCATGAGGCAGAGAAGGCAAGCAAGCAAAAGCAAACAACCTTTTAGCAGCTCTTTCTGTTTTGTATTTGAATCAGTCTGACTTTGATTTGATGTTTCCTTATGTAATCCTCGTTCACTAATAAAGAGTTAAAAGACAACGGATGGGATCAGGAAAAGAGCATTTCAACTTCACCGTTCAAAGTCCATATCAGATTCTTTTAACTGAAGTTTGAGCATGGGAAAGTAGGGGAACCTTTTCGAAAAGATGAAAGCACGATCCGGTGATGTGGCCACTCAAAGGTGTCTAACTCAGCTGGACAAAGAAGTTACCGAAGCATACCAGAGGAAGCGCCCCGAACAAGTTGACGTTTGCAGCTGAGCCAGAACATAAGGCCAGAGATTGGATGGATACTCAGGCTCCGACAGAAAAATATGTTTGGAGGCCAAGCAAGCGGAAAATGGAAACAGTTCGATCAAGCTTTATGAGATGAACCAGCATGATCAGAGAGTTGCAAAGAACTGACCAGCTGTACCAAGTCAAGACTCATGGCTTGTTGCCACAAAAAGAAAGATGAGAGATGAAACCAAAGTTCCCAAGTGGAACAAATATCGAGCAAAATCAGACTCTGGTGCGTTACATTTGTCTTGTGAACAAGATGCGGCATTCAAGGTTTTGCATTCAATTCGTGCAAACTGAAGGCATGGGAATGATATTTAAAACAGCAGCAGACAATACAGATTAACGACAATCATGAGGTTTAGATACCCCTTTCTAAATGATGAATCTTGCATTTAGTTTCACCACACCAAGTTACTGGAAAGGAAATTAAAGCCGATGCATCGCAACCAATGCCACTTGATCAGCAACAGTAACAATTCAATTCCCAAAGGTTCTTTCTGGATTAACAACATTCACCGGTGTTCCCACTTTGTAGAAGCTATTGTGGTTATGGAAAGAAATATAAATAGAACCTAGCTACCTTATCAAAATTAGCTATTTCAGAAAGAACAATAAGGAAAAAGAAAAGGAGGAAAAAAAACTAATCTAGAAAAGCAAGGAAGCTCCATATCTTTTTTACATTTCAAATTCAGAGAGGTAGTCTGAACCAATACGCAGGAGCCCCCGAATGTCACCAACAGTCAGCAAGCACAGACCTTTGAACATCAAATTTTCGAATTCGAAAGGTCGACCCTTCACTATCTCTGCAGAGAAAAGAACCGAACATTGATGTAATTCGAACTAACATCAAAGTATAATGACTAGACATCAATCACATGATAATGAAGAACAGAAACTGAGAAGACTAGAGGTGTGTATCCACAAAAGCTATGATTTTTCGATACTCGTTGAGATCTTTTTGCAGAAACACAATAATCAGAAGATCCACACGCTAATCAAATGAATTGGCATGGGTGGGGGCGATATTACCTTGCCGTTTTCAGGATTCTCGTCGACTTTGTAAGTGTCCACCGAGATCTCCGTCAACCACAGCCCGGGAAAAGAAACTGCGAGAAAGCAACGCAAGACAACCAGAGAAGATCAGAACCCAGAAGTCAAAAGACGTTCGATGATTACCAAAAGGAAAAAACTCGGAGAATTATGCGTTCACTTACATCCAATTGCTTCTGCACATTTTTGGGCCGCTTCTTGAACCGCCGGGGCGGTCGGTGCCCCACCATCGCCATGAAGTCCTCCTCAATCTCCTTTCGCTTCAGCGCCACCGAAAACTTCGCTCTCTCCTCCGTCTTCTGCGTCGCGCCGCCGCTGTTACCTCTCAGGACCCTGGGCGACGACTTCGTATCGTTTCCGCCGGCGCCGGCGGCGTCCTCGGTCCTCGACGGAGAGCTGTTAATCTCCCTCCGCCGCCGCCGCCGCCGATCGGAGCCTTGCACGCCGCCCTCCTTGTCCTCAGATTCCACGGCCTCGACTCCTCCGCCGCCGCCGCTGCAGCAGCCCCGGACTCAGCCTCGGCCTCCTCTGCCACAGCGGCGGCCGCGGCGGCCGCCGATTCCACCCTCCTCCCTCAGCAGCTCATCCTTCATCTTGTCCGTCTCGGCCCGCAGATCAAACATCAGCTTCTGCCTCACCGCCTCGATTCCGCAGTCGCCGCCTCCGTCCTCGTCGTCGTCGTCGTCGTCCCCGGCGGCGGCGGCGGCGGCACCGACGATCCCGCCACTCCTCCCCGGTCCGAATCGCGCGCGAACCACCTCAGCCGCTCGAAACCCGGCTCCTCCGCTGGAAGGAGGAGTGAGATCTGGCGGGGATCGGCGATCAGCGGCGGCGGCCGCCGCGGAGGAGGAGTCGGCGGCCACCTTCATACACCGCATGTAGCGCTGGCTGCCCCAGCGGGAGGCGCGGGAGCGTGAAATTGTGGAGCGGCTTCGATCTCTCGGGGCCCATCGCCATGGAAGCACGGACTCGTCGTTCTCTCTCGCCGACGAACCTCCACTACACACCATCACCGTGCGGGGCCGACTCGCGGGATGCCGGAGCGGCGGACAGCTCCGATCGAAGGGGCGGGGGCAATCTCCGGCGTCGGTCCGCTCAGATTTTCTCGAGAAAATCCTTGCTCTTCTCTCTCTCTCTCTCTCTCCTTCCTTCCTTCGCTCTCTTTCTCTTCTTCCGCTCTCGCGTTCCAGAGCGTCGCCGGGAAACGGAAGTTTATATACGAAGTGAGGAGAAGCGGTTCTAACGTTCAGGTTGGGCGTGTTTCCTTTTTTTTTTTTTTTTTTTCACTTTCCTATTTTATTTTCTTCTTTGAATTTCCTTTTTTTTTTGGTCACTGCGGGGTGTGGAGGGTGCTAAGTTGCGCCAGGGGTGGTGTGGCGCGAGTAGTGTTTGTTGTGTTTGGTTTTTTTTTTCTCTTTTTTTTTTATTTTGGATTTCCCGGGTGATAAAATGTCGTTTTTTTTTAAGAGGATGGTCGGCATAACCACCGTCGGATGGGGGAGGGCGGACCGTGGAGACGCCCTTTTGAGACCGTCGAATTTTCATTTAAAAATCATTCCCCTTTTTTCCCGGAGACTCGATCCTTTTTCCAGTTTTTTTTTTTTTTTTCCGGGCCATCTGTCGAATCCTTTCCCGATTCTTCTTTTGGCCAAGTTAAATGAGAGGATCCAAAAATTTTTTTGTGAGAAATTGTTACTATGCCTCTTTGATTTTCGATTTTTGGAAAATCAATTGAAATTTCATTTTTCAATAAACTATTGACATGTTAGACTAGTGGCTACTTTTTTTCATATCACTTGATTGCCCAATTGGCACATATGCCTGGTATTTTCCCTAACAATTGTAAAAAATTTAATGCATCTCGTGATTAAATCATAATTAGATAACTTGATTTGAGAATCATTAAATTTTAGAGAGCCCAAATCCAATTCACTTAACTTTTCGTTAAAAGAGCATTTGAATAATATATTATAGGTCAAACGTTTTATTTATTTTTTGGTGTCTAATTTGAAGGATTTTCTTTTTTCTCAAATCCAAAGTTTCATATAATAAACACGAAACGCTTTAAATATTTCAAAACGTGCATTATACAAATCTATGTATAATTTTTCTTTTTAATTTTGAAATTCAACAATTCCTTTTGTTTGGGATTTTGAAATACACATGCTACAGTGTAAGATGGTAGTATCCTTGGACATGTGGGTTTATTACGTCGCAATTAGAAGCCGCGTCTAGAAAAGTATCGACTTCGAAAAATTAGAAGGGGAATTGGTCAATGGGAAGGACTAGGCGAATTGGGCCGTGGGCCAAGCCCAAATTGTTATTGCTTGAGCCCGCGCAATATTTATAAAGAAAAAATTCGAATTTTCCATAAAATGTTTCGCCGTCGGGAGTCGGAGTCGGTCAAAATAGGCAACCTTGAGTTCAAGATGGCACTTTTTTATCCTTTGTGTGTGGGGCCCCGCCCAAAAGGCCTTCTCGGCTCGGGCCGAAGCGTTCGTTAGAGTTTTTGCCCAAAGCCTTCGCATAAATGTAAACAGAGTTTAAACTAAAGGATTTTTATGAAAAAAAAATAAATAGTGCCTAGTAACCACTATTCGCTTTACACTAAAAGGATTTTCGTAAAGTAAAATTTTTAAATAATAAAAAGAAGAATGTTTACGCTTGGGTGATCAAGGAAGAATCAAATGACACCAGCCCAAGGATGAGTTATTGAGCATGGGTAACCCTTAACGAAGGGATATTGAGGTTGAAAAAATTCAAGGCGAGGTGACTCGAGGCTTAGTCATGTCAGGCGAGGCCCACCAATGTCAACGGTGAAGATAGAGTGATGCCTAGTGTCACGGCTCAAGGAAGCAATCCAAAGGGTTTTTAAACGAAAGACCGTGACTAATTCATGAACAAGTGGACTTCAAAGTGCTTGAGTTTTAGGTTTTATTGAACATTCTATAATATTCTTGAGATGGGTGATGTTGTAATTGTACACTCTTGTTATAATTTCGAAGTGCTTTGAGTTTTAGGTTTTTTTAGTATTTTAAAATACTCCTAAGGAAGGAGATATTGAGGTAGGAGGATTGTAATTGTACACTTTTTTAAATTTGGATATTTGGGTAGTTGCAATCTTTACTATTAGATTGAAAAGATTTATGACTATAATTGAGCTCAGTGTAAGGTAGCAAGTAAGGGTGACTTGGGAAGAAATTTTTGAAGCCTTCATTTAGATCAATTGACCATTTTGCATAATATAATTTTTAGAGCTTCCCACCCTATAATCCTTTGTAAGGTAAAAATTGGAAGAACCGCCTTGGGTCATGAAGAGAATTCTTGAACGGCCGTGCATAAGTAAGGAAAAGGATCTATGGAACCGATGACCCTACGGCACTAGTTGCATATGAGCTTATTGGGAACGACAAGGCTTTTTACTGCGATGATCAAATTAAAAATTATAAACACAAAATTTTAATTTTTTCAACTAAAAAAATTATTTTTATAATAAAAAATTAATATATATATTATTATTATATATCTGGTCCGGCTCGGATGGGGGGCGGGTGATCCGCCCATGGAACCGGGAACCTGACCGGTCCCCTTAGAACCACCGGTTCCGGGCCGGTCCGGTCCGGTTCCGGGCGATCGGGCGGTTCCACCCCTATTACATATGAGCTTAACGACAAGGCTGCTGCTGATCAAGTTTGCATACTAAAGCCATGACAAGGTTACTGCTAATTAAATTTGCATAGTAAAGTGAGGATAAAGCGCTACTGATTAAATTTGCATGGTAAAGCGATGATGATGCTAAATATAAACCTAACAAAAAAAAAAAAAGTGAGGATGAAGGTAAATTTGAAATTTAAATAATTCAGCGAGGTAAATTGAAAGGAACAAGTTCATTTACCCCTGAAAATAGCATTGTGTTGAAAGCCAGTGGGGGTGGGCTGGGGTTGCATTAGGTTAAAGGCCCAATGTTATTGGCCCATTTGATTATGTTGGAAGCCTATGCGGGTGGGAGTTGCATTAGGTTAAAGGCCCTTGGCCCATTTGCTTGGACCACCGTCGATGTCACTGACTCTATTACCAGGTTGATGGCGTGGAATCTCAGACAAGAGGCTCAAATACACCCGCATGTACCGAACCGCTCCTAACCTCGGCAGCGTCTCCACCCGGAATCGAGGTAATCCCTTTTCCGAGCAACGCAAACCCTAATTCGGCCGTTGCTGGACAACTCCGATTGAAGCTCTCCGGTTTCCAACCGATCGGAAGTTAGAGAAGGGATCGGGGAGGTGCCTAGCGATGGCCGCCGACAAGGAGTTCCGGGAGTTCAGGGTGTACAATTCGATGACACAACAGAAGGAGGTGTTCCGGGCGGCGGTGGAAGGCAAGGTGGGCATGTACGTGTGCGGCGTCACGGCCTACGATTTCAGCCACCTCGGCCACGCCCGCGCCGCCGTCGCCTTCGACGTTCTCTACAGGTAAGCAACTGGTCTCTCGGATCAATGAATAACACTGTCGTCGAGTGCGAGGATAGTATGTGTTTGAAAAATCTCACCTTGTTTTTGGTATGGGAACGGATTGGTTGAATGAATAGACAAGAGTAGTGGCGGATTATTCTCCTTTGCCAGTTGCCTTATTGAGGATCGGGGAGTAGATGAAATAGAAAGGAGGTTTCTTTGTTTCTTTCTATAGCTGAATTATACTCCATCTCGCACATCAGATTGGTTCTGTACAGAACGGAGGTCATGCTTGGTTGATTCTTTATAAAATGAAGAATTGCTGATTGAAATCATGGCCTAGCAGGTTTATTTATGTAGCATTGCTCTCTAGTTGGGTTTTGTTGAATGTTAACCATGTATTGTTAAAAATGATTTCGTGCAGATACCTTCTACATTTGGGCTATGAAGTTACATATGTACGCAATTTTACAGATGTCGATGACAAGGTCTGAATGTTGGTCCATATAAATATCATAAGTAAACTCTTTCATGGCTGTAGATTTTGTTTTTGGTTGAATTAGATTTTCTATGCATGATCTTGTGATACGGTACTGTGATTATGCTTAATTTTGTTTGTCTTTATGTTGATGTTTTTGATGTGAAAAAAAATATGCAGACATGAAATTTTTGAAGTAATTTTCATAAGCTCTGGACTACCGACATTTCATTTGAAATTTGAAAAGTGTGGGAGCTAATTGACTGGTTGTGACAAGAAGAAGATAGAGGATATTATCAGAAGATTATATGGTTCATCAATACATTCTAAAGTTTTATCTGCTTTACATGTGTAGCTCTGCACTGGCAAATCAGAGTGTACGTTGTTCTTGTGGAGAATTGAGTTTGATTTGGTTCTTATCGAGAACACATTATATCCTGCATATTGTGTAAAAGTGAAAGATCCGCTCAATGTAAAGGAACAATGTGGTTTGTGAATGTGAAAGTATTTGACTTTTAATATAATCAATAGCAGTATTTGACCAACTTCTGAGAATCAACCTGTCAAACAAAAGTATCAAATGGACTAGTAGGCGAAAGGGGGAAATCATGATCAGCCATTCAAAATTAATTTAAAATTTGCATTGTGGAAATGCATTTTCAACCCCAAAAATTTGGTATTTTGACATTTTTACACATGGACATGACAGTAAGTAATTAATAAGTCATATAGAATTAATTGGTTTGGATGCTTTTCAACTCAATAGAACTATGGTTTGTTGTAGTGGTTGCTATTTGATGATTTCTTTCTTTCCTTCATTTTAGTAGCAATTATACATTACACAACTGTTTGGTGCATCATCAAATGCTGTTATAAGATTTTTTGATCTACTGTAAGTTCTGGGGTGACTTTGATTTCCTGAAGTGCTACATAGTTCTATTGATGGGAAATCTGAAACTGCTATATGAATATTGGAACTTTAATGATGAGATCATGGCGAGAAAACTCCACCTGATTAGCTACACTGGACAACTAGCTGAATTCATTTCCTTATTTCTTATACTTCTAAAAACTTGTGGTATGGGCTATGCACATTTTGAAGGAATATCTGTTGTGCCATTGGCAAGTAAGTCTGATCCTCCAGATTGTTTGTCAAATTTCATTACTAACGCTTGCATGATGTTTTGCTATTTGACAACTGAAGGGGATTTACTTCTCTTAAGCTTGACAGGTGGCCACCTGTTGATGTGTCGGTCACTGAAAGTAGCTTCAGAAAGATTTTATTTCATCTTTTAACTCTGGCCGTTTCCAATAATGGAAGTGGCTTTCTCTTATTTTGGAGAGAAGCATTCCATTTCACTGCAGCGTAGTGTTCATTACTTAATTCTGTGGTCATCATGAAATTTTGGCATTTTATTGTTAAAGTTAGACTTCCTATTTTTCATGTATTATTTTAGATATTTGGTTATTTTGTGTGGATGCCAAGGATTGTTCTTGGTGTTTCCGAATCAGGTAGTCAGACATTGCTAACATATGGATATCTGCAGATTATTCGTCGGTCAAATGAGACTGGGGAGAATCCCTTGGATTTAAGTAACCGCTTTTGCCAAGAGTATATAACTGATATGGCCGATCTGCAGTGCCTTCCCCCTACCCACCAGCCACGTGTTTCCGATCACATGGAACAGATTAAGGACATGATAACCCAGGTTTCTAGCTTCAACTCTATATGTGCTGCTTATTGTTTCGAGGGGTTCAATAAGAGCATGTATAAGCATGATTGGAGTATGTAGGGAGGAGCTGCTGTTGCTACAGTATGTAGTTTACAGCCTTTCTATATTTTCTCATAATTTCTCTGATATTTAGTGCAATTGTCCTTAGTTCCTGGTTTCTGTGTTGAACTTAAGAAGGAAAAGTTATATCAAATGGTTCTATATACAACTTTGCGACCAATTTAGCTGTTTGCAAGTTATTATTTAAAAGTTGCTAGGATTTTTTTTTTGGGTTGAAAGTTGCTATGATCAGTAGGGAAAGTTTTAATTAATAATATTCCTTATGGCTGTTTGCAGATTATTAACAATGATTGTGCTTATGCGGTGGATGGAGATGTGTTCTTTGCTGTGGATCAGATCTCAAATTATGGCTGCTTGTCAGGGCAGAAGCTAGAAAATCACAGAGCAGGTGAACGTGTTGCAGTGGACTCTAGAAAGCGCAATCCTGCGGATTTTGCATTATGGAAGGTGTGCAAATGTGTTGTCCTACCTGTAAATTCTTTATTTATTTATTTGTCTGGGTATGTAACTCTGAAGGCAAATGGTTATTGTAGGCTGCAAAGCCTGACGAGCCGAGCTGGGAGAGTCCTTGGGGTCTTGGCAGACCAGGGTGGCATATAGAATGTAGCGCAATGAGTGCTCATTATCTGTCTTTCAAATTTGATATCCATGGCGGTGGAATTGACTTGATCTTTCCCCATCATGAGAATGAAATTGCCCAGAGTCGTGCTGCATGCCAAGAGAGCTGTGTGAGGTATTGGATGCATAATGGGCATGTGACCAACAACAATGAGAAAATGTCAAAATCACTGGGTAACTTTTTTACGATCCGTCAGGTAGTATTTGCAAATTTGTTCTGTTTTCTGTTTTTACATGTTAACATCTATCTTGAGCTCTCTTGAGCTCTCACCATTCCTGGTGTCTAAAAATTCTTGATTTGTATTAACTATAGATTACAGAGCGATACCATCCACTGGCTTTGAGACACTTCTTGATAAGTGCACACTATAGATCTCCTATCAACTATTCAGTCTTACAGTTGGAGGGTGCATCGGAGGCTGTCTATTATATATATCAGGTATAAATCATGTTTTGTTAACTGCAAATCACTTCTCATCTTTCTGGCTGCTTACTCATACAATGGTTTTAGATTCATATGTAATTAATGAAACTGGGGGCTTGCTTGATTGAACTGATTAGAAGATACCTGGGGGATTTGATGCTGTTAGAGAAGAAACCATTCCTATTGTCTCTGCAATTACCTGTACAAATTGTTTGGACGGTTTTGGCCGAGTTCTAGTGCCAGCAGCCACTAGTCTGAGTCTCTCTGAAATGCTCTTCCTTGATTATCTTGGATGTATTTGTATGGGTGACATGCATGCAAGTTTGGACTCTGCTATCTGATAGAAAATTGACTTGGGATGTCTTCTCAATTTTAGACATTACAAGACTGTGAAGATACTCTGTCGTCATTCAGAGAGGCAACTCCCAGCGAGGGTACAGAACCAATAGGCAAACCAGTCCGGGTTCTTCCTGATGCCGAGAAATGCATCAAAGGCTTGCGGAAGGATTTTCACGACAAAATGGCCGATGACTTGAACACCTCACATGTGCTGACAGGTGCTTTTCAGGATGCCTTGAAGTTCATAAACAATAATACGAACACCCTCAAGGTAATTCGTTGTACTCTTTTCTTTCCCATAAAAGAAGCTGCACCTTTTCAAATGTTCTCTCTGTTGTGTATCTTTTGTGCTTTACTTTCTTTAACTTTAAAAATTGTTTCATTCTCTAATGCACTTCAGAAGAAGCAACAGAAGCAACGGCAATCGGCAATAATTCAATCCCTTACTGAGATAGAGAAAGAAGTAAAGGGTGTTCTAGATATTCTGGGTTTGCTGCCCCCTATCACTTATTCTGAGGTGATGCAAGTTCTTATGAATACTTATTGAGTTTTTCTTGGGCCAAATTCGATTTAAATGTGAGATTTCTTCAATGTAGATTCTGGAGCAGTTGAAAGGCAAGGCATTGATACGGGCTGATATGTCAGAAGAGCAAATATCGCATCTGATTGAGGAAAGAATTTTAGCCAGAAAAGAGAAGGATTTTGCAAAAAGCGATCGAATCAGGGCTGACTTGACTGCGAAGGGGATTGCGCTTATGGATGTCGGAACGGAAACTATTTGGAGACCGTGTGTTCCTGTTGAGCAGGAGGAGAAATTGCCCAGCTGATGGATAACAGCAGCAAATACGTTCTTCTTTTTCAAAATTTTGCCCAAACATAGATGGATGCTCCACAATTTTTTTCATAATGTAAGACCCAAAATTCAAGCTAACAAATGCAACATATGGGGCATACTATTACATTTCAGCCCCATGAGAGGCAGTATTGCCTGTCAGTTAATAGGAAATTTTTTGACATAATTTGTGCTCTGAGTTATCGCCTATATGAGAAGGTTCTTGGTATAGAAGCCTGTAGATGATGACTTGGTATTGATCGTCCTTCAGATGTTGATGCATTTTCGGAGGAATGCATGGAAAAGGGGCAAATCAAGATGTCTTCGGAATTCTTTTCAGGAAGGCAGGTGTGCATGAACGCAACAATTAAAGTCAGATCAAGTGCGACATCGGCGCTGGTCTGTTATCTCCTCCGATGTTGTCTCCTCCGATGTCTAGAACCCCTTTTACTCGGTAGAGTGCTATCTTCCTCTTTTGATTACTTCATGGCCAGGTGGATTTTGGAAATGCTCCGACCGTCTGAGCTGAGAAGAAGCACCGTCGATCTACACATAGCAGGATACGATAGCAAATACTCAGCAGCTCCAAAGTCTATCGGTTCTTGGTACTGCTCTGGTTTCTCACTGATTGCTCCATCATCATAGCACTTTGCGATATCGATAAGCTGACTCCGAGTAGAATGTGAAGAATCTCAAGTTCCGCACGTGAGTTTGTGGATAGAGATTGATGCAAATGAGGACTCAATCTAGATAGCGCACCGTGTTGGATTGTTTCAAGCGACAAATTTTAACCGTCTTCTTTTTTTTTTTTAACTCATGTAATTTCTTTTCTCCTGTTCAGTTTGTTCTTTGGGCCAAGGTTATAATCATTTATGACCGCCTGGATTTCATTTGGATTGACAAGTTATAAAAAATGTAAAAGCCGTTTTCCAGTTTGTGGAGAGCAGGAGGAAGAAGCGTTAATGGTGAGACGCAGTATTTGCGACCGAACAGCCTTTTCTAGTCATTGTACATTTCAACGTCGGCAAATAATACACTGGACAAAAATTATGCTGAAATCACTGACATGGCGTGAAAAGTCGTACTTGCATCTCAATAGTTATAAAGTTAAAAAATTTGGAAAAACACACAAAGAAAAAGAGAGGAGAAATTGCATTTTGGGTCTGTGCAGTATTGGGGAATTCACTTTTGATCCTTATACTTTATTAAATTATAATTCTAAACCTTGTACAATTCACAGGAGACGGTATAACTCATCCTATCAAGCTTTTATAAAAAAAAATTTCTGCTGGAAATTGCTGAGTAAGCTTTTGCTACTGACGCGGGAGTCCTGCCTGTAAAAATCTCTAATTGAAGATTACGTCTGTAGGCCCTTGTACTTTTGGAATGATGAAGGTTTGTCCCTATGCTTTTCTTTTTAGGGCAAATACCATAAAAAATCCTAAACTATATTCCTTTGTAATAATTTTACCCCGAATTTTTTTTTTTGTGTCACTAAAAATCTAAAACCATGTCACTTGTGATAATTTTATCCCGAACTCTTTTTTTGCCACCAAAACCTTAAACTATGCCATTTGGACAAATTTACCCCAAAGTTTTTTTTTGGTTGAAGGGCATTTTTGTCATTTTCCTTTTTTTTCCTAGACAAAGGAAGGCGGCAAGGCTGCCCTCGCTAGTATTGAGCAAGGCTTTGGCAGCCATTGTCCAATGCCGGTGAGGGTCACCCACGCCTAGGCCCAAGCTAGATCCGGCAAGGGCGGCCCTTGTTGGATGCTGGAGAGGGTCACCCTCACCCGACTCAGGCGAAGGTCACCCTCACTAGATCCGGCGAGGTGACCCTCGCTAGCGAGGCTCGGGTGAGGGCTGCCGAGCCTTGCTCGACTCCGATGCCGCGAGGGCGTCCTCGCCGCTTCCCTTTGTTAGGAGGAAAAAAAAAAAAAAAAGAAAAATGAAGAGGAAAAAGGATGAAAATGCCCCTTAGCCAAAAGTTTGGGGTAAATTTGTCACAAGTGACATACTTTGGGATTTTTGATGGCACAAAAAAAGTTTAGGGTAAATTATCACAATGAGCATAATTTAGGGTTTTTGGTGGTATTTGCCCTTGTTTTATAACAAAACTAATCCTCATACCATTTTTTAGTGATGAGATTCTAGGTAAAATTTTTCAAATTTCCATTCCAAATAAGACTAAAATAACACTGGCTATAATCTAAAGCATGATATACGTGCATGAGATCCTTGAATCAGTAAAAGTAACCCTTTTTTTTAAAAAAAAATCACTTAATATTTGAGAGTTGAGACACTCGATATGAATAACCTCCCGCTACAAGAATAAGACAGTCAAAACCTGAAAGATGGTATATTTCTATGTCGGATTAAACTTCCATTGGAAGGTGACAATCTACCAGTAGTAAAATCAAGCCAAGAGCCTACCAAGAAAGAACCCACTTGAGCATGAAATTCCGTGCAAATGAATTATGGCAATTCAAGGTTAATGTTGAATTTGAGGGTTGAATTTATATCGGCGAGGACGAGTTTGATTTACCAATTATGGATAGCTTCATTTGACCAAACACTAAAAATACACACACAATCTATACAAGATGATTTGGCATGTTTCTCGAATGTTTGAACAAGAATACAGCACCCATGTCCAATTTTGGCTTGTGCATCCATTCATCCCACATCATCAGTAACCGAAGATACACGCATCTTGGCTTTTCTTCAATATGTCCATGAAAATCAAAATATTATTAGAAGAATCGGATGCACTTAGTGCTTATCTAGATCGCTGAATCTGATTAGCTAGACATATAACATAAGCAGACCATAATAAATTGAATGATCCAGGTTCATTTGAGTTTTTCATCTTATCCGGAATAATTTCTTACAAAAAATATTGTAAAAATTATCTGAGGACAATGAATAAAATTTTTAGTGCACACAATTTTTTAATAAATATGACCATCTTACGATTGCAAAAGATCCGATAAGGGCCTTTTTATTTTTTTCTTGGGTTTTTGGAATAGGATGGGGAAGGGTGACTAGCACCAACGACCTCCTAAAGGCCTATTTAAAAATATAAGAAAAGGAATCTAATTTTCTATTTTCACTATATAGTGGGAATGTGATGGTCACAATCTAAAATCCGTTCCTAGATGGAATAGCAATTTCTTCATTACCCAGAATAGAATAACCACTTAAAATAATGAAAGAGTTTATATTTGTCGATAAGTGCAAAATTATATGGATATGATCCTCATTGTGCATCTTGATCAATTGGATCGTTTCTTTGTACATTCCTATACGAAGTGTTTGTAAATGAGTTTTTGGGTATTCTTTTTATCATTTCGTCCAAGAGTTAGAGTTCTTCCAATTCTATGAATTTTTCTAGAATACTCTTTTCTTGAATATCGGTCAAAAAGTTTCGGATTGCCTAGTATTCCACCAATTAGTAATCCAAAATTCAAGATGGAAAAGGACAATTGCTTTCACTTTTATCAATACAAAAATGTTTAAAAAAAAATTCAATTTCTGAAGTTTCAACTTCATAAGGAAAACAACAACATAAGTTTCTTAAGGTTTTATTAACGTTCGGAAATTATGTTTATGAACAAAGCACGTCTTCAAGAAAACTAAATACAAATGTACGGCCCATGTGAAATAAATACTTACTTAGGATCATTGGCAACACCGGGAGTTCAAATAGTTCATACAAATATAATATCAAAATTTAGAGCAGTTCCTACGTATCACAATTGGCCTTGATACTTGACAAGCGCATATCATGTGTGAATACCTCACTCTAAATGTTCCCTTTGGGTAGTGCAAGAATAGCTCTAAGTTGATACCGTGAATGGATGACATGTATAAAATTTCGATCACATTTTAACTCACTTCTGCATATGCATTGTCATGCTTAATTAGAAATTCATGTGATGCCCGTAAAATTTTCCAATATGGCTAAACATTCAACATGTCCTTTTTTAGAGAATCACTGCTCTTACAGAAGAGAATTTGCTTCAGAGGGGTGTACAAACGGGATCCATGAGCAAAAAACAGATCAAAATGATACAATCCGTCCGTGACGACCCTCTGAACCGGGCCGAGTGTCCAAGATTAAGCCGGATCCAACCGAACCGGCCGCGTGACGTGAGCTTCTTCGAGCCGGTGACCGAACACTCTCTCCGCTTCGAGCCAGCCAGCCGCTTAAAACCTAAGCGCGCCGATCTTCTAAGGCGCGGCTGGCGCGAGGCTCAGGTGCAAGTCCAGGCCCCACCCTTCGTCGAAGCTGGGCCCACTGTCCCCTCTCGAGAACCTACTCAAAGAGGGCCCATCAAACACCGCCCGGCCCGGCACCACGGGCTCCGCCGCGGGGCCCCCGTGCGGGGCCGGCAGCGGCGGCGCCCTCCCGCCGGGGCCGGCGAAGACGCAGCCGTGGGCGATGTGGATCGGCGCGCCGGCCCTGGACACGTAGACCCACGGCGGGGCGCGGCGGCGGCGGCGGCGACGGAGAGGAGGTGCGGGGGCGGGGCGAAGGCGGAGACGATGGGGTTGTGGGCGTAGACGGTGGCGTGGCGGGCGGCCTGCAGCTGGGCGCGCTTGAGCTGCTGCCGCTCCTTCTTGTGGGCGTTCTGGTGGCCGCCCAGGGCCTGGGAGTTGGCGAATTCCCTGCAGCAGTACTGGCACTCGAACTTCCGGTCGGCGGAGGAGGAGGACACGCCGGCGGACTCGTCGGACGGCGAAGGGCTCGTCTTGTTGGACGCGGGGTCTAGCTCAGCTGGCTCGGGATCTTCTTCTTCTTCGGCGAAGTCGAACCCGAAGAGCTTGAACCGCGCAGGGTAGTGATCTTGTTTGGCTTTGAGGTGGTCCAGTTCAGCCATGGCTAGAGAGAGAGAGAGAGAGAGAGAGAGAGAGGCGTGCAGAGTGTGAAAACTGAGAGGAGGGGTGAAGGTGTTTCAGAGAGAGTCGTTGCATGTGAAGGTAATTTATACAAACACCGGACGAGACAAGACATTGACTAAAGCAGGTTGAAGGGAGAGGGAGAGAGAGGGAGAGGGAGAGAGAGAGAGAGAGAGAGAGATGGCCACGGAAGTCGAAAGGAGACAGGATAGCCAAAAACAAGGGAATTATCAAGATCATTAAAACTTGTTTAACCATCTAGGAGAATTAACTTGTACAGTCACAAAAATTCAACTTTACAAAACCCAATTCATGTTCTTATTTGTAGCTGCATGCCCCTCTCATCATCGATTGGTTGTTAAATTACAGATTAGAGAGAGCCTTCAAATAATCATGTGATTTTCATCTCATCGAATGTCGATTACATGATTAGAGTCCGTTCGTGTAGGTTAGCTGGCTTGTACTCGAATTGTGCAACATCACTCAATTTAATATCATTGATAGTGGTTGCTGTTATCGCTTGTTGTGTGATTATTGTATCGAAATATCGTGATCTCGAACCATCTTACACGAGAATCGACTTTTCGATTCCATTTCGTGATCTATCTATCCATTGCATTTTAAGTCGTATCTTTTTTTTTAGGCAAAAGCTAGGCAAGTACCTCGATTGTGCCTTATATCACAAGCCTTTTTGGCTAATTGGTGCCTTTCCGGCTTAAACCTTTTCTTTATCAAAGTATAAATATTATATATATAGTGTAATGATCTATATGGTTAGCGTAAAAAGATTCAGATGGACCACTGAATTAGTGGACCGACTCATCATCCATTTGTCAAGAATGGACAACAATTATTTCAATATCTCTCTCTCTTTGCCTGCATTAGTGAACTAATCGATACGCTTCTTGCGCTCAAATTGCTGGCTAGAAAGAGAGATTCACAAGGGTTGACAATTTGCGTTGTTGGTTGAGAAAAACCGGTGTAAAAAGGGAATAGGGGTCTTTCTTTCTTTAAGATGGAATAAGAAATGGTTTATTCTCGTGGCTTTACAAAGTTCGGTTGGAATGATTATACTTGAATTTAAAAAGACGGATTGTGATTCCGAATAGGGGTTTCAAATCATCTAGATGACTAACTTATCTAGATGAAACTTTCAACAAGTTAGGAATTGCTATTGGTCAAGGTCATCTGTGACATTCTTACAAGCAGTTGCCATAGAGGGAAGGGGAGTGGGAGGGGGGGACTCCGGCAGGACGTGGTGACGGCAATGGTGATAGTCTCTGTGTCTATAATCTATAGGCGGGAGGGTGGTAATTGGCCGTGGCGGAGGGTATTAGGGTTTGCCAATTAAAGTTTTCTAGGGTTCTTTTTAAAAGAGTGTATTTCAGTCAATTGTGTTATACAAAGTAGGGCCGCAAGTGCAGTTGTAATTTTAGAAGTGGAGAGTGCAAGATGTCAAATATGCAAAAGTAGAGGATGGTTTTTGGTTAATTCAAATTGAATACCAAAAGGTAACGAGATCCAAAATTGAATTTGAAAAATAACGTGAAATCTCGACATATATGTGCCGTTTTGATTGGATTCCGTGGACTATTTTATTAACAAAATGAGTGCACAACTAGTTCTTTTCCCAACCTGGATGCTATTGCAACTGCTACAGATATTTTCTCTCTCTCTCTCTGTTTAATGCTTAATCCCAGGAGCCGACACCACCAACTACCACCACTCTCTTTCCTCCGAAAAGTCAAAAACATCCATGCATACAAGCACTTCAAGATCAACCTCAATCCCATGTCCGTGTCCTGAACTGGAGCCCTGTCCAGGGCCCGAACTTGTCTGTAACCCATCTGTCATTATCACCCTTACCTTGCAAATCTAGCTTCAGATCCTCCTGTTCCATAATGAAAAAGAAAAAGGACCCGCAATCTCTCCCTCCCTCTCTCTCTCTCTCTCTCTCTCTCTCTCTTTCTCTCGGTCGCTTGCACCTATCGAGCATCTCATATGATGGCCCTCCTTTATGACAAAAGTCAACATCGGAAAAGCTTTGGCCAATCTGCTTACTTTAAGCTTTGTCTGAAAGGGGTCGCACATTACATGAAATGCGAGAACCAATCCCTCGTCAGGTGTTTCCAAATGATGAATGATTAAACGGACGCTTGCGTGATTGACGTTGAAACATTTATGGGACCTTCCTTCGGTTTCAATGCTTGCGGAGGTGGGTGGTTTCTTTCCAAAAGGCAAAGAGCATCCGCCAGAATCTTCTGATTGTGGGTTTTGAGTGGGAGGGTGTTCAAATCTTGTGAAACTTCCACTTAACCAAAGATCGACATGATTCATCGTTCAAACTATTGTTAGTCAAGTTCGCCCCCAGCAAGAAAATTACTTTCTCAATGTAAGAAAATAAAGCCTTATTTATTTATTTAAGAGATGTTACAGCATAACAAGATTTCTTAAGCACCCGGCATTGCATATCGTTTTCTTGAAATGCCAACATGCATCTTTCCTAATGAGAAACATGTTTATAGCACATATAACGTGCCGTTTTTTCAATAGCTAGCTTAGGTAGACATTTAAAGAATCCCAATATCTTGTCTTCAAATTCCTTGTGCGTGACAAAACCCTTATGAGAAAACAGTGGGCATGTGCTCGAAACGTCTCTTCTTTTGGAAGTCTCAATCGCGGCTCCGAACCATGACCCACGATGTCTACCCCCATTTTTTTCTGGAGTGACTATGCGTTTTGTCGAAAGCCCTCCCCCCAATATTCAAACCCAACCTTCGGATAGAAAAAGCTCATGTCCTTTCTCGACAGTTTTGATTTCTCTTAAATTAAATCAAACCGTCATCATTGCTTCCATAACCAGCCGGAGGTTTTTATCCATAGACATCTATAATTTGGTAGACTAGCTTGCTAACTTGGTCGTGCCCAATGCGCAATCCATTGCAGTTTCTAGATGCAATAAGCATCCGATAATCTTGAAGATGCTAGCCAAGATCGTGATGATAAAAATATATAAAGTGACTATATGATCTGACAAGCTGGAACTTCCGGAATAAACGGTTATGCTTGATAATGTAGTTTAGGGTCTATTATGCTTCCTCCTACTAGACCTTCAATTTGCGATTTTTTTATTATGTAATATCCACACCAAACTAAATGTTACGCATCACAAAAAAAAACAACCCTAAATTTCTCTCCCACCCCCTATCTTGCTCGCTTAGTTTACTTTCCACAGCCTCTTAGCCCATGGTTCCGGCATCGGCTTCATCTCCACCGCCATAGCCGTTGTAGCCGCTCGGTCGTCTTCGTGGCTTCTCCTCCATCGCCACGGCCACTTGTCATCATCGTTCTCCGGTCTCTCTGCGGTAGCCGATGATGTATTATGACCTTAAAGATACCGCGTCTGAGAATGGGTTGCGTGAATGGAAACGGGGAAGAGGGGGAGGGGGTAATGGAGCGAATAATGCTCAATCAAGTGCCAAAAACAGCGGCGGATGGTGGCTACGGGATTGAGGAAGCGACAATCATGGCATGGGCGATGAGAGAGAGAGAGAGGTGGACATTGATGTTTGGATAAGATTAGGGTTTTGAGTTATTTTCTTTTTGTGTGCATTTTCTTATTTAAATTTGCACGTGGGTGATATGATTTATGTTGATAGCATCAACACACGTGATTACAGGAGAAGATTCTCCAACCCACACATGCTACTCTTGGTATTTCGATAAATCTTAACCTTCAATTAAAACCTCATTTTCATAAATCAGCCATCGAAATTTATTAAGACAAGAAAAGGATTGTCGAATGATGTTTGAGGATCTACGAGCTTTTCTTGATAGCTTAATCTATTTGGGGGAAGAGGACCAGTTTTGATTCTAGAATCATATAAATGCATACGTCACGATTTAATTCGATTCCTAACAACTCCTCTAGTTCTTAATTTGGTCCATCACTCTTGTTGTCCCGTCTTAACTCATCTGCCTAATGTGGTTACGTCCACCTCCTGCATTTCACTTGTGGGGTCCTACTTACACATGATGAGGAGCGTTAAGTTATGTGTTGTGTCTGTATATATTCTTCGGTCATTTCTCGGAAGTTTCGAGGAAAATGATTCATCTAATGAATTCATATTGTCCAACGTTTACATTCCAAGTGATTCGAAATGTATGGAACCTTTCGTGGGGACCATGCTTTGGACTTCTAAATGTGGGCCATGGAGAGTGCCTCACATGTTGATTCGCTATGCTGATTGAAATTAGGCTTGCAAATCACACTTTATTTCTGGCTAATTAAACCTAACAATCTTTTTACTTTTATGAGAATCCGATGCCTTTTTTTTCCCAAAGAATATTTGATAAATCTTCGTGTTTTCCTCACTCTAGGGAACATTGGAAGCCAGCAGCGACGGTTGAATGGTCCACTAGCACCCACCACCATGCTTTGCCGATCTCTTTTGCTCATGAAAAGGGAAGAGCTTTTAAAGTTGGTGGCGTAATTGGAGAATGCGACGAGCATTTATTTAAACTCTTCAAAGCTCAACGGGATCATATGCTTCGGGACCAGCAATGCGATCAAATCTCATACAGTGTCTTTCTTTGATTCGCCTGATGCGAACCTAAAAGTTATGGTTAGTTATCAAAATCATCATCAACTTTCGATCGACGAGCATTTTACGCCTTTTAGAATGCAATGAATCTCGTGCGTCACGCTCAGAATAAAATAAAATAAATCCGACGGTATTGTATGCCGTGAAGTTTTAGCATATTATGGAAACATGTATATGTATAATAAAAACTAGAAGATGCAGGGTATAATTAGTGGGGAGCATTGAGATAGATTACAGCAAATAAACTGTTCTTACGGCTCTTACATGAAAGGTTTGCCCGATAAGGTGAGCATAGGCAAGAAAAGAGATGCTTGGACCATTCTATGTACTGTTTCTCCTGATTGATCTTGTCATGGTACTCTTCCCGGCATTATTGGCATCCAGAAAGTGCAGCTAAATAGGGCAAATCCCGGCATTGTGTATGTGGGTTTCGTTCATCGTTTCCCGCAGGCGAGAAGACAAAACGAGAAGTGAAAACATAATGCAGAGACCCACCAAATAGTACTCTTGTTTCTAAGGCCTGGTTCCTTGGATGCCACCCTGTCATTCAGTAGCTTGATTGATTGATAAAGTTGAAGGTGTACCTCGTTCCCATATTGCACTCAATTTAATGAGTTTGTTTGAGGTTGGGAGGCACAACACATCCTTATATGTAATTCAAGTACCGTGATATGGATGGATCGATGTAACTATTATGGTATCATATAGATAAAAAAATTAATGTTTATAGTAGGTTTGATACCGTGAAAGACAACTTTTGATGTGTAGGGCTCATATCAAAGTCACCACGGGCAGCAAGGTGGATCCAAATAAATCGAGCAGCGTTTTCGTGCATAACATTGTGTGGTGATTTGTAGTCGACCTTGGTGTACCTTGCTTTTTGGAACTTTTCGTGAAGAACTTCTGAGTAGTCTCTTCTTGCATAAGTATGATTGACGGATTGAACTTGGTAAATTTTTCTATACTTTTTCTGTCTTTTCATTTTAATTTCACGCAACAACAAATGAAAAGGGTAATAAAAAACATATAATTAACATATTACTCATTTAAAATTAATCATAACTTATAAATTGGAAAAGCCTGGTTGACATACATATGGGATCTCATATTTCTTTTTCACTAAGTGGATTTTCTTTTCTTTTTTAATTAAACAGATAATATTTTATGAAAGTTCAATTTGCACTTATGAACTCATTAGTATCACCATCTGATTTTAGGGTTAGGCTTACGATTGCCAAATGATACGAATGCACATGTTTGTACATCAATTTCTCACTTACTTTGTCAGACATTAATCTAGAAACAAAGTTTACATCAAATCGTCAATGTGCCATCGCGTCGAGATGAATACGTGCTTGCTTTTGTAGAATCAACCCTCCCATGCACAAGCTAAAAGCGCTTTCAGCTGCTAGAATCCTGATGAAAACAATCCAATCAGAGACCATCTAGCAATCGTTGTTAACTCATACAACTGTCTTCAGGAAGATTGATTTTCTTTTCCTCGTTCACTTCTTCATAAAAAAAAAATATTTTGTTTTTTGGCTCCTTAATCGTTCTTTTCTTTAGTCATTTAGAAGGGATGCCGACATTATTGTATATAAGATCGCCCGAATCCCAAACGTGCCCCCACCATGTTGTTTTAATCAGGGGAATTCGAGCAAATCCAACATTAAAAAATGGCAACATTTTCGCAATTGATCGTTCTTGGGACACCGTATCATTCGAGGACTCCATTATCATTCAAATCAACTTTAATTGTCAAGTGACGACTTTTTGATTTTTCGAGATTTAAAGAATTGGTTTTCGAGCAATCCAAAACAAATGGGGATGTGGGTGTGACAAGCAATGCGCCCATTCCAATCATAAGCGTTTTCAAGTGACAATAACCTACTTTTATTAGAATAATATAACATAAAATAAAATAAATAAAAAAAAAGGCGTGGGGGTTGGGTGGAGTTAGCTTTAAGTCATGTGAAGTGACACTTTCTCTCAACAAATCATTTGATTACATGTCTAAATAATTGGGTTATCCTATGCCTAGGTTGCGGTCTAGAATGTCCATATCTGAAATTTTTTTAAAAAGAAAGGATGTCGCCCAATGAAATTCCAATCAAGTATTTGTGAACTTAATCAATGGAGAATCCCATGAAGAGATTAGGTTGGGAGAGAGACTTTGGTCAATTAGATGAGACAAGAGATACGTGCCTGGGGTTCAGGATAAAGGGGGACACCAAGATAGATGGCTACACAAGCAGCCACTCAATTAATCCGTGCTTAACCTAATAAAGCGACATTTAGGTGAGCATGTGACACGACATATGATTGCACTTCTATATTTATTTGAAGTCGTCTAGTTTAATAGCGCCTATCCTAAGCACATGCTTCTTCTTTGAGCCTATCCAATTTCGCTATTTGGGTTGCAATTATTATATGATAGTTCTCATGTTAGCCATATCGGGGTAATTAATATAGTTATTGCAGCATTTTTACTCTTGTATTGTTTGAAACACTAGGTCAAAGATTATTGATAAAATTTACTAGATGGGATAATTGAATACATGTGTTTTAACGTGACAACCTAAGTCATGGATTTGCAATATATTAGGAGTTCCCTTTCAAATTGAATGGAAATCCAAGTCCCCCGTGAAGAATCGTGTTTGTGGGTGGTGGGGGTGCATATCATAAACTATAAAAAAGTGTTGAGGTCATACAAATCCCATAGATGTAAGATGTTGAATACTTTAACACCTCCTCTCACACATATGATGAATGGGAAGTTGCACATGCAAAATAAATCAGTATAGAAGCCGACTCTAATATCATATTAGAAAATTCCAACTCTAAAGCTTGATCCGGCTTGCATAAGTAGTACTAAAGTATCCCACATCACTTGTTCTTTGGCCATTCCTTCACTTATAATTATAAGATTTTTAGTTAGACTTTCTAAGATTTTAGCAAAGGTTGCAAATTGGTAGTTTAACACTAAGGTCGTTATACTTTGTGGGAAGTTCTCTTTTTTGTTCAATCCTATATTTTTTCCTATCATTAGTCCTTGTGCAATTTTTTTTTTGACAATCTAATGAGTCATTCGGATAAATTTTTCTTTTTACTCATAATTGACGGGATTTGCTTAGATGTCAGCATCGACTCCCCATTATTGAGTGGCTCAAAGCGAAACTTCCTTCGGCTTGTAAACAGGGAACGCGACCGTGTGTATGATTTTCCATCTATAAGATTATTCAATTAGGTATTACCTGTCAAAAGCCAACGCCAACTCAAAATTTCCCATCAGATGTTGAAAGGGAAGTTGAAAATAAGTGTACTTGCTGTTGTTCCAGTCCCCTCATCTAGACGCTACAATGAAGTGATGACAGCTCAACCTCTGTAGTCAACGTGTAATTAACGTGGTGACATGTGATAGGACGGGATTTTCCTTACTTTTGAATATTGTTCGTCCGTATGGATGCTTATTTGCAATCTGTCACATTAATATTCTATACTATTACTCGATATTGTTGGTCCTACATAATCACGTGAAGAACTAATTCTTGAGATTTAATTACACCACATGTATCGTTTCAACATATAGAATGGGTATTGCGGTTATTGGAAAACCCAAATTTATTGAGGTATCGTGTCAAAGGGAAGTTTTATATGTGCAAACCCTATAAATTTTAACAGGGAAAACAGGTGAAGCGCACCAAAATAATGGAAGACATTAAAAATGTGTGAAGACCACGCAAGGACAGAGGTCTTTGCACTGCTAACGTGAGGAATTGGTCCATAAAATTGTCGGGAGAATTATTCAAGGACTCGACCCCGTCTGTTACGGAGCTTTCTGTACTTGGGATGTTCGTACTTGGGGCATGTGCATGTGAAAGACTCGCCAGAAAAGAAAGAGGACATGTTTGACTTCTTTAACAGATTGATCTTTTATTGTCCGGAATCATTCCACCAAATCAAGCTAAATCGCATTTTTAGAAAATCAATAGGATCAACATTGGATCCTATTCTTAAGGAGAACAGCAAATTCAAACGCACATCCTAAATTCTAACTAGTTTTGTCCGTTATATAATATCAAATCTGTTTGATTTTTTTTATTCCGAGCAACATGTCAAAAGTATAAATAAACAATTTCTCTGTAAAGATCCATGGAATCCGGGAAAGAATTGTCGTTTTGTAATTGTTTAAAGTACAATGAGTTTGACGATCAAAGGTGATTGTTCCAGTGGTAAAAATGTTATTTGTCTTACACGAGATCACGAATTTGATTCATGTTATGAACTAATCTCTAAACTACTCATACTTTTACTCATAAAAAATGGGGAAAATTCCAAAAAGGGCCCCAAATCTTCTCATTTTATCAAATAAGAGCCCGAAATAGATTTTGTTTTAAATAAGAGCTTGAAATAGTCTTAATTATTTCAAATAAGAACCTTAAGTGGCTATGATTGTTTTAAATAAGGGTCTCACCTCACCGGTCGTCGGTTGGTTAAATTTTCCGACCGATCAAGGGTATTTTTATTTGACTCTTCTTCTTTTTTCTAGTTCTTCTTCTTCTTCTTCTTTGTCGGTGGTCGGTGACACCCACAAAGGGCTAGGTGAGGGTTGCCCTAGCTTGATACGGCAAGGGCCACCCTTGTTGGTGAGGGGCAGCTTTGCTTGGGGAGGCTGCCCCTCGCAGCCAACTGCAAGGCCAAGGAGGGCTTGGCGATCCTCACCTTGATTGCCTAGGCACAGGTGAGGTCGACTCTTGCCATATCTAGTGAGGGTTGCCTCTTCCGTAACTGGTGAGGGCTTGCAAGCCCTCGTCCGTGGCTGGCGAGGGTGGTTAACTGTGAAGGGCGACCTCCCCAAGTGAGGTCGCCTCTCGCTTGTGGCCAGTGAGGGAGATTCTCTCCAAATCGGGCAAGGGCGACTCTCACCTAGCCTTTTGTGGGTGTCATTGGTGGCCGGTTAGCTACCGACAAAGAGGAAGAAGAAGAACAAGAAAAAAAAGGGAAAATGATAAATGACGAAAATATCCTTGATCACCAAAAAGTCAGGCCTTTATTTGAAATAAACATAGCCATTTCAAGCTTTTATTTGATACAAGATTAACTTTAACTCATTATTTGAGAAAGTGATGGCATTTTAGAGTTTTATTTGAAATAAGGTCTACTTCAAATTCTTATTCGAGAAAATATAGGCACTTTGGGCCATTTTTTGGAATTTCTCCTAAAAAATGATATTTTTTGCTACATAAACAACAATTGGATCACATATACATGTTGATGAAATAAGTACTTGGAGTTTGTGGAATACCCGTTCGTGTATTTTTTCCGACTCTACCTTCATGATATATTTGATATCTCATGTCACGATCTCTATGGATACTTACAAAGTTAAGTATGAGAGGGGCCACATCATAGTTTGGCCAAATTCAAGGTAATAATTACCAAAAAAATCATAAATCTATTACATTTGTTGTGGCAATTTATTCAAACTTTTTGAGAGTTTGTCAATATAATTCTTCTAGCTAATTTTAAATGGAAAATGCTAATGTGGCAGTCTAATTATTGCTGGTTGTCCTATTTGGTGTGGCCTGTGCTAATGTTGATAATTTTTCTCAATTTTTTTCTTTTTTTCTTTCCTTTTCACCAGTGGCTAGA
This sequence comes from Angophora floribunda, assembly GCA_014182895.1. Lineage (NCBI taxonomy): Eukaryota > Viridiplantae > Streptophyta > Magnoliopsida > Myrtales > Myrtaceae > Angophora > Angophora floribunda. Next base: position 35,059,469 of record CM024706.1, on the reverse strand, counting down.
GATTGGCCATCTGTGACGGCTGACGAGGGTCGCCCTCCCCCAATCTAGCAAGGATAGCCCTCATTGGCCACTAGTGAGGTTGGTTCTTGCTAGATTTGGGCGAGGGTCAGCAAATACCACAATAAAAAGAAAGAAAGAAAAGAAAACATAAATAAAAATTACAAAAATTATTCATGTCAACGCTATTAATGCCATGTATGATGGCTGACTTTTTACATTAGCGATTTTTGGTTAATATTGGTTGGATGAACTATAATAATAAATTATTAAAATATTTATGATTCAATTGTCTAAATTAAAATGTTTAAAATTGAATTAATATAAATATAATAAATTAGGATTTTCTAAATAATTTTTCTAAATCGGAGCATCTGACAGGTAGAACTAGAACCAAAGGGAGATTACTTAGTGTCGCCGAAAGTTCAACAAGCTGGACCGACGAGACGTGCATCAGACGTGGATGGTCTCCCACAAGTTTTCTGGCAGGACCAAAACCTAATCAGAGAAAAGACGCTACTTGTTTGGCACGTGAGAATGGAACTTCTGGACACCAATTATTGGATGCATTGTCAAATGCGTGTAGACATGGTCAAGACCATTATGATAGTTATAGTGTTGTTTTCGGTTTCGATTGAAGTGTACCGAAAGTAAGGGATGCAGATGCTGATTTGGTTGGATACAAATGGCGTTCTTCGATTAGGTTAGTCACCCCTGTTGAACTTTCCTGAGAGAAGAGTGACGTTTTCTCATTAGCCCAAACTACTCCACACACACACACACACATAAATGTAAATATTTATTTATTTTATGTATAAATGAATTTAATAAAAATGATAGAAACTTTGACCTAATGTGCAATTTGATCATTAGACTTTAGTCCAATATTTAATGTGATCCATGAACTTTTTATACATATTAATATTCAATATTGTTCTTTCACCGATTTAAGTTCAAGGACTACATTAAATATTTTCATATAATTTAAGGACTAGTTTGAATATGTATCAAAATTTTTGAGATCATGTTGAAAAAAATTAAAAATTCGGAGATTATATTGAACATTGGACTAAAATTTAAGGATCACATTGAACAATTAAAAGTTTAAGGACTACATTACACATTCAATCAAAGTTCATAAACTATTTGTGTCATTATCTCATGAATTTATAAGACTAAAAAGGGGGTAAAAAGTACTAGTTGTGTAGCATAGAACTCCCAAGTCGATATCTTCAGCATTCAAGCGCCTAGGTGCAGAATACATAAGGTTCAAGGAAAAAATTTCATGATACGGTTTTCCATTCTTTCCCGTGAATAAATAGAGTTACGTTGGCTAATATACAAATGTCATTTGCAAGACTTCGAGTGCAGTGAGAATTTTTAACTAAGCTAATTCTCACCCGCAAGTCATATAGAAGGTCTTGTGAGATGAGATTGTTTAGTCATTGTTTTTATGAGGAAAAATGATACAAATAATTCATGAACTTTGGTCCAAAGTTGGTTCAATGCATAATGTCATACTTGGATCTTTAATTTATTCAATATGATCCTTGAACTATTAATAAATGTTCAATTTAGTTTTTAGACTATATAAAAATATTCAATGTTGTTAGTCTACTAGTTCAAATTATCAATATAGGATAATGTAGTTTCAATCCGTTCAATTTGAATGGTGGACAAAAAAAAATTACATATGAATTATCTAAGTAATATGTTCATCTCAAATCACAACGTCATTAAATAACGATAGACAAATTAACACCTTAATTTTTCTTTTCCTTTTCAAAATTAGATGAATAAAAAGATGGATATGTTGACTCGTCATTTTTAAAAAGGGAGAATGTCACGAAAAACTCCAAACTTTGCCCATTGTGACACATTTACCATAGACTTTTTTTTGTGACACGAAAAACCCCAAACTTTGCCATGCGTGACACATTTACCCCAAACTTTTATTCTGAAGGGCATTTTTGTCTTTCTTTTTTTTTTCTGTTTTTTTCCTTTTCTTTCTTTTTTTTTTTTTTTTTTTCGCCGGAGGAGCGCCGGCGTCCGGATCCGGCGGGGCCGCCCTTGCCGGCGTCGGGCGAGGCCGCCCGTGCCGAGATCCGCTCGGGCGGCTCTCGCCGGATCTTGGCGAGGGTCCGCGAGGGCCGCCCTCGCCCGATCGGCTCGGCGGCCTCGCCCGACGCCGCGAGGGTCGCCCGATCGAGCAAAGGTCGCCCTCGCCAAATCCGGTGAGGGCGAGGGCCGCCTGCCGAGATCCGGCAAGGGCGGCCCTTCGCGGGATCTGCGGCCCTCGCCGGCGTCGGGTGAGGGCCGCCCGAGCCGAATCCCGGCTTGGGCGGCGGCCTCGCCCGACGCCGGCGAGGGTCGCCAGGCCCGGGCCGCCCTCGCCCGACACCGGCGAGGGTTGCCCGGCGACCCTCGCCCGACTCCGCGCCGGCGAGGCATCCTTGCCGGCTTCCTCCATTCAATAAAAAAAAAAAATAACTAAAATGACGAAAATGCCCTTTAACTCAAAAAACTTTGAGGTAAATTTGTCATAAGTAATATAGTTCGGGGTAAAATTGTTACAAGTGACATAGTTTAGAGTTTTTTGTGGCACAAAAAAAAAAGTTTAGGGTAAATGTGTCACACGAGGTAAAGTTTGGGGTAAATGTGTCACACATGGCAAAGTTTGGGGTTTTTGTGTCACAAAAAAGTTTAGGGTAAATGTGTCACACGGGGTAAAGTTCGGGGTTTTCGTGTCATTATCCCTTTTAAAAATCTAGGTCAGCATATAATATTATCAAATAACGTTTGAATTATTGTTTGAGCAAATGGAAGGATTATATTAAGCATTTACTAATAGTTCAAGAACTATATTGAATAAATTAAAAGTTTAAGGACTACATTACAAATTGGGGCAAAGTTTAGGGACTATTTATGTTATTACCCATTTTTCGAATGGCCTAGGGGCACGAGAGCAAAGGTTTGGTAACCTCAAGGTCAAGCCTCAAAAATGGATTAAGACCGGGCCTTAGACCTAGTCAAGTGATTTTGACTTAAAGCATTTTGCACGCAATTTGGTGGGATTTAGATAAGCATGTCCATTGACATTAGATTGCTCACATTTGAAGTAATAAACTTTTCTCTATTTAGAAACAACCATTTTGTCAGATTAACATGGTGAATGAAATGCATGTGAATAAGAAATTCTAATTTTAAATGTCAATATCACATGTTATTTTGATGTAATATTATATCGAGGCCAACATTTCTGAATTTAAGATTCAACATGATCATTTAGAAATGTCATGTCGATATACTCTAATGAATAATGATTATTCTTGTATCAGAATTGTACGTCACCTACATAGCATACTTTTAATTTCAAAATTCTTATAAATAGTGTTAACTGCCTCTCTCTCTCTCTCTCTCTCTCTCTCTCTCTCTCTCTCTCTCTCTCTCTCTATATATATATATATATGTTTTTTTAACTTGTATCGAATTTGCACGTTTAGGAGTACTTCTGTCATACATCATCCACGTGAAATGGGAATTCCCATATTAAAAAGAACTGGCATCAAATCAAAACCATTATTGCTCTCTCAACCAAAACAAAATGAGAACTCAATTTGACATAAATAAGAAGAAACGAAGCAATGTCCCTCAAAATTAACAGAAATAAACGAGAAGACAGGACAAAAAATCTCATGTCGCCCTTTAATACATGGCACGAATTTGGACCAAAGGCAGCTCGCCCTATGAATAGATCTGGTACAATATAAGGATGCAAAATTCATCACTCCCTCCATCTTCACCTTCAAAAATTTGGCTCAAGTAAAGACAATACACGTAGCAAAACCAGCATTCTAGCTATAGTGAACAAGAAACAGCAAGGCCCTCCATAGGATGTGAGAATTACAGATGTGAGGGCTCAAAAGGATGCAATCTGAATACCGAACCCTTTCAGATGATAGTATGCTGTCTAAGTATCTTTTTCACTAAGCTTTTTCTCAGATCCTCTCACGTTGAGATTAAACCATTTCTTTTTGGCAGGTTTATCTTTCCCATCGGCAGTTCCGTCTTCCCCCGGACTTCCAACTTTCGAGTCTTCGCTCGGAACCTTCTCGGCAGTGCTTCCATTATTCATGTGACCAGTGCTCCCGCTACTACTAGCTAACCCCCTTGATACAGTGAATGAAGAATGGACGCAATCTCGTTGCTTTAGCAGCTCATCTACCTGCAATGATCAATCAAATTGACCAGACCAGCCGGATGAACCGGTCATAAATCCTTTTAATGTCCAAACTCAAAATTTGAAGAAAAAGAAAGGATCAGAGAAGCAGAATCACAGGTGCACTTAGCCACTGATCTTACTATACGGGAGGCTTTCAAAGTTTTGTTTTGTTGACGCTTGTCCAACTCACGAATCAAGTTTGGTAGGGCAAAAGGAGGATTTCCTTATTTCATTGATTATGTCTTTTCTTTCCTTTCCTCTCCCTTTACATAATTGAAAAATATCTTTTCTCTCCAAATTACATACTTACACGATTGTTCTGGCATAATGTCCTTTTGTGCCTTGAACTGCTCTTCACTAAGTAGAGAAATTTTATGATTTATGTTTTCATAAAATTTTGTATTCTATCCATTATGAATAGATTTAGGCATGAAGCAAAATTATTTTGTTAAGTTACTTTTTAATTAAATTATTAATACGTGTCATTTACTTCATTTTTTGATATTGTCCATTTGGAAAAAAAAAAGATTTGTCTTCTTTAAAAATCATCTAGCATCCTAAGAGTATTGGATAGAGAAAAAGATTTATCTTCATTGCATAAATAAACTAAAACTTTAGTCAGAGAGTTGATGAGTATGTGCAGACAAGCCCAGGCACGTGACCTGAAAGCGCTTTCACAATCCTCATTGCATAAATGAATGCAAGATACCAGTTTCAAAGTGCTGCATGAGCTTAATTGCACAATGATGCAAATCAAGCCCGATGCGCCCAATCATAGACATGAAAATATTTAATCATGGCAAGACAAGGTGATTTAAGACTCTCCAAACAGGAATCAAGGAGTATGACTGTATAATGGGCTAAAGGAACTTACAGACTGCTTCTCTTGACTGTATCTGTTGGTCGCTTCTTGGTAGCGTGCCAATGCCTACAAAAGCATGGTCTGAATAAAAGACGAGATCTTATAACCAAGCTACCGAGACAAGAGTGGATAGAAAGGCAACAAGAGATACCGCTCTATATTCAGTCTCAAATTGCCGTAACTCAGTTCTTTTCCGCAAAATTTGAGACTCAACTTCCTTGAGCTTCTGTGTGGTATCCTCATATGTCTTAGCACAAAGAGCCTCAATTGTATAGGAAGCTGTCTTAAAGAAGTTGTCTCCTAGAAAATTCAGGATAGGTCAGTAAGATAGGTCCAGAAAAAATTACTTTCTAATGTTTTTCCCCCTTAGAGAAAGTGAGATATCAAGGGAAATGAAACAATGGAAAAACTAAAATTAATCTGACCATAAACAGCAAATATATGGGTTCCAGCTTTGAGTTGTGAAATTTCACAAGGTTGAAGTCCTTCCAACCTTTTGAAGAAAGCAGCTTCAGGGTCCTTTGCCATTGCCAACTGCACAACAAGAATGATAACAATTTGTTCAACGATGACACAAAAAGCATTGTATGTTGATGACAAAAAGAAGAGGACAGGAAAAGGTAACAAAACTAACATACCGCATTCATAGTAGAATCCATTCGGTACACTTGAAAATGTAAGAAATACATTCCTGCAGATGTCACCTTGCCTGTTTTCTCACAGTCTTCCTATATTTGAAGAAATGAGTGTGTTACTAGAACCATCAGTAACCCTGTGAATCATGTAGTGCTGACAAGGTACAAAAGAGTGATAATCCTTAGTATAGAGATTCTACATGGATGTAAACCTGTCGTGATGCAATCTATCTCGCTTGAGTGATTTTCATGTAGTCTAATTTCAAGAATATAATTCCATTTTAATATTGCTGAAGACTGAACAAGTATTGTGCCAAAATGCTAGTGACAGTTCTTTAAGCAATGACAGGTGCAGATTTGACAATAGGCACATCGGGGATTAAGTTACCTGTAAGGCCAACCCATAACCACCATTGGCATCTTGTTCAAAGTAAAGTAGCTGGATATATAGAGAAGACAGCAAATGTGGCATTAACTTTTCCCCCAACCATATAGGAAAGGAAGATGTTTACAATGGTTAATGGACATATGGGACATCCTAGGAAACATTTTATGTACCTTGAATTTGCTGTGAGCTGTGGATGTAACTCTGACCACCAATCCTGCCTCAGCCTGTTGCTCGTTGATTGTTACACTAAAAAAGTGGGCAGCCTGCTTTTCAACCTGAAGAAGAGGATTCATTGCTTTTTTGAGTTGACAACTATGCAATTGACGTATGAGAAAATTTCCTCATGAGCATGGGACAAGCACCTTTCCACTAAATGATGTCCCAATTGGAAGGGGTCGAACTGTCACCGTACCATTCATAGCTTCTTCAAGAACAGTGGCGGAGATTGATGTTTTGATGGGCACGCCAAGCTTGCTACAAAATAGCAGTGAGACAGGAGATAGTACATAACTGAAGAAGTAATGTTCAAGTGAAACTTTACCTGAATAATGCCGCAAACATTGTATTGACGGTTCCCAGGTTAGACAAGTCGATTTCCACATCCAAACCATCAGTATCAAGTGCCTGATGCGATTATTTGGAAAAAGCAACAAAGTCATGCTGATGCATTGTAGCATTAAAACAACAAAATCAGTACAAGAGCAATGAAGGACCTGATACAAGCAAGTCCATTGATTTAAACATAATATCAGATGACAATGTGAAAATAATAGAAAAAGAGAAGGTATTTATATTTCTTAACATTGACACATGCATTGGCAAGATGAAATCTCTTGATTTCCAACTGACAGATGGCCAACCCATAATGAACACGTAGCATGGTTTCATCAAAAAATTGAACAGATGAAGTTGTCCTCGACAGTTCCAGTTTCATATTCAGGTGATCACTTTTCAGAGCTGGATTATACCCAGTATACCACTAAATAAAGAAAATAAGACCTGAAATTTCCAAGGTGCCTCTAAAACTAGATTTACAGCATTGAAAGGATCAGAGAACAGCAACTGACAAGTTTGAATCAATCTTTGACTACACAAACACAAATTAACAAATTTATTTCTGTTTCACTCTCAAACACACACGCAAAGATCTCTCTCCAAAAATCATGCATTTCATTCACATGATATTAAATTGGTGTTATATTATACATGCGCAGGCAGATTTCTAAATCTCATGGAAGGCATAGAGTAAATTAGAAGAACACACCTCAAATCCTGCGCTGTCATATTGCCTTCTTTTCTCTGGATCAGACAAGATACTATAAGAATATGCAACCTCCTTAAAAAGCTCTGCAGCTTCAGGATTATTGGTGTTCTTGTCAGGATGATACCTGCCCATAAATAATTGTTGTTACTGACACTGCATTGAGATCGGTCATGGCCACCTTAATAACACAATCAACATGACAACTAAGAATGTGCACATTCATTCGTTGAAATCCTACTCGTCATAGTGAATTACTTCAAGCAAACGTGTATTAGGACGACTCCATCACCATTGACAACACAATGCACATAAATGCTAAAATATTGAAACTACTCTCCTGTATATATCGTTCACTGGAATAATATCTGTGGCAGGTCAAATACTTCAAAGCCAGACCAACAGAAATTTCAGAAAAACTAAGAACAGCATCCATTTTCAAAGATCTCACACCCGATGCAATCACGAAACCCATTCAGCATTCACACGCCTAATCTTGCTCAACAAACACTAATTTACTAGCTGAACTCAAACGGACACATTAGATTTCAAGAACCAGATACGCACATTAACCAAGCAACATGGCAAATTGATTGCAAGAAGAAAATAAAGTCCTTGCAGACACCCACAAACGTTCGACGACAAAGCTCACGAATTTGACAGGAAACTTTAAGGAAGAAAAACAAAAGGAGAGAGAGAGAGAGAGAGGAGAAAGAAGATCAAGAAAGCAACATACTTGAGGGCAAGCTTTCTATAAGCAGATTTGATCTCTTGGTCGGTGGAATCTCTCGATACGCACAAGACCTCGTATGGGTCTCGCCGGATTGCCGGTGCAGATGGACCCTCGAGCTTCGACCCCATCTCTCCGTCTCCCTCCCCCCCTCTCTCTTTCTCTCTCTAGAGAAGGACCGTATCCCGGGCCCCTGTATGAATCTGCAGCTTCTTGGAATAATTCAAAGATCCCTAAATCTTTCAAGTCGCGAGCTATTCAGGGTCAACAAAAACTCCCCCAACACAAATCCAAAAATGATAAATTTATTAGCGCCTCCCCGGAACGAAGTACGCACGCACGCACGCACGCGCTTTTCTCGGGAAAAAGAACCCAATGAGATCGACCGCGAAACGAACCGAAATCCGGGAAAACGGATGAAGAATTTCTCTCGTGCTGGGTTGGGAAAATCGAATAGTTTATGGATGGGCGATTGCGGAGTGAAAAAGAAAAGGATAAAGAAAAAAGAAGCAAAGAAAGAAAAGAGTGTGCTTATTTCGTTCTTGACTTTCTTACCGTACGAATTAAAAAAATAAATTGCGACAGTCACTTTGGTACGAGATTGCAAGTCTTGTCCTTTTGGCCAAGGGATATGTTTAAGTCTTTCTAAAGCATTTCACATGTCTGCCTTTCTTTAGAAAAACATTGACAATATAATTCTATTTTTTTCCCATTTTTGTTAAATTAGAGCAATGATACAAACCACCCTATAAGTGCAGGGACCTTTTGAAATTTGAAAAAACACAGTCACTAGAAGAGAGGAGTAAAAGAAGCGGTACGGCACAAATTGTGTCGTCAAATTCCAAAAGAGATTTTGGTCACACAGAAAATAATGGCTTGATTGAAAGGAAAATCATGATTTGATTGATTTATACATAAAATTTGAGGGAAGGGCCAATATGAAAATGAGTTGAAAAGTCGAGTAGCCATCAATATAAATTTCCTTACTTTTTTTTTCTTCATAAGGAGTTACTGAGGTGTAATTTGGTCCAGTGATAGACACTTTTCATTTAAATATATGATTATATGAGAATCTCATGAGTAAATTTCCATTTTCAGAGATCCTTCAAAGACCCTTAAAGTGCAATGGATTATAACTTCAAGAACAAGATGGGACAGAAAGCTTGCACAGTTATTTTCTTGACTTCGGGATGACTAACCTAGTTGATGGACGAGATCCCTCGTAACCATGCTGGAGAAGCTTCCTTTACAAATTCATCTGCTTGGATTGACTAAGAAGTCAAGTAGAAATTCTGATCTAGGGCCGTGATCCAGTGGGGTCGACCCGAATTGTACTCTAACTTGAGTTGATCATGATTATTGAGTCTCGAACATAGACTCGATACTATATGCAAGCTTCATCAATCATAAATTCTCCAGCTTGCGCTTAGCTGAAATAATGTTTCAAATGAGCCAAGCTTGACTTGACTCAAATTGTTGCACTTCATTTTATTTTATTTTTTACTATAAGTTTCTAGTTTAAGTAAGAGTTAAAAGGCCAAACGTGACTTGAATCTGAAAAATGAAGTAAAATGGAAACATTGCATTGTCAATCAAGTAATATCTATAAATGTTATATATGTTCATAATATATGATAAACAACTTTTCGATCATGCGTGGTAATGATACTTTGAGCTCTACACCAGTATGTACTCGAGCTATTCAAATTCAAAACAAAATCGAGCCAAACTCCAAGTGACTTGGAGTAGCTTAAACTCTCTTGTGCTCTATTTTGATCATACCTCAAGTAGTGGATCCGGAGATAACTTCATGTCTTAAATGAACTCATCCTTTATTAAGGAGAGTAATCAATTGTCTAATGTCTCCAAATCTTACACAAGAAGGGCGAATCACCGAGTAGTTCCATCTCAGAAAAGTTGTCCGGTCAAATTGGATGTTTGTACGTATTGAGTTCTACTTACAGAGGTTCCCAACGCAGAGTGATCTTTCCTTGAGGTTTCTGGTGTGGCTCATACAAACCTCACTTTCTTTTCTTCTTCTTCCTTCAATTCCTTCTTCTCTATCCTATGCTGATGCTTATATTCAGATTGGAACATAAAGGGCCAATGTAAACTTCCCATGTCATCCTCATATGCTATCCAAAAGCCATTCTCAAATGTGCTTTGGCAAAGAGATAAATCCCTCCACTGATCAGCTACATGTCTTGACTGTCAAGTGTGAGGGGTACAACACCAGCCTCTACATCTGTGGAGGAACTTCCAGGCACGACCTGCGCGCGAGGAGGAGAAAAGAACTGCGGCTTGGGAGGCATTGGAATGCTTTTCGAGTTGCCCATTAACATTTCCAGCACTTGCGTCATAGAGGGCCGATCCTTTGGATTTATTTGAATGCACCACAAACCTACCATAGCCATCTTTCTTGACACAGCAACTTCTTCTTCCACAAGGTCGCCGAATTCTTGTGCTCTTTCTTCATTGATTTCGTCGTAAATCCAGCCTGGAAAATATGATTCACTCGATTCGCTTCCCTTCACTTTTTCATGCTTCCTCCTGCCAACCATATCGAGCAAAAGCATTCCGAAACTGTAGACGTCAGACTTATGAGAAGGATTTCCCAGATTTCTCATGAATATTTCAGGAGCAATGAACCCGATTGTCCCCCTAGCACCTGTCATGGTTATGAAGCTTCTATTCCTGGAGTATATTTTTGCCAACCCAAAATCAGAGATCTTTGGGTTGAAGTTCTCGTCGAGCAAAATATTATGGGGCTTTATGTCGAGATGCAATATTCGCGAGGCACAACCCTTGTGCAAGTACTCAATTCCAAGGGCAACCCCTATAGCAATTTCGAGCAGTCTTTCCATTGCCAAAGAAAGGTTTGACTCTTCTTTATGCAGCAGATCTCCTAGAGATCCATTAGGCATGAACTCATAGATCAGAGCTCGTTTTGAACCTTCCAAACAGAAACCGAGCAAACGGATGATATTAACATGGTGAATCGTGCCTATGGTTGCAACTTCGTTGATGAACTCCTGGCTGCTGTTGCTGGACTTGTCGAGTATTTTGACGGCGATGGGTCGCCCATCCAGCAGCTTTCCCTTGTAGACGGTACCAAATCCACCTTCGCCCAGTCGCTCCTTGAATGTGTGAGTCATCTTCTTTATGTCCTTGTATGAGTACTTGGTTAACAAGGTTGACTGGTACTTTCTTATGAATTGTTCTGCATTTGCCCTCTCTTCCGCAGTTTCATCTTTGCCCAAACGGGATGTCTTTCGGACTGACCGAATTCTTTTCTTAAAAATGAACAGTAAGGCCATAACGAGCACAAGAGAAGAGCTTCCCAATGCACAACCTGCAAATCATGCACCAACTGATTAGCTTAATGGACAACCAGTAATCTTTTCGCAAAGTAATAAAGATGATTAATTTGCAGAAGGAATTCCAGCAAATCGTATCTATGAGAAGCTAGTAAGCAATTAGGGGTTCTCACAAGCGGACAAGTAAAACAGAATGCGGTGCCATTGCTCCTTGAGAATCCCTGTAAACAAGCATAGTCTGTACCTTTTCAATAGGCACAGCCGAAACCAAACCACCCAACGAAAAGAATTAATCATCAGAATTCAATGTAATTGCTGATAATACTCGTCTAGCTTCCAAAATCTCCTTTATCATCAACTTTGTATAGTCTACCAGTGAAAACCGAAAAGAATAAAGAAAAACTATGGATTTTGTTGAGTATGTCTTAAATTTCCTTTTTTATGGGCTAAGGCCAATGTTAGGGCTTAGAGGCAATATAAATATTTTTTTTATCAAGTTATTAGGTTAAGAAAGTCTCAGTTTCTCAGAGCCACTTTTAATCGATCCTTGATTTTTATAGTGGATTTTGCTTCTCCTTTCCTCGTGATTTTTCCTGCAAAGGTTTTCCACATACATCCAATGTTCTTTTATTCTTCTCAAATTTTATTTCGTTATTGTTACCGCCTCTACCATAACAACATGGTATCAAAGCTTTGGGAGTTTTTCTCGATCTTCTGGCTATAGCTTCAAATTCAACAATGAGATTTGATATTGAGAAGTTTGATAGGAGAAGCAATTTCAACCTATGGCAATTATGTATGCTGGTTGTTCCTACATAGCAGGGTTTTAATCAATCCTTGATTTTTATAGTGGATTTTGCTTCTCCTTTTCTAGTGATTTTTCCCGCAAGGGTTTTCCACATAAATCCAGTGTTCTTTTATTCTTCTCAAATTTTATTTCGTTATTGTTATCGCCTCTGCCATAACAATATGGTATAAGAGCTTTGGGAGTTTTTCTCGATCTTCTGGCTATAGCTTCAAATTCAACAATGAGATTTGATATTGAGAAGTTTGATAGGAGTAGCAATTTCAACCTATGGCAATTACATATGCTGGTTGTTCCTACGTAGTAGGGTTTGAAGAAAATTCTATTTGAGAAAGGGAAGAAACCAGAAAGCATGTTAGGTGAAACATGGGAAGAATTGGATGAAAAAGCCTTGTCTGCTATTCAGTTGTGTCTCATGAATGAAGTTTTGCAAGAGGAACTAGATTGCAAAACAGCTGTAGGTTTATAAAACAAATTAGAGAGTATTTTTTTTGACAAAATCCCTCACTAGTTAGTTGAGGCTCAGGTAACGGCTCTTCACTCTTCGTATGACTGAAGGTTCTTCTCTTAAATCTCAAATTTCTAAGGTCAACGCTATTATCTTTGAATAAAGAATTATTAATGTTAAGATTGAAGATGAGGATCGGGCTCTTTTCTTGTTAGTTTCCCTACCTTCCTCTTACAAGAATTTTAGAGAGACCATGATTGTTAATAGAGAAACTATTAATGTTGAAGATGTCAAAACTAACCTTTTGAATAAGCAAAAACTAGATACAGAATTGACTTTTGAAGGCAATAATGATCATGGAGCTGGTTTGGTTTCTAGAGGAAAGTTTGTTGAAAGAAGCAATAGTGGCAGGACCGGATCAAAATTGAAGCATAAAGATCTGATTTACAACTATTATAAATCTAAGGGGCACATCAAGATAAATTATCTGAAACTGAAGGCAAAGCAATAAAGAGAAAATCATACTAATTAGCAGAATCAAGGGAATGCAAATCTAGAGAACAATCAGAATTACCAGAATAGGCAAAATCAAGGGAACAAAAATCCCGCTCAAGCTGGTGTTGCTAAAAAATAAAAAAACAAAGATTGGTTATTAATTGCAGATGATAAAGACAAATTCAATGATAGTTGGATTCTTGATTCAGGCTGTCCGTATCATACGTGCCCTAATCGTGACTAGTTTTCCATGTATAAATAACATAAATGTGGGGTTATTTTAATGGGAAACAACACTAAATGCAAAGTAGCTGAAATTGAGACTATCAATATTAAGATGCATGACGACATTATCAAAACTTTTCATAATATCGATATGTTCTAGATTTTACGAAGAATCTCATCTTCTTGTGTACTCTTGATGCTAATGGTTGTAGGTTTACAGCTGAAGGCAGGATTATAAATATTATGAGAGGTTTACTTTTTATTAATGAAAATGGCTTAAAACTGGTATTTTGTATTAGTTGCAAGGCACTACAATTACTAGTTTAGCTGCAATTTCATTCACTATGACAGAATCAACCAACACTTAATAGTGGCATATGAGATTAGGCCATATGAGTATTAGAGGGATGGAGGAATTGAGTAAGAGAGGTCTTTTGTGTTCTTTTGTGTGGTAAAAAAATTGAAAAATTGGATTTCTGTGAGCATTGCGTCTTTGGAAAACAAAAAAAGGTCGGTTTCAAGACAAGGATTTACACAAAAAATGGTACTTTGTGTCATATTCACTGTGATCTTTGGGAACCTGTGAAAGTTCCTTCAAAAGGCCTTAGTTTGAGGCATTTACTCACTTTCATTGTGATTTTTCGAGAAAGGTTTGAGTTTATTTTTTAAAGCATAAAGTGATAAAGTGACGTTTTTGTTACTTTTAAGCAATGGAAAACATTAATTGAGAAGCAAATTAGTAAGAAGATTAGGTGTTTGAGAACAGATAATGGAATGGAATTCTATGGAGGTGAATTTAATGAATTTTGCAAAGTTGAAGGTATAGGTATCATACTACAGTGAATACATCATAGTAGAATGGTATTGCATAACGCATGAACAAAACCTTGATAGTAAGGATTATGTGCCTATTGTCTAATTTTGGTTTAATCAAGGAGTTATGGGCTAAAACACTTAATACAGCTGCTGGATTGATAAATCGTTTTCATTGCACACATATTGAATGCAAGACTCTTGAGGAGGCATGGTTAGGTAAACCTTTTGATTATTCTTCTCTTCAAGTATTTGGATGTCCAGAGTATGCACATATTAGTGAAGGCAAACTAGAGGTTATAGCAAAGAAAACGCATCTTTCTTGATTATGCTTTTGGTGTAAAGGGTTATAAACTTTAGTGTGCCAATTCATCTAAGATTATTATTGGCTGAGATGTTACTTTTGATGAGTGTGCTATGCTTTATCCTAAAAAGGATGGTTTGTTACTTTTGATGAAAATTCAGAAAGTGTTGCGAAGAAGGTAGAGCTTAAAGTAATATCTTTGCAACCGGTTCAATTGTCTATTAATAATATTGAATTTACAGAACCTAACCATTCTATTGCCGAAGATAGACCAACAAGGATAGTGAAGCCTCCATAGAAATAAGGGTTCTCAGTTTTGTTGTGTATGCTCTTTCAGTTGTAAAGTGAGTAGAGTATAATGAGCCTAAAACCTACAGAGAAGTTGTTTCTTCAAGATATTTAGCAAAGTGGTTAGTTGTTATGAATAAAGAGATGGAATCTCTTGAAAAGAATCAAATTTGAGAGCTTGTCAAACCACTAATAGGAATGAAAATTGTGGGCTATAAATGGGTTTTCAAAAGAAATGAAGGTATTTCTGGAGTTGAAGATATCGGGTTCAAAGATCGCCTAGTTGCTAATGGCTATAGTCAAATTGAGAGAGTTGATTTTAATGATGTGTTTTCACTTGTCATTAAACATAACTCCATTCGGGTTTTTCTTGCGTTAGTTACTGTGCATGATTTAGAGTTAGAACAACTTGATATGAAAATAGCTTTTTTGCATGAACTTAGGAGAAAATCTATATGGGTTAACTAAAGGGTTTGCAGCTTGAAGGTAAGGAATATCATGTTTATCTATTGAAAAAAATCTATATATAGTTTGAATCAATCGTCTTGACAATAGTATAAAATGTTTGATTCATTTATGGTGCAACTTAGCTATTGTATGAGCAAATATGATAATTGTGTCTATCTGCGCAAACTTTTTAGTAGGTCTTTTATTTATATGTTATTATTTGTTGATAATATGTTGATTGCAATGACAGATAAATCTGGTATATAGAATTTGAAGGCACAATTGAGCGCTAAATTTGAGATTAAGGATTTAGGTGCAAAGAGAATCCTAGGCATGGAAATAAGGCGAGATCGAAAAAGGGGAAAATTACATCTTTATCAGAAAAGCTACATTGAAAAGATGTTAGATTGTTTTGGCATAAAAGATGCCAAACTAGTAAGTACTCCTTTTGTTGCTTATTTTAGATTATCGGCTAATTTATATCCACAAACAAATGAGGACATAAAATATACATCACATATTCCATACTCTAGTGCAATTGTGGCCTTATGTATGTCATGGTTTGTTCACATGCTATCAGTATGATAAGTAGATATTTATCATGACCAAGAAAATTTTATTGGCAAGCTATGAAGTGGATTTTGAAATATTTGAAAGGTACTTCCAATTTTGGTTTAGAGTTTGGGAAAATTGGTGACATTCTAACAAGATATGTTGATTCTAATTATGCCAGTGACCATGATAAGAGGTTTTTGACTAGGTACATCTTTATTATTGGAGGTTGTGTAATCAGTTGGAAAGTTACTTTACAACCTACGATAGCTTTATCTACTACAGATGCAGAGTATATGATTATTGCAGAAGCAATTAAAGAGGCCATGTGATTAAAAGGCTTATTTGGACAGCTCAGTGTAAATCATGGTGTGACTATTGTCCATTGCAATAGTCAAAGTACTATACATCTTATTAAAGACCAGATGTATCATGAGAGGATAAAACACATTGATGTGCAGTATCATTTTATTTGAGACATCCTTGCTGATGGCCATATTAAGGTATTGAAAATTGATACGGGAAACAAATGAGCTGATATATTAATGAAGCCTTTGCCTACTGCCAAAATTAAGCATCGCTTGAATTTGGTTAATATTTGCTGCAACTAAGTTTTACTCTAATGTGAGGAGAAGATTGTTTGTTATTTATGTGGAATTCAAGTCAAGGTGGAGATTTGTTGAGTATGTCTTGAATTTTCATTTTTATGGGCTTAGGGGTAATATAAATATTGTTTTTCCCAAGTTATTAGGTTAAAAAGTTAAGACAAAAAGAGTCTTAATTTCTCAAAGCCACCTTTTGTGATCCTTGAATTTCTATAGTGAATTTTGCTTCTCCTTTCTTTGTGGTTTTTTTTCGCAAGGGTTTTCACGTAAATTTAGTGTTCTTTTATTCTTCTTATTTTTTTTTCCATTATTGTTTCCGTTTTTGCCATAACAAATTCGAATATGATATTCCTCAAGCAATAATATGGTCATCAGGGATCATATGGAATATCGTAATATCAAAGTTAACGCTTCTTCCATGTCCGACTTAACTCTAGGGTCTACCGACAAAAAAAAAAAAAAAAAAAAAAACTCAGGAGCGATGAAGCAAATGTGCATACCAATAATGAGGTTGGTCTTGTCTGGCTTCCTCTTACCTGGCTTCCTGTAGAGGTTAGATAAGGAAATTTATTACTATATTAGATTTTTTCTGGAGAGTAAGTGATAAAATTCAACTCCCAATTGCATATTAAGAGGCAATAGCAATGGATATCCTGCATCACGATTCGGAGGTTTTGAATGAACAACAGGTCGTGCAGGTGGTCGAGATGATCGAGCAAGCCGTGAAGCGAGTCTAAGGTTTTCATGGGTACTCTAGAATATTTCTATGACAATATTGGAAATGCTAGTATTCTAGAGAATTCCTTTAGTTAATATGAGGTTGCTGCAAAGTTCAATAAACCTCGATCGTTGTTTCATTACTTTATCACAATGTCAAATAATACCATCTTCCAACATGATCCTTGTTTATGGGGTATTTAGTAGATAGAAAATTGGATTTTCACTTGAGACGAGATCCACAATAGTAATTAGAGGGGCTTATATATATGGGTCTCATCCCTCTAGATCATATGATCATTGCATAAATTCAACACAAGAAGCCGAAGCAAAGACCATACCACTCATCTCTTTAAAATTTGTCTACAATCAAAAGTGGGCCTAGTGAAGGAGAGAGCGATTATAGATCAAGCGGAAGCTTAAGCTCAAATGACTCTAGTCTAGGGTGAAAGGAAGCCTAAATGCTGGTCACGATCTAAATGTTTGCACGTGATACGTGCATACATATAAAATTGTTAATCATTGCTCCAGTGGTCACTCTTTCCATATGAAAAAAGGGAGATGAGGGGTTCGAATCCTCATCCTCTCATGGAAGTTTGAGTGAGGACGATTTAGTTTCAAATGTGAGTTTTGACTTTCACGCATTATAGAAAGCCAAAACAAAAGTCTGAGAGTAAGAGTTAGAGTAGGAGAACAACAAGATTGACAAAAAAAAAAAAACCTTCGAAGTTCTATCTCAACACACCTTATGATGTATTAGAACTTCGAAGATTGCTTGGTTCTAATTTTTTTTCCCGCTTAATACATGAAATGGGCTAGAGTATATTTTGCGCTAGAGACATTGTTATTTTATTGAGATGTAATGTGACATTGGTTAACTTTTGCGATGAAGCTTATACATCAGATTATTAGCTTGAGTGTTAGATATATTGAGATATTCTTAATTATCTTTACGATATTTTGGATATTCTAAATATTTTTAATACTCTTATTATCTCAACAAAATATACATAAATTCTCTATTCCTATTCTCTATTCTTCTCATAGTATCAAAATTACTTTGGTTATGGTGGTTCTTAGAAGACATGAGAGTCTGTCATAATGGTGGACCGGTTATTTACTGCAATAATCGGAGTGTTATTCAAATAACTCATAATGATGTTTTCCACGAGAGCACTAAGCACATTGAAATTGACTGTCATGTACGACATCATGTGCTTCGTGGGACTATACGACTTGTTTCCACTTCATTTGCTGATTAGGCTGTTGATATCTTCACTAAAGCACATCCACTAGGGCGTTTTCGAGATCTTTTCTTCAACCTCAAGCTGACTTCTTCGATGTCACCATATGTTTGTGGGAGTGTTAGATATATTGAAATATTATGAATTATCTTTACGATATTATGGATATTTTGAATATCTTTAATAGTCTAGATTATTTTTATGATTGATTGTAATTGATTATACAATGTTTTATTATTATAAATAATCTCCCTGTAAATCCTATAAATATGCCCTTGTATTCCTCTTACTATATCATCGAAATATACAGAAATTCTCTATTATTCTCGTTGAGGTTGGTTTGGAACTTCTGCTACTATAAGTACAATGGACGCTACTACTTTTGGATCATTAAAAACACAGCAGACCAATTTATTCAAATTATCAATGTATGATTTCAATAACATTCTTTATTTTCATTTTTTTGACTTCCAGGTAGTTTTCATTATCAAAATTTGGGAAACTTTTATTAGTTCCAATTGGGGAAAAATATCAATTTTTTTTTCTAAATCTATTATATTGATACTACTTTAGTTTTAAACCTTTCAGTTCCTAATTAAATCCCAAACGTTTTTCATATTTGTACCAAATTAGTCTATTTGGCTTATTTTGATCGGAAATTACTAACGTAAACATCGATCGTCTCACGTGGAAAGGTCAAGACTAATGTGCACATTTTTTTTGTTATAAATTTTAATAATTTTTTTGTAAATTTTTCCTTTCTTTTTTATTTCCTTTTTTTTTTCTATCAGTGGCAAGCCACAGCCCGAGAGGACTGACCTTTGCCGAGGCGAGGGTCACCCTCACCAAGCCATAGATGATGGTCAGCTTGTCGAGCTGCATCTAGATGAGGTCGGAGACTTGCAAAATGAAGAGGGAAAGGAAAAAAGAGAAGGAAAAAAATTCAAAAAAATTATTAAAAATTTATAAAAAAAATATTCAGCTGGAATGCCATATAATAGTGTCGGGATCTATATCAATGATTTTCGACTTAAATTAACCGGTTGAGTTAAATTGGTAACAATGTTAAAAAATTTAAATTAACATAACTAAAATATTTTCGACTGAATTGGTACTAATATAATAAATATAAAATTCTTTTATAGTCTTTCCGTGATAAAATTCTCAGTCAATAAACAAGAAAAGTAAACGACGGAAAAAGGAGAAAAATAAAGAAAGAAAGGGACTTACTTACAGCCGCCGTCGCATAAGCAGGCGATATTCAGATCGGCGTTGACTCCGCACCGTCCGCCTCCCAGTTTGCACCTCTCGCACTCCGGGATTCTGGACCAGACCAGAGGAAATCCTTCCCTCATCAAATCCAGAACGAAGCTCCACCTCTCGTCGTTGCTCTTGTTCATAAATGTATGGTTCCTTAGACCGATGACGTCGGACACAGGCACCTCCACAAGCCTGCATGCATCAGGCGTCTCTACCCGGTACGAGTAATCGGAAGGGACCGACGGATGGCTTGATCGGTTCATCCACAGATAAAGCCGCCCGTCTCCGCAAGTCTTGCTCACAGCCGTCCCGTTGAGGATCTCACGGGGGAGCGCGATGCCGTTGCCGCACTTGAAGAAGGTGAGCTTGACGAGCCACTGAGGGAGCGTGAGGTTGTCGTTCTTGGCTTCGGAGCTCGGGACGGTCAGGTTCTGGAGGGAGTCACAAGAGCCGGCTTTCAGTTCCTTGATGAGCAGGTCGTTGACGACGGTGACGACGCTCTCGTTGGGGTCCAGGGAGAGAGCTCGGACCTGGTAGGGAGTGCCGGCGAGGATGGGGCGGTCGGAGGCGTCGCAGGAGACCTGGAAGCGGTGGAGGCCGCAGTAAAGGCGGCCGATGCCGAAGGTGGTAAAGTTGGAGAAGGGGAAGGAGAAGTTGATGCCTCCGCAGGTGAAGGGCCGGCATCGGTCGTAGTACAAGGCGTCGTCTTGGGGTTGGGCGGCGACGATGGCGGCGAGGAGGAAGGTGAGTATGGGGAAAGGCATGGAAGACATGTTTTTGACCGGCCTAAGGTGCTATATATATTATGTGGTATACATAATATTGAAAAATATAGTATGCTTAAATACATATTTTAAATTGTTGGCGTGGATGATTTCTGTCCAGGCACTCCCCAAGTCGAGTCAAAGTCCCAGGATATTTGTCACTGCTGACGTAATCAATTAATTATTTGTTAAAAGGTGATGTCTGAGTATCTTAAAATCAACGTTGATGGAGCCATCAAAACCGGAACATCCACATGAGCGATCGCTGGAGTGTGTAGAGATGCGACTAGAGTTTTAATTGGTGTATTTGCCCATGAGGTGAAAGTGCAAAGCAGAAACTTTAGCGCTTATTGAGGGAGTAGAGATGACAAATGTGTGGGAACAGAAAAAGTTGAACAGCGTAGCCACTATTGCGTTTGATTGTTTTCCTTTAGTTCAGGCACTTTTAGGAACAGGGCAAGTATTGTGGGAAATCTTTGTACTCATCGGAAAGGTCGAGCCGCAATGTCTTCTTTGCCTCTTAAGCTCGACCCATTGTTTCCAAGACCAAAATAAAACCGTAGATTGGGTCGTTAAAGCAAAGCTCTGACGATCCCTCCCTCTTAACTGGATCTCAAGCCCTCCTCAATCTTTGTTGGATGTTCTTTGCTCTGAAGCCTGTTTGGATTGTTGCTCTATGTTACCTACTTGAAGGGAAATGAAATGAAGTTTATTCCGACAAAAAAAAAAAGAATATGAATAATTAGACACGAAATTTTTTTAAAATTTGTATGCCATTACAAATTAACCCTTTTCATTCTCCAAAGCGGGCCTGATCCCTTACTGCCATCCCCTCCGCCTCCGGCGCGAACGAGTCATCCCATTAGTACGATCCATCGAACTCCTCTTCCATCACTTGGAGGATGCCAAAATTTAGAATTTACTTTCAAATTTTTATCCTGCTTTTTTAAAGTACGTGAGAGTGAAAAAGTTAATCATCTCACCCCATCCTCTCGAGAAGATGGGTTTCGAACCTCCACCCCTTCTTACCTGGGAAGGGTGTGCACATTCGAAATCCAATTCGCTGCATGAGAATTGTGACCTTCTCTTTGGTTTCCCAAACTCCTCTCCATTCCACGAGTCCCTCCTCTTCAACGACCTCCCCTCCCCCGCCCTTCCCTGCCTGGAAATTCATCATCCGGTGCTACACGTCCCACGGCCTCTTCGCCGAGTCTCTGGCTTCTTTATCCAGGATGCACGCTTTTGGGAAGTATCCAGATCGCAACGTGTTCCCTTTGGAGCTGAAGTCGTGTGCGTTCTTGATGGACCCGAGGTTGGCCGATTCAGTTCGTGGGTGCGTCACACAGCTCGGCGTCCACTGTGATTTGCACACGGGCAATGCGTTCATGAATATGTATGCCAAGTTTCGAAGTTTGGGCAGTAACGTTTTTATCGGAGCTTTTGCGGATGGAGTGCTCAACAAGACGTCACAACGGGTGAACTGTGGCAATTCAATGAGACAAATGGATGATCACGAGAGCCGTTTAGATTCTGGACCCGAGATGTATTGCTCGAATTCCATTGGGACAAAATGAAATCGGTCCGACGGAAATCAGGAGCGAAGCATGTTGTCGGAGGGATAGCGTGAGAGAAGTGTTTGATATGAGGCCGAAGAGGAGATGTTTCCTGGAATACTGTCATTACTGAGAACGTGCAGAATGGAATGTATGAAGAAGCTCTATCGATGGTCAAGGGAGATGGGAAGTGCTAACTTGAGACCCGACTCCTTTACTTTGTCCAATGTTATTCTTCCAACATTCGCGGAGCATGTGGATGTTTGTAAAGAAAAGGAGATTCATGAACAAGCGGTGAGTCATGGGGTCGATTTGAACTTGTTTATTGATAGTACCTTGATAGACATGTATGCAAAGTGTGCTTGTGTCGCAAACTCAAATGTCATTTATGAGATTAAAATTATTTTCCAAATGAGATCCAAACACTAAAAAATGTTTTCGATCACATATTATTGAAAATAGTTGAAATATAATTTTCTAGAAGACATTTTCCTTTATCCTAGAGTTTTCTCCTGAATAAATGCAACCTTAATTAACGTGCCTTTTAGATGTGTACTGGGTTGGATGTTGTTCGATCTTTGGTTACTGTGCATTTTTGGGGGCACATGGTGTCTCGTGTCTGCAAAGGAGCAACCTATAGTGTTCAGATCTAGTTTAGAAGCAAATCATCGATCCATGACTTTAGCAGTAATTGAGTTAACATAGTGCTTATTTGCTTTTGGCGATCGTGGTACACCTTGAAATCACCCTCCTCTATTTCGTGCCAACTCGAGTGCTATCAAAATGAGAGTAAATCCCATGTTTCATCGCTATATGAAGAAGTTGACTCTCATTTTGTCTTGGCAATTTTATCTAAAGCTCGATGAGCTGACATTTTTCACCAAAGCGTTTCCCCACAATGGATTCCTATCTCTTGCCACCAAGCTCGCTATGGGAAAAGGGCTGAGATTAAAACGGATAATGATACTTGCGAGATATTTGATGGACGTTCCGATAGTTGCATCCCACCGCAAACACTATAAGCCTGTTTGGTAATCCTATTTTTTATTTTTATGTTCTTTTATTCTTGAAAATATACGATAGTTGATTTTTTCATTCAGATTAGGTGTTAGACAATGAATTTGAAATAAAAATAACAAGTAAAAAAACTCAACTTTTTTTTCTTTCTCGAAAACCAAAAAGAGAAATAATGCCATTTCAGAGGGTTAAGCTTAGCGGAATCCTAAAACCGTACACCATACACCGTATATCCTAAACCCTACACTACACCCCTCAACGCTACAGTCTAGTTAGAAACGGTTCCCGGATTACCAAACGCACCGTACATTGTTAGGGAGGCTGAAAGACAGAAACGAGACTTCGATTTTACTGACGACGGCGCGAACGGGCCGGACGTCGAAAGGACAGTTTGGCGGGCGGGTTCGGTTAGGTGCAACCGAACCTGCATTTAATAACGTTCAATTAATGCTTCGCCCTGCTTAAAACACTAGACGCGACCATCACTCCACAGCCAAGCCAACAGCTGCTACCGATTCCCAAATTCTCTCTCTCTCTCTCTCTCGCTCTCTCCTCTCCTCTTCTGCTCTCAAATGGCCGCTCACAACCTTGCGGTGATCCTCAGGAGCTCCTCCGGCGACCCCCGATTTCTCCTCGCGAGGCAGCGGCGACCCCCGGAGTTCGGCGACGAGGAGTACGACTCCTACGTCGATTCCGACCTCTGGGACTTGCCCTCCGCTCCGCTGAGCCCCCTCGCGGGACCTCGGCCGGGCGAGGTCCGCGTTCGCGTCGAGGACGCGCCCGCCGCCCCGGGCTCGGAGAAGGTCGATTTGGGACGATTCGACGTGGATTTTGCCGTCGTCCAGGTACTCGGTGAGCTGGCGTAACGCTCTACTGGAATTATTGTGATCTTTACGCTTTGTGGTCGGATAGGGTCTGGGGCTCGTTGGGCTGGAGGTTTCCGATGTGGGAGAGTGGAGGTTCTTCAAGTATGTCGAAGAAGCAGAGTTCGGACCGGGATTACCTGTTAATACGGTCTTCATCGAGGGCAAATTGATCGCTGGGGACTCTAATTTACCAGGTTTGATACCACTTCTTTGCGTTTTTTTCTGCGATTTCTGGAGCATTTTGAAGTTGCAAGGATGAGCATAAGCGCGGGGATTTCATTGCTACTGTTTTATCCATTGGATGTGAATAACGTGTTGGGATTACATTTGCAGAGTCATGTAAATGGATGTCCATTCGAAGTTGCCTAGACTGGCTCGTGGACGTGAAACCAAGTAGTGATCGTGTTGGACTTTTAGCGGTTCTTGGTCTAATAAATGACTCTATGCCACCATCCAAATTTAAGGTCCCGTCGACCTTAATTTATCAGGTTTGTTCTTGCTTCAGTCAACTTCTCTGTATATGTGTTGTTCCCTGGGATTGAGCGGAATTATTCAATCTATTCCACTAATAGCAAGACTTTTATCTTTATATTTGGCACATTCTAATTGCAAGACTTCACAAAGCACTTTTATGGCTGGCCTTCATGCCTGTCCTTATAAGAGAATTCCACACTAGTGCGTGACATGTGATACTTGAGGCAAATCTCTGAAAACATTAAAAAATCTCTTCTTACTTCAGGAGTATCCTTCAGGTGTTGTGGTTGTTCCTATGGGAAGCAGGACAGCAAAGCCTTTTCGCACCACTAATTTAGTGGTGTTTGCACCTTCGAGTAGTTCAGATGAATGTGGGGAAGGTAATTTTATTATGTCAGGAGATGCGCTCATAGTTGATCCAGGTTGCCAATCCCAACACCATGAAGAGGTAAGGATGTGAGTTCAGTTTGTTTTATGCATGCATAACTTAGGCACTTTGATTCATCCATTGCATTCTAAGCCTCTAAATTTTATAGACATGAAGAGTAGAAACCACTAATTCCTAAATGTTGGTTTAGTCCATGAACTCCGAGTGATCTTAATAGATTTGGTCATCCTTTAGAGTTCCTACGCGTCATTAATTCACTCTTATGATGACCCTCTTCTCTAAAGACATATCTTCACACTTGAAGTCAAAATTTTCACTTGCCTAAACCAATCATAAAAGAGATTATTTAATCTTTGTCTTGCACAGTTCTAAACTTTCTCCGATTTCATCTACTTCTCATTTTACTTGTCCATCCATTCAATCACCACAGCGTAAATGTTGGCTAGACTCATTATCTGTCCATTCTCAAGTTAGCTGTCTATATCCGTGCCAGAATGCAAAATTGCCATCGTTTCAGTCCAGTAGATATTTCGTTCAACCATACGGCATTCAGCAGTTGCATATAAATTCCATGAAACAAGCATGTTATAGCTTCCTCAGTCGAACATATGTGTGAATGACGTGATAGTACATGGGAAGCTTAATACAACAAAGAAATTTTCAGCAAATAAAGGTTAAAGAAAATGGATCAAAAATTCATTCTTGTCTAACAATTCTATGAGTACCCATTTTAAATTTGAGGCATTTTTACTTGTCGAAAGATTACATGCTATTACATGTTGCAAGTCAGTAATTGTCCATGTAACCGATCTGGATTTGCATCTCCTTTTGTTTTTGTTTACAAACTTTTTTGAAAATTTGTTGATTTCTATTCCCCTATTTATTAGCTTGGGAAAATTGTTGCTGCCTTGCCAAGAAAGTTGATTGTGTTTCTCACCCATCATCACCATGATCACATCGAAGGTGAGTTCTCACTGATAGCTTCATACGGTACTGAAAGTTATTTCATTTCCAAAGGGGCTCTAAGACTAAAATTTAGTCAATCAAAACAGTATCCGATATGTATAGAGAATCATTGGTCATGTCACTTTTTATTCCCTGCAACTTGGGTTGCCAATTGGAAGGGAAAGAACTCAGAACTTATAGAAAGGCCTTCTCCTGCCTAGACTCAGTCCTCCATTGATCCAATGATCTCATCTTGGGTTCCATGTGGGGCCCACGTACTGGATGACTGAGATAACCCATCCACAGGTAGAATTTTACCTGAAGAATGGTCATCTGTATTAGTGAAAAAATCGTGGTTGGAGGATTTGCCTGAGAGCATCATGCTCCTTAATTTTCCTGGTCTCTTGCTGCATCCATTTCATTAAAATCCTAAACTTTTGAGTGGAGGTTCAAGTTGAAAATTTTAGGACTACTGCCTCAACTTCTCTTATGTCATTTGATAGTTTACAAGGATGAATATAGAACTACAGTTGGGGTGCATGAGATGGACTGGTCAGTTGGTCAATGCATGAGCTGCTATTGACTTCAGAGTCTTACAATTCTGGTTATAGCAGAAAATGTACTCTCTCTGTCTCAGTCTCTGTCTCTGTCTCTGTCCCTCTCTCTCACGTGTGCTTGCACACATCACTGAAATCACATAATGTCGCATGCGCACTTGTGCGTTACGGCACAGATGTGCTTGCTTGCATTCTCTCAATACAGCCATGGACGAGTTCAGAAACAACCCCCTTAATAACTGGAGGATATTATTAATTTTTGTGTAACAAAAAATCTCAAGTTAGGATCAATATTTTCAAATGATGATTCTTATCATAAAACATGAGGTGATGTTAAGTATTTATGTCTAGTTTGAGAAATGACACAAACTGATATTAGATCAATTACTACTTGGATAATACTTTTTTGCTGTGTGCTCTGGTAATATTAATTGCTATAAAAGCTTGCATTTTGCTCTTAAGGGGACACTTAAGGAAGGTATTTGAGTGTGTTTATAGTCTTAAATTGGTCGATCCTATTATTGATGGAGTGTCTTTCTAACAATCTCTACTATTTTTCTAACCTTTACTGGTTAAAAAGAGAAATTAATTTCATAATAGAATTGTCCATTGTACATCTACTGCAACTAAAGTTTTTTATCATTAATAAATTGATTGCTATGGTACTGCATGGTGCATGATATGTTTCATGAAATTTTTTTCAGGTCTCTCAGTCATTCAGAAATGCAACAGTGATGCCATCTTATTAGCACATGAAAATACCATTTCTCGCATTCAGAAAGGTGATGATAATGTCTACCTTTTCCCTGGTTGATGCTTTTCTGAATTTGTCTGTCCGCTGTATTTATTCGACCTCATATCAGTAATTACATATATCCCATGAAGGACAGATATGAAACTACATAGAAACCCACAAATTCATCTACGTAAGCATAAATGTTAATGCAATCACACAAATGCACCTGGCTGTTGAAGCTTAGCTGATTTATTTTTTGGCAGATGTTTGGTCTCTTGGTTCTACTCCAGTTTCAGGAGCAGAAGGCATTTGCATTGGTGGTCAGAGGTTAACTATAATTTTTGCACCGGTAATTTGCCTTTATATTAAGAACTTTTCTTACTGTATAGTTTGTGGATCATAAATTGATATTAAGTTCAAAAGGTCATTGCTAATGAGACAAAAGTAACTTTTATTGTATGAGATGCATTAAGACTTGCCATTCTAATTTACTAATTTGGCTTATGACTTTTCAGTCTTCTCTAAATATGCCAAGTGGAATGCTAGAGCTAAGTTTTTCTATACATTTCTTCATGGTCAAGTTTTAGGAAAAATTCATGGTCCAGTGGCTGTTTTGTTGGACTGGTCCCATAGAGAATATGGGAAATTAGATGGAAAGCCAAAAATCTTGTTCATCAGATCAATTTTAAGAAATGTAATAGGTTCCCTGGTAAAGCAGTAACTCACTTACATTTGAGGAATTTTACTGAAGTAAGATAATAAATTTTATAGTTAATGAAGGAAACTTGTGACAACTAATGATTATTACTGACGGCTAGGCTGCATTGATTTACATACTTGAAAGAAATGGCACTATCATTTCAGTAAGTTTACTAAGAATAGGGATTACTAAGAATAGGGAACGAGAATTACAATAATTTTAGGTTGCTCACTATTTCTCAAGAGAACTTACAATCATTAAAGACTTTCAAGCTCATGAGAACTTAAGGTAATTTCCTATCTCTAAAGGTAGATTACTGACCATCATTTACATAAACTTCTAGGTAATTTATGATAATTGAGGCCAATTACTAAAGGTTTGGTCTGCTACAACAATTTGAGGTACATTACTGTGCCGTTGTTTAATTATTAAGTTATAGGGTATGAAATCTATAGCTAAATTACTACATGAGAATGGAAAGCATTAACCACAATGAACTACCAATTACTACTATTTTAGTGAAATTGTGATATTTGTTGGCTAATCACTAGTGACAATATCCTCTTGGTATGAAGCGAAATAATGGATGTTGCAAGGACTAAAGATTTTGAATCATCTTATTTGCTTATGTTTGCATTAATTTTGATTTTTCGCGTGACTTCACAAAGTCGTATCTGTCTCAGGTAGTAAAATACTTGTATATATAATCCTCAAAATCAGTAATTTACTTTCAAAGAATAACATCTTATAAGGCAAAGTAATTTACCTTATAGACAGTAATTCCAAGTAGTAATTTATCTTATAGTATGTAATTCCCCTTTAAAGTAGTAATTTCCCTTGTAATTAGTAAATTCAGTGAGTGCTAATTGTTGATGATTGTTACTATAATTATTCTCAGTACATTGCTACTATAATCTAATCATAGTTTTGTACCTTATTATATTGTAAATGCAAAATGATGTACATACGTTATTTTTTGTGTTTGTAAGATAAGATTTTAGTGTTATGAGTAAAAATGCAAAAATTATCTTACATGTCAGAAATTATCTTATGGGTTTGTAAATTAACTATAGTTAGTCTTTTTTGCACATGGGATGGGGTCATGTTTTTCTCATATGGGACCCTAGAACTGCCCCTAGTTTTATGATTGCCTAGAGCTTCTGTTATAGTTATGTGTGCCAAGTCATGGATTGTGCACATGATTGGGTTGCATAGCTCTGAATTTGGTTGGAACCTCCATTTGGTTTGAAACTTCCAGTTTCCTCGACCTATGTTGGAGAAGTTGGTAAGCTACTTGATCCGCTGCTTCTCAAGGTAGTTGCTATGGATAATGGTTTAGGTGCAACAATGTCTAACTCGATATGTTTTGCTCTGGTCATGGTAAGATTAGGGAAATGGACTTGGACCAGAAAACGAAGTCCATAGGGTGCAGGTGTTGGCTTACTTGTTTCTTCTTGGGTCACTAGTGGTAAATGCCTCAAAAAGATTGGATTTTTTTTTGGCATCAGCAATGTACTTTACTTTTTTGTATTTTTGCTGAAATGTATTTGGATCTTGAACCCTCAGTTGAGACTCTGGGCTTAAGATACTGCATGCACAGAATGTTACAGCAGAAAGACTAGTAATGGTGAAATATACATATAAGAATTTACCCTTTTGTTCTTTGTTAGTCTACTCCTTTATTTGTTTATTATGGTTTTGGTTGGTGAAAGTAAATAATGAAGTGATGTTGTTCATTTTCTGGACAATACGTGTCACCACATATCTACTTGTGCTTCAATGCGTCTAGAGATAATACACAGAATCACTATCTGTTATAGTTTGTTTCACTGTAGATGTTTGGTAGACAAAGACAGCTGCCGGGTCAGATGCTTGTCAGATGCTTTGAACCAAAAATTGTTTTGGCATATAGACACTTGATTAGTTTCTCTCTAGTTTGTCACCTGTTTAATTATCAGTATAAGGTTAAGAAATAGTATGTCCATCTATTTGTTTGTTATTTGTTGTTTTATGGGAAGTCTTTTAACTCAGGGACATACGGATGGACATCTGGCACTATTGCACAGCAGTACTCACTCACTCATAGTAGGTGATCATTGCGTGGGGTAAGTTTCTTTAATGACTAGCTTATCTACAGGTCATTATGAAACTGGATACGGATGTAAGCTTATAGAATTCAAGGTTCTAAATTTGGGGAAATATTCATATTTGTGGATCAATCAGCTTTCATGGAGAGCCTACTCAAATTCTAATTGTTTTATTTGACCTACTCTGTTTTACATATGCAATAAAGTAAGTAACTTTGTGCAATCTAACAGAGAATTACATGCCTTTGTCACTTGAGTGGTGAATTTAATGCAGAAGTAGGTCAATCAGGGATAGTGTTTGTTATTGATATCTTTTACCTAGGTAAAAAATTGTAAAGGTCATGGAGATATAAAGCGTGGCTAGTTTAGAATAGTATAATGTTTCGGAGTTTATCTGGTAAAACAACAGATAGGTATAGTGTAGCTTCTCGGTGTCATGTTTTATTTGATTATGGCTCTGTGAGGTGTGAGCATGTACCCTTGAGTTCAACTCATCTATTTCTCTAAGTTTGATATGCATGGATTTGCAAAAATCATCCAGAATCTGGGCATGGGAATTGATATGTCAATAATATGAAGATAAGGAATAGCAGAAGAGATAATTTCAAATGACATGTCAAATGCTGATACATTGCCCCGTGTTCATTTCTCTCTTTCCATTTTATTCATGAACTGTGTATTCCTAATCTTTGGTTTTTGACCCTTGAATGGTGTCTTGATTTATTAAATGATCTGTTCAGCCAAGGAAGTTCGGTACTGGATATTAAGTCTGGTGGAAATGTAATTGTAAGTTCAATAACAAATTCTCTTCATGCTCTACATTTGTTATTTTAGCATGTATTAATTGCACTAATTGCTCTGTAATCTTGGGAGAATCAGCTTTCTCTATCCAAACATCGCCATTGTGAAGTGTTATTATGTGAAGGTTAAAATGAAAATTTGACTTGACCAAAATGAAGTTTTCCAGGAAAAGGAAAATTTTCATTTCACATGTTCATGTGTTATTATGGCTTGGGTACACTCAGCCAGTCAACCCAATTTTCTGTCTCAGATGTTCATGTGCACATTTTTTTAATAATGGAAAAGTTCAACTTTTGGGGGGTACAAACCCATATACAAAAAGAGCCCAAAATGCTAAAGCTGTAAAGAAGACAGCACACGAAACCAAAAGGGAGCTCAAATACAGGATAAATCATCGACTATATCAACCAATGCATTTACATTCATATGCAAGTTTCCACTATACCAAAAGTTTATGACTTCAAGCCAGTTTTCAATAGCAATTGAAAGGAAGATTCCTCTCCATCAAAAGCTCTCTTGTTCTGCTCCTTCCAAATCAACCAAGAAAAAGAGAGAGGAATTGAGGTAATCCTTCTTGTCTTGTTGCAATGGAAACGAATGCCTTGCCAAGCCCAAAGTTCTTGCTTGAGGTACCTCCAATAACCCAAGATAATAGCATAGGAAACTGTCCAAATAATTTTCCTCCAAGAACAATGGAGGAGGAGATGCCGCACTAAATCCGCCTCCTTTTTGCAGAGGAAACACCTATTGACAAGTTATTTGCCTCTTAGTTGTAGGTTATCTAAAGTAAGGATTTGTCACCAAGTTGCTTCCCCAACAAATTGGGAAAAAAAAAAAAAACTAGCCAGAATCTCTCAGTAGCCAAATTGCTTTAGAAAGAAATTGTCTCCCCCTTGATACCCTTTGATGATTACTTCCCACTCTTGGTAACTTGTGTTGTGAAAGATTTGACTCTTTTGCATAAAGGAATATTTTCGTTTTGCATTTTCTTGCTTGGGCACCCTCAGTTAGTCATTTCCCTTCTTCTGTCGATGATGTTCGTGTGCACATTTTTTTTTTTTTTTTTGGTCTGAGAAAAATTCTGTCCCCCCCCTTGGTTACTTTCATGATAACTTCCCACTCTCAGTAACTTATGTTTTTCCTATTTTCTCTCTAATTCAGATTATTTGTCTATGAACCTTGTTCTCTCATTGTTATGATATCATTCCATATCATGTATATAAGTCTAATCTTAAGAAATTAATAATACTAGGCTATATAAAAAAGATTGAAATGAAATCAAACTAAGTTAAGATAAGCATTAATGTATGTGATAATGCGTAAATGCTGGGCCTCTGAAAGTCGAGGAATAATGAACTAGATAGAAATTGAGATTTAATGGTTAGGATTTGCTTTGTACACCTAATGAATTTATAATGGACATTGTATGACTATTTACTATTATACCATTGGAACCACTAAACAATTTTTCCTCACACTCCACCTTAATTTGGAGCATATAAATTATATGTTCCTGACTTGTCACAAATGTAACTCAAACGAGGACCTCTAAGAGATTTTGTAAACAAGTTAGCAAGTTGATAAATTGATTTTACAAAGGCTGTTGCAATCTCACCATAAATCAATTTCTTCTTGACAAGGTGGCAGACAGTCTCAACATGAATAGTACTTTCGTGGGACACTTGATTGAAAGCTATGTGTAGTGCAACCTGATTTGTGAAGGATGAGAAATGAAAGAGAGAAATTGTGACTGAATAGTCGGGGTTTACTGTAGACTGCTTATCTTTTTGTAATACACATTATATGGTTTTTCACATGTATACACTTCTAAGCACCTATACTGATAAACGGAATAACTCCTTAACAAGCAGCACCTGTACCCTATACTCCATTGATTAAGTGATCTCTTCATAGTTATATGTATCTCATTTTGATCTGGGCTTTTCTGGGGATTATTTTCTAAATTAAGGTCCAGTGATGAGTTGAATACTGGGATTTCCATGGATTTAACTGTTTATCCGCTTTGTTATGGTGTCTTTGTTACAAACTTGAATGCGATTATGAAATTTACAATGATATACTCGAAGTTCAAAAGTTCACTTAGACTTCAATGCTACTTGCAATTATCTTCTTAAGGAGTCAAGTGATGCTTCTTCTCACTTCTTATTAGTAAAAAACTATTTCTTTATTTGGTCAACTGTGGTTCTTATTTGATAAAAACTGAGACGGAACTGTATTATACTGATTAAGAACATAGCACTCCTTCTCAGTGCTGCCAAAAGATTCTAGAGTTAAATGTGATTGAACAAATGTGCAGTATTTTGGGAAACTTCAATAATTATATTATCTTCTGAGAAGATATATTTCTCCTATGCTTTGTTATCTTGAAACCATTCTTGATGACCCTATTGCTTGCACAGGATTACTTCCAATCAACATACAAATTCATGGAGCTTTCTCCACATGCTCTCATCCCCATGCATGGGAGAGTCAACCTGTGGCCAAAGCACATGCTCTGTGGATATCTGAAGTATGTAATCAGCTTTGCTCCCTGCTTCTATCTTATCATATTAAAACCTACATCCAAAATCACAACTTCGTCTTTGCAACTTTTATTTGTTACCTTGGAGGTTTCTTTTTATTCTGTTCCAAGAAAAAAGTTTGGTGGTTTTCATATTGCTGTCAAAGATCGTGTGGGATGATCAAAGATTGTGTGGGATTATTTGATGACTTTGGCAGGGTAGAAATTTTCAACCATTCAGGGACAAATACTTGGTTTTTCAGCTCATGCAAAGTACGAACATAGACACTAATATTGGCTGCTCACAGATTGTATGAATATTGCAACGTGAACAATTGGTTTCGGATGTGCATTTGCTTTACTTTCCCTTTAGGTTATTAAACTACATTGCAATTAAACTGGGACAGATGCTTGGTTCTCACTGCTGCTTCTGTATTCAGGAATCGTAGGAAGAGAGAGGAATCCATATTGAAAGCTATAGAAGGTGGAGCGCAGACATTATTTGACATTGTTTCAAATGTCTATTCTGAGGTTGATCGCAGTTTTTGGCTTGTTGCTTCGTCGAATGTGAGGCTTCATGTGGATCATTTGGCCCAACAAGATAAGTTGCCAAAGGTTTGTCCTAAAATTTAGCATTCAACCTGCAGTTAGAATTGAATGCTACTTACTTGTGTAGGTTGGTTGACTGGGCACTGTCCATTAATGTCTTTCTCTGCCTGTGTGCCTACTAATTTTTGTACAGAAAGTTAGAAATAATTAATGTTTTGAGAATGAATATTCTTTATATTTAGATCCTACAGGTTAAAAAATAGAGATGCCTTCTTACTTCCACTGGAAGTTTTAGAACTCAAGGAATTAATTGAAATGACCCTGCTGAACTTTTTCTCTTAATAAAAGAAGCATAAAGGATTTTCCATTTTACACC
Source organism: Angophora floribunda (assembly GCA_014182895.1). Lineage (NCBI taxonomy): Eukaryota > Viridiplantae > Streptophyta > Magnoliopsida > Myrtales > Myrtaceae > Angophora > Angophora floribunda. Next base: position 35,025,520 of record CM024706.1, on the reverse strand, counting down.
TTGAATCTTGTTTCAACTCAAGCATTCTGACATCGAGTCATTGGTTGTCCTGGATGCGATCGAAAGCAAGCCTCACTATCTTAGCAAGGGTACTGTTATAGCATTTCCTGTTACAGCTTTGGAAATCATGTGTTTCTCGATAGCCTTCCCAAAAATTAGGAAGTTTATGGAAATACAAGGAATTATACAATATACATAATAAGTCCTTCATTCTAGGGTGCTTTTCATATCAATTCTGATGGCGTTCTTCTGGAGCTTCTAATTGTGCAGTGTATATAATATCACATTTTGCTATCAAAGCTGTTTCTTTATGTAACTCCAGTTATTACAGAAGACTATGTAACAATAGTGTCACTCTCGTAGTAACTTCAGCTTTGAGATTGAAGTTTGGTCAAATTGCCTTTTTAGATTTTTTTTCTGGGGAGAATGTGTTCAAGCAATGGCTAGCCTCTAACAATGGAGGAAAGCTATTCCATTTGCAATAAAAATTTGCGATTCTTTCTAGGTTAATTTGATTAATATCAGCCTCCAAGAAGCTATCTTCTCTGTATTCTGGGTATCAAGTGATCTGTGATGTCGAAGTCAATCTCATTATATAGTGAAACTAAAATGAAACTAGGATGAACCAGGTAGTGAGAAGAATATAGAAAAACCTGGTTTTCTGTCATCAAATATTAAGGGGTCACTTAGTTGAGATGGGATGCCAGAATCCAAATTTGGTAATCTAATTGAAAATATTCAAAGCTTTATGGTGGTTCTTATCCTTACAAGGTTTAGGATTCATCCCCTTGTACAGGCAGCGACACAAGCCATGCTATCTATACTGACGTCTGTTTTTCTTTCACATACAGTCTCTGAACAATTTGATTGGGAGTTAAAACTGAATGATTAAGAGTTTGCAGGACTTTTCAATGGACACTTTCCGTCACAGTTTCGTTGCATTTCCTGACAACTTGGATAAAAATGGGGCCAAATAAGGAGAGCTGCTCTTTGGCCTGCCTCCACCTGCTTTAATTTAGATTGGGCCTTGCATACTTTGAACGTAAGGCCTGAAAGTTCTTAGCTGCATTTTTAAGTTGATCGACTCAGTTAATCATTAGACATGAGAATGCAAACACAATGTTCACTGCAATTGCAGCAGAATTTTTCTTACTGGAAATTAATCTTGCGATAGTAACGATAAATCTTCAAATTTTGACTGACTGATCACAGCTTGTTGCCCTGATGCAGGAATTTTCTATTCAGAAATTCCAAAGAAGCTGTAAGCTGCAATTCTTCATTTGGTGGCTCTGGTCCTACTTTATATATCTATTGATGGTGAGGTGCCGCAAGCTAAGCAAGTCAACATTTATAGTTTCTGGCCTGATTGCTGGCTTTGCCTCAATTTACTTAATAAAAAAAGGCTCATCATCAAATAGTTAAGAGAGGAATTTGCAATCCTAGTTTTCAGAACAGAGTTATAAAGATATGTTGTCAAACATGAACTTTGTGTTTAGCTGATTATCCGCCAGGAGAGGATCTGAACTAGATTGTTGCTGTAGTACTTCAGACATGGATGCACATGGGAAATATATATGCATTCCCTTTTCTCACTGCAGGATGGTAATCCGTATGGTCCTTTCATGTCTCTATCCTAGCGTTAATTTTGGGTGTTTCAAAAATAGAACAATCCATAACCGCAAATTCTTTATACAAGACTGCCATGCGTATCTTTCTTCCACATTAGAACTGAAGGATACTCATTCCATGTGCAAGTCTGATTACCATTGGATGGATTTGAAAGTTAAATCAGTTCCAGCATTGGTCACAAGCACAAGGACAATGCCAGTGCTCAAACAATTGAAAATCCAACACCCTGTAACTTCCGGGGTTGAACCTCTGGAAAAAGTCGTCAATGACTAAAATAATTACTCTAGTGCCTTTTTTTATATTTTTTTTTCCCATATGTAAAGGACTGCTTAGCTTCTGATCTGACTGATGATTTAGTTGCCTAGACTATGATACTCAACTCGTCTCTCGTTTCTTTTCTGCCATGAAACGTGAACCTCGCACTTTAAATCATGCCATACGACATCTCACCTGGGATGCTTGAACTTGCAATCATTCATGAGAAAATTGCTCCTCTTTCTTGTTTCAAAGCCTACTCACAGGCCAACAACGCCTGGCACTTACCATGTGTTCGCATCTCCTAAAAAACGTGCTCAGCCCTAGTTATATGCCCAAGCGTTGGCCTTATAAGATGTCCCTGTACCATCGTCTCTCGAACACTGTACTACAAAACTGGTTTCTTACAGAAGTGCCACAGAGATGAAGAGGTCTAAGATTACTGTGTGCGTTAAAGGACTCACAGTGCACATCGGAAGAGACAGTAGCTTTCGTGTCACCGTGACCGTAATTTTCATTCTGTCTATGGTGTTTTTCGCAATTGCTCTTGGGATGTACATTCATGATCACATAAAAAGGTTTGTTATCTCAGATGAATCCTATTCTATCCAACTGACTCCACTTCTTAAATTCACACCCACTTCAGCATTTTCGCTATTAAACTTTTCGTTGGCCACTTCTTCACCGATCCCATTTGAACGTTCAATTGGTCCGGTGGCTCCTGCGACGTTATGGGATTCAATGAGTGATGAGGAACTTGCACGGCAAGCTTCCATGGTGCCTCGTATTCTAGAGTATCCTCACAATTGGACGCTGAAGGTGGCGTTCATGTTCTTGAGCAGAGGGAGACTGCCTTTAGCTCCTCTTTGGGAGAGATTCTTCAAGGGACACGAGGGTCTCTATTCAATCTACCTGCACATGTCGGTGGACCTCGGCAATGGCGAGATGCCAGAGACGTCAGTGTTTTACAAGCGCAGAATTCCAAGCAAGGTTCGAGTCATCTACTCCTTTTATCCCGATATTGTTCTTTCCCTATGTGGAAGGGCCGTGACAAATGAGTTAATGATAGTTCATGTTTCTTCATCTGCCATCCGTGTCGCCATTGTTTGACTTACAGTGACCAAATACCACATTGCATGCTGTTGGTAGGAAGCTGCCAAGGATGTTAAGCATTCCAAATTTACTGGTCCAAAATGCATAAATAAAATTTCATTGAGGTGAGCATGACATGACTGTGGAAACCCGTTTTGCAGCCGGTTCAGTGGGGAAGGGCAAGCATGATCGATGCTGAGAGGCGCCTCCTGGCTGCCGCGCTGCTTGACTTCTCCAACGAGAGATTCGTGTTACTCTCGGAAACGTGCATTCCTCTTTTCAACTTCACCACAGTCTACAGCTACCTCATCAACTCCAATCAGAGCTTCCTCGGCTCGTTCGACGACCCTAGGCCCATGGGAAGAGGCCGGTACAACAAACGGATGTGGCCCGCAGTGTCGTTGTCTGAGTGGCGTAAAGGCTCTCAATGGTTCGAAGTCCAACGCAGGGTTGCCATCGAGATGGTGTCTGATGTCACATACTACCCCGTGTTCCGGGAACACTGCAAGCCTCCTTGTTACATGGACGAGCATTACTTGCCGACCCTCATCACTAAAGTCTGCCCAGGTGCAAACTCGAATAGGAGCATCACCTGGGTTGATTGGTCCGGAGGTGGTTCACACCCTAAACAATTTACAAGGACGGACGTCTCTCAAATGTTCTTGAATAGGATAAGACATGGATTTAATTGTACTTATAATGGCATCACAACCTCGATTTGCTTCCTTTTTGCTCGAAAGTTCCATCCAAACACTCTTCAGCCTCTCCTCAAGATAGCTCCCCCGTTGCTTGGCTTTGTCCCATAGAACAGGATAATATAGCAGTGTCAAATGGAAGACTCGACATGGATCATGAGTAGCATGTTTTCTATGACTCTCACTGACCAGCTGAACCGTCCTGACTACAAACTTGATAACAGGAATGATTACATGTTGGTTCAGGATCATATACATGAGATTGCACTCTGGTTTGATAGCAACCAAGAAAAAAAAAAGTCACGAGTCGGTGACCTTAAGTATGGTTCTTTGGTGTCCTCCTTAGGCTTTTTGGTTATAAATGGCGAAAAGCAGCAGATGACGTGACTACTCCTGTTTGTACAACATTGCCATATAAAGGTTTCAAAGAAATGCAGACTTTATAAGCAGAGGAGAACTAACCCGTTGCTTAAGACTTACATGATAATCGATCAAATAATGACTAATTTTATTCTTTTATTCTCGGGAACAAATATGGAGTAGAGATCTGTTTGACGAATTTTTTGTTCCTGAAAACAAATTTGTTCATAGATTTGGAACATAATTAAGAATAAAAATGTTAATTCTTGTTATAAAAACAATTCCAAAAATAAAGTCTAAAATTTTTTATTCTCTTTTCTTTTCCTCTCCTCTTTTCTTCTCTTTTCTTTCTCTTTCTTCCTCCTCCTACCAACCCATCACCACCCTACTGCCGCACCATCATTGCCCATTGGCAATGGCCAACGAGGCTTGACCTCGCAAATCTAGGTGAGGTCGAGTCTTGCCAAGCCTTGTCAATGGCTTGGCATGGCTGCCTGGGCTAGGTAGATTTGTGAGGTCAAGCCTCATTGGCCAAGCTCGGCAAACTTTGTCTTAGTTTGGCAAGACTCCGGTGAGGTCATTGGAGCTCACCTAGTTGTTCGTTGGCCATCAGTGGCAGCGGCGACTAGCCACAAAAGGAGGAAGAAAAAGAGGAAATGAAAAAAAATAGAAAAATAAGTAAAATATAATAAAAGTACAAAAAATTTAAAAAACAATAAAATTTAAGATTCCTGCTAAATACACTTTTATCTCTAATAAAAATTTTAGATAATTACCCTCGAATGCTTAGAAATTATATTGGAATGATTATCATTTGTACTCTTAAAAAGCCAAAGATTGCTAAAAAGGAACAAAGCTCCAAGTGAAGATTTTGACTAAATAGCAAGTAGAGAAGATGAGAGTATTAAAAAGGATTATTTGAAGTGCATTTGACAACATTTTCATTCTCATGAATAATTTTTATTAAAAATAATTTTTTTCATTTCTATTTCCAAAAGACTTCTTATTTTAGTCCAGATATATTCACTATTCATTTTTTTTAAGGAATAGAAAAATTAACTGATATTACCAAACGAAATTCTATTATTTTTCTATATAGAAGAATAAAAAAATAGAAAAAACATAGAAAAATAAAAAAAATAGAATAGTTACCATATGGATCTTATAAGGACCTTTAGTTTAGTGTCATCGGTAAAAACAATTGGACGGTGACTGACATTATGGAAGAACCACGAGAGAGTGAGAGAATGAGAGAGAGAGGAGCTACTGCACTCACAACTCACAAATGAACTCTCAATTAAAATGCTACTCTAAGGTCGACATTATTTTGGTGATATTACATATACAATAGAGTCGATACCACTTCAAGATTCAAACAATCGCCCAGACCATGAAAAATGATGAATTTAGGACAAAAAGAATGGAGCGGGGAAAAGAATAGACGAACAAAAAATAATGCAAGCTACATAATTTAGGCCACTTTAACTCCGCTCGGACGCTTTCCTTCCATCGCGTCCTTCTTGTTACGGCAATCGCCACAAAGGAAAGGCCCTTGCCAGGGCTTGCTACTGGTTGAGAATATAGAACCGGCATGAACAGAAATACCCTCACTGGGTGCAAGATCGACTTGGCACACCGCGCATACAAATAAACCGGATGTGGGTTGCCCCACGGATTCATCAGTCCCTAATCTGCATAACATTAAAATCGGAGCAAATATAAATAAAAGAAAAACTAGACTTTATCAGATTACTGAAGCGCATATGAAAATATGTCCAGAAATTGATGCCACGAATCACAGCTCATGAGCAAGTGTCAGTTTCTGATAGAAAAACAAAAGATGTGACAGTTTCCATGTTATGACAATTAAGTGTTCAAAATGCCAAAACAATGTGGGTGATCATCGTAGAACAAGCCACTAAAAGAGTTTGACACAGTAGACATTATCAAACGAAGGATACTTTCAAGATAATTCACTGAAAGAGAGCATTTGACAAACTACGGTATTAAGGTTTCGTTGAGATAATTCTTAGAATGAGATTTCACACAGATGATGTGTTATGTGCACGTCCATGTACATGATGGAAACAGGCAGGTAAGGTTAATCGTATGCTAATGGAAAGGGGCAACTTTTTGTGCAGGGCAATGGACAGAGCTCTCAAAATCACTCTCTGAAACAAGTGACAAAGATGCAGACTATGCACTGCAGATCTAACCCATGCAAAGAGAACCATTAAAAAAGCTCCTGGAGAAGTTTGTACGATCCACAACCAATCCAGCATAAAATCAGAAGTATATTGAAGGGTCAACTAACTAGATTCTATGATACATTGTAGCCTCAGATCAGCCTAGATTCTGTGATTGTGCAATTCAAAGACTATGGAGTAATTCATGTGAACTTACTACTTTTCCTAGATGACAAAGGATAATCAAAATGTATTCTCATGCAACCATTGGTCAAAAGAAAAACCATACAAGATGGACATATCAAAGAAAAATGAAAGAAAATCATCATGTTTAATTTACCAAACCTTTGATTTAGTAAAAAGAGTGCAAACCTTTCTGCAAGCATCGCTGAGCCTTCTTCGAAAAGTTCTTCAACTATGCCAATAGCTGACAGCTTCTTCGACAGCTTATTAGCAGAACCCTTGGACTTGCTCCTAAATAATAATGCCCTCAGTTTGTTCTGCTTTTTGGGGGGAGGTGCAAGCTGTATGGAATTATCAGGTGGAATTATGTCAACAACAATGCATGTCGTGTCATCCTTCAGCCCTCTTGTCCTCAATGCTTCCTTCAAAATTCAAACATTATTGAGTTTATATGCATTCCCATACTTGATTACTCTTTGTAATAAGGATGTTCAAGAAAGTTCAACATGACTCCAAGGAAATTGAGAATGCATAAAGTATTAGTCACCAACTCACCTTCACCACTTGTCTAGCAGCGAGTTCTGCAGGCAGACCACGACAAGATTTTGCAGCCATCTCAGAAGGAAGGGCGTCCCAAATACCATCTGAAGCAATTATGAGTCTCCCACCGACGTTTGATAGCTGCTCATGAAAACTTGGTTATTAGGTTTAAATTTCAAGTTAAGCAGACATCACCATTTTTCTCTATCTGTACTCTGTTGAAATTATCTACTAAGATCAAATAAACTCAACAGAAACTACATGAAGGATAGAAATGCAAAGATTAACTCTTTTAGTGTAATCACAAACTTCAAAACAAGATACAGGAACAAAAGTGAATGCATAGTTTGGGTAGTTAACAGGTAAATACATTTAAGATTTTTAAGCAATATTCCGTGGCCAAAAGCCAACCAATTAATAGGTGAAGTTAATGTTTTTCTTCTGAGAAAATGGACTTCATGAGTCACTTGCTGACTATCAATCTAACCTAGAATCCACCAGCTTTTGACTATTGATTAGGTTCCCATGGAAAAGTGAAGTACAAATTTGCTGAGATCAGGCAAACATGCACATGGACACATGCTATTCAATCTCCTGGTCACAAAATTCTTCCAGCTGACTTAGAAGATAATTACCTTCACTTGCTTAACATGGGGTACTGGAACTATAAATTCTCCTACATCCATGTCTCCAATTGACCTGGAAAGGCATAATCCACCTGGCCAACAGCGGAGAGGACCAATCTGTAATGGTAAAGAACACATTTTTAGCAAGCAAAGTACAGTGACCCCTAAAAACAAGTATCTCCACTGATTTCTGATCATATGGCACAAACATAAGCAAGGGATTCCAGTGAGAGTTTACTGCTGAAGGGAGAACTGTGTTGGTGAAACTCCGAAGAAATCCCAAGTCAAAACACCACTAGTTAGATTATAATTATTTCCATAATACAGATATTGAAGTCTCCACAAAGAGTCAGATCTGTCAGCTTAGGTTTCATCTTCACGCATCTTTCATTGTGGCCTTTAAGTTTGTGATAAAGCCCAACTTCATAAGGCTGGATTTAGCTGATAAATTTTAAGTCAAATTATGGTGTTAAAAGTCTTGCCATTATTGCTTGCCAGTTGCTAAGATTTAGCGTTCACCTCCTTGCCTTCTCTTGCCAAATCTCTGCTCACTGCTTCTGCTCCTGTTTAATGTTTCCTCAAATTCTAATCACAGTCAACCCTTCTTTTAACCAGAAACATCTCTCCATTCCATCTATTACAACCATTCTTTCCAACCCGACATCATCATGGCCATCCTGATCACTATGAAGAGAATGTCAAGGAAACAAGTCCAGGAGTCAAAAGCACCTTACCTCAGCACCACCAAAAATGTTTAGTCTTCCAACTTCACCTCCACTTGCAGTGACTCTCTCCCTCCTACAATTAAAGCATAAATAACAAATAAGCTATCTGGAAAAAGCAGCAAAAGGCATAAGGCTTATAGCACACTTACTCCTCCACATTATCTTCAAGTCTATGATCAACAGTAAGATTAGAAACAGCACCCCCCTGAGCATCTAAAACACAACGAGAATCTCCAACACATGCAACGGTAACAGTCCATCCATCAACGATAACAAAAGTAGCCGTTGTTCCAGAGGTTTCTCCTGCATAAACCAATAGATGGGATGGATGGTTCATTTCCAAATTATTTTGTCAAAGTCTCTCTTTAAACAATGTGAACTGGTGACCCAAAGAATGATATCCATACCTCTCCTCTGAAATTCCTTATCTGTCTTCACAAATCCTGCAACTAATGCCCTAGGGAGAGCTTGGAGCCAATCCTCTCGTCCAAGACCACGAGGCATAGCGCTGATAATATGATTTAATAGATGCTCCTTTGAATAAATGGCGGCAGCATTTCCATTATGACCATCGAAGACCTAATGAGTAGAAGAAGCGGGTGAGAGGTTGAAAACTAAATCTTTCATGAATTACATACATGCACCAATCTCCTCTGTTTGATGAATATGTAGTCAAGGAAATGAAATGATTATGTTTCCGACAATAACTATAAGAGTTATGCAGAATTTACTGCAAGCAATTGATAGATATTGTCTTTATACATATCCAGTGTGAATAAGTTTTTTCAGAGCAGTCCTTAGTCACAATGAACTGTTTATGTAACTCCAAGCTTCTAAAATTACAAAGGTTCACACCTTTACAAATGATAATAAAGCATATAACAAAGCAGATCCAGGTTAGCTTTATGTGTTGAATCTGAACAAACAAAAACCAGTTCTGAAACTTGAGAAGTAAATAACAATCCCAACATCAATTAGGAAACCGACCTTCGATTTGAATCACTTTAAGTACAAAACTTGAATTGACAACTTAGTCCTCCCTGATGTATAGAGGTATCATAAACAGAAGAACAAGAAAAGGCCTTAAAAAAGGTACTCACTGCAAAAACAGAATACGCTGACGAAGTATTTCCAGGGACCCGCTGACAGTCTGTCTTTATCAGAAAGAAATCTTCTCCCTTCTTAGATTGGGAAGCGCAGCCATAACTCACAGTGGGCTTCTCCAATTTCTCATTCTTCATTTCTCTGTTGATCAGCGCGGCAAGAGGCACTAGATCGTGACCACGGCGCCTCCCTTCCCCAGAGGCCATGTCCACTTCTCTAATAACTTCAACCCACCTCCCTCTGGCTGGCAATTTTAGTTAAACCTTCCGCTAAATTTCATTATCCTCAACAAGCTTCGCATCTAGTAACCATGCTAAGGTCAACAATACCCAGAAAGCTCAATAGCACAGCCCCTCACTAATAAAGAGTGTGACGAAGTTCCACTCCAGAACAGAACTCTGTTTTGCTTCTGCGACCATTCAAGAAGTTGCTAAAATTGATCTGCAACTGGACAATCAGAAGATCTGGAGGAGCACCCACTAAGCACACAAATTAAGCGATCAGCCTAACACAGAACACCAAACATTAGCCGAGAAAATCAAAATTTTCAGCAGTGCAAACCAGATTTGGGCTGGATCGACCAGATTTAACTAAAAAAAGACTAGATTTAACGATATAGGATCTGCTTAAGTTAGCTTTCTAATGCCCTTCAGACATGGAAGGAACTCGAACAAGGCTTAACTGGGAACTGCCTGAGAGAATGTCTGCATGTACGACCGAGCACAGACCCAAATGCAGATCCAATGGCGACACTCTAAGCAACAGCACCACGTTGAGGAGACAACGGGGATGGTGAGAAAAGAAAAGCAACAGGTATCAACACGCAAAAGAAACGCGTCTTGATGAGGAGGTATGAACTGTAAGAACCCACTAATCGATTACCCAAAAAGATCCCCTTTTTAAGAAAGAGAATAAACAAAAGCACCGGACTCGGTTTGGAGAGAGAGAGAGAGAGAGAGAGAGAGAGAACCAGGTCAGCTTTCGCTGCTTTCTTCTTTCACACTCCCATGCTCTCCTCCACAGACAACCTTAAAACACAGGATCTAATAAAATAGGACAAAGGAACTACCGAGAAAATGAGCTTGCTTGGCGAGACAAAGCTTCTCTTTCTTTTTCTTTGCCTATCGAACAGTTCGGAGGAGGAGAGAGAAAATTAGCTTCGCCGACCGTCGGAAAGCAATCTGTCTACAAGCCCCCACATTTCTGAACCCGCTGAACGACTGATTCCGTGAAAGTTTTCCCTTTAAATTTCCGGCAAAGTTCCTCGCTTTTTTTTCCGGGAAAACAGAAGTCTACCGAGCCGGTGAGGAAGATGCGGAAAACTGGCGTGAGTCGAGAAACCATGAAACGGAAAGCGATAGCGATATATGTTATCATACGGACTCACCGTACAAAGAAATTAAAATCAATAAGAGTGAAAAACGAACAACCCATGTTTTCTTTAGTAAGAAAGAAATATTTTCGGTTTTTTATTTAGCATGGATCCCATAACTTGATTGCCAAGACAAAAGTCGGGATTTGATGAAAGATGATAAAATAAGAAATGTGGAGTGATCTATCATATAAGATATTTGGTAAAATACTGGATATCATCACAGATATAGTAACAAAAATACAATGACAATGCAAAAAGGAAATCACTTAATAAAGTGAAAGAATAAAAATGTAAAAAATAAGGCAAGGGTTGTATTGACTAACCAGGCGGTCACCAAGTGGTGGTGCCTTCGAGCAATTGCCTTATAGCGGTGATGGTCACGTCTATTGTGGTGGTTGCCTAAGACCACTACGATAGAGTTAGGACTTCATATTTGAATTTAAATCTCGACCTTCAAGTGCACACATAATTACCATAACAACGATATTATCTATGGTCACAGTGGACTACCATTACAACTACACAGGATGATTGACGATGAAAATGGGTGGGGAAGGGAGAAATCTCTTGCGTCCATAGGGCTGTCCAAGTAGTGTGATCATTTTGTGGCAGTTGCCATTGGTGTATGCCATTGCCAATTGCTATCGCCCAAGTTTTTTCTCTTTTCTCTTGATTTTTCTGCACTTGCTGCTTCAATAATATATTTTATATTTTATTTGGTCTTATCATTATTCAAAATTTCAAATGTGTCCTTAAGTACTATATTGACATAATTTGTATCCCATAAAACCTTTCATTTAAGCATCTTAATTGATAGTGGAATGGATTAGAACGCGTAAGAATCTTGTTAAATTTTCAACTAAGTTAAAAACGTTATAATTACCGACCAAAAAAAAAGTTATAACTAGCTTCTTTTGTGTTCTGTGTAATTAATGTTAAGAAATCAGTGGTGACGTGGTAGCACTTGACCAATTTCACATGCACCACACCAGCATTTGTCCAAAGAAGGATTGGGATTCCAACCAAAGAACTTGGATAGCAAAATGTTGAAAAGTTTATTTCATGAATTATTTCCTCTATAAGTTTAACAAAATGACTAAATGATCAGCATTTTAGATGTAAATAAACAGATAAAATTTCAAAGATGACAAATTAGAAAAGGGGTGGTGTCAATATTGATTTTTGACCTATTGATTGAGAAATCAAATGATATTAACATGCACGTGTATGTTTATGATAGAATTCTCAAGGAAAATATCACTAACATGACAGCATTTTTCTCACTTTACTATGTTCCATTGTCCACTTTTGAGACCTAAGTTTGTCTTTCAACCCCATGGTAATGACTTATATATCCTCCGTTCTAAGGATAAAAAAGAGGCTAGAAAACCTTGGCCTCAGACCATCTATACACCCCCAATCTGCCACCATCCTCCCTCGTCGCCAGCCATCACCCCTGTCGTCTCTGGCCACCATGCTGCGGTGTTGGTGGTGATGGTAGTGTCTCGATGAAGTCGGTAAGGAGACGAATTTGTATGTTCAGAAATAGACGTAAATATATGTCGATCCAACTCCATATTTATGACTTGGTTGATTGATTGCCAAAGGGGATCAGCTTGCACGTATGTGCCTGACATCGAACGCCGTTCCACCAACCTCTCTCCCATCCCAATTCAACGTGGACTTCGAAAAGCAAGAGAAACTTCATTGCATCGATGCACTTTCTTTTAGAATTTTTCGCACTTGCGAGGAAGCTACTCGGAAGCCGTGATGCCAATTAAAATGGTTGAACAGACAGGACCATGAATTGAGGGTGTACTTCCCCCTTGGCTCAATTAAAAAGGGACAATCACCTACTCCTCGCCAACCACAAATTGGTTCGCCCATTTTTGTTTATGGCAGGTGGGGTGCCATTTACCGACACACCATGTTCTTCCCTTTTGTTTGGGCATCGACATGGCGCTTTGGGTGGACTTTCGATAATCGTTCCGGCTCGATAAGAAGCAAGTCATCCGCGTTGAATCGAGGAAATGTATGATTAGTTATGATTATATAAACTATGACATGATCTTGTGACCACAAGATGAATAAGAATTCAACTTTGAGATCTCACTCTTTGTGAAACATAAATTTATCATTGGCGCCTTTTGGCTAACCCATTTTTCTTTGGATTGCCAAATCTCTACCAATTTTCACGGGACACGGATTAGACCTTGTTTACAAACGAGAAATTGGAAAATCTTGACTTACCATTACGCCGTAGCAACTTTATTGACTTAATGATATATATTGATCTAACTTAAGAGTCAGCTTAATAGTTTTCTTTAATTTGGTGTAATATTTACATGAGTTAACACCTAGTCACCTTTCGATGAAGGTGCTATCCTTCATCATAACGTCTTAATTAGTTTTGTCCCATTCTATCACGGGAGACAAAAATAATTATACGTAAAACATGAATTAGGATTGACGATCATATTATATGTAAAAATTTGAAGGCCTATTTCCCTAAAGGCTCCTCAATTTTAGATCAAATCCCAATTCTACCTTAGACTTTCTTTTGTCTAAAAAAAATCACTAATTTTAACTCCGATCCCAAATCTACCCCGGCCTACCGTTTGTCCAAAAATCACCACTGATTTCTTCAAAATTGTTAATATCAATAAGCTTCTGTTGTTCCATACGAAGATGAGGATGTTAACAAAAATGTAGGTTTTGTTAATGAGCTTTTGAGCGGCCCTAATGTTGATAATTTTGAAGAAATCAATAGTGGTTTTTGAGTGACAAATTTAGGATTAAAGTAAATTTTTTTGATTTTTTTAGGCAAAAAGAGCTCAAGATAGAATTGGGATTGAATTAAAAGGTAATATTTATTAAGAATTAAGCCAAATTCTAGATGAAAACATCATCTAGAAAACTTTAAGTGTATCATACACTTCTCTAATTTTAGTTGGATAGGGTCCTCCACCTTTCGGGTGGATTGGACTAAATACCAATTGGGTCTCTAAAGGTGACCTAGGACTTGCCGGTGTAGTGGATTTATTTAGAATTTTGGTGGCCGGGGGGGAGGGTTGGTAGTTCCACTACATTTGTAGGGATATGTTCGTCAACATAAGGAAAACTTTGGGTTTTCTAGTTGGGACTCAACTTCGCAAAATAACTTGGATGTCATAAGGTCAACAATTAGATTAACTCTAAAGTCATTACTGATCTTGTTAGTTTAGAGCTCATGATTGATAATGTTGGCCCTGCTTTGCTTAAAAATATGAGAAGATTGTTGTGATCTCACTTTGAGTTTAAAGTGTAATATAACTTTAAAGAAGAAAATTGCTTTGTTGACTTGCTTGCTAATCTCGGAATCGATCAATGCTTGGATACTAGTTTCTTTTCATTAACTCCTATAGAGTTACTTCATATTTTATTAGGTGATAAAATAGAAATAGTAGATTTACGACGTTCAATTTTATATTCGGCTTTAACCTTGTTTATAAGCAAATGAAAACATGTCAATCACCATAAATATAAGCTGCATTTTTTTTTTTTCTCATGAGTGCCCCCACCAAATATTATGGGGTTTCTTCCTTTTATAATACAATAACATATTCGGGCAAAGTCTTATAACGAGGAATCATCGTAAATTTAAGTTGCCGTTTTTCATTTTCATGTGTGCCCCACCAAATGTTCTGGGGTTTCTTCCTTTATAAAACAATAACCTATGGTGTACCATACTACATAAATTACCATCAAAATGCGATGCACATTGATGGACAATTCTTGTAGAGATTAGTCTAGTGCAAGTTTGTGTAAAACCCATGTTATTCTTAAAAAAAGAAAAAAAAAAGAGGTTAATCAAAAAGTGATTGTTCTTACTCATGTTTCCTCCGTTCTTATGTTTTTGCAAAGGGATATAGCCTTCGAAAGTACATATAAGTGAAGCTTTATTCTAGACCTTATTACTTACATTCACTTAAAATAGTTATAGGACCAGTGCGAGAGTTACAAGATGCTGGAAGAGACTCAACCCAAGACTTTAGAATAGAGAAAATATGTGAGACCCATGCTGTTTTTACTTTCTTAAATGGAAGATCTTTTAACATAATACAAAACTTAAGTGACATTTGTTGCTAGAAATTGTCTTTTTTTTTTGTAGTTCCCCAATCTTTATGTTCATTTCATTGTCTTCATTGAATTTCATGTTGATGCAAAAGCAATTTGGGGTGAATTTGGTTCTTCACTACTTAGCTGTCTTAATCCCTTGTCTAAAGATTAAATGCAATGAAAGGAGACAATGGAGATCGCCAATCAGAAATGGATCGTCTTGTCATTGTTTTAACATTTCGATGAAAGTGACAATGGGTCGAGTTTGGGCAAGCAGCTCAACTAGAATTCCCTTATAGGTTTGGATTCTACTTTCCCTAGACGGCCCATATAAGGGTCTTTTTGTCACTGAAGGTCTGACTTTGCATAGCCTTGATAGACAGTAGTTGACAAAGTAATAAGCTTGATGGTTTATGCTAATTGCTAAAAAGTGGGCCAGTACTTTCTAAACATGGAATGGAAGCATGTCAAAAGCAATGAATACATTGATTTATGTGTTGCTTAAGTTATCGTTTTTTTTATCTTTGCAATGGCTTTGGTAATCACATATGCTAAGAGGGAAGCTCTTTTGTAATGATTATACAATGCAAATCCTTTGTAGATAGAAGAGAATGCGACATCTTTTGTTTGGATTAAGATAAAGCAGTGATGAAATGTTGATACTTATTTCATTCTTTACAGACCAATTCATGATTTTGATATATAGTGACATTCTATTTAAATTATTTCCATGAATTGACAATGTCAAATTGAAAGAGAGTATTTGTGGACTTTTATGCTATCACATCACTTATCCACCTCACTAATCCCTCGATACAAAAATATTGATAAAGATTCTTTTCTTCAAGTTGAAACAATATTTTGATGGCACTTGGTTCAATGCGATTGGTTGGTGGAGAGCGACGCGACAGTTCGCTAATGCCTAGAAATTTGTCATATTAAGGAGGAATTAAGGTAACCTATTTGTACATAAAAGCATGATGCTTTTGTCTCAACTACAAGGTGGATCTTGAGATATCTTTTGTTATACATTAACTTCAAGTTCAATTTGGACACGTAATCGTTGATCGTAATGTCTTAATTTTTATATGTGCATTTTCTTTTAAACTAGGGAAGCGACTTTAGATTGTTTGACTTGATTTGCCATGTCGCAATAAGTACAATCTCTTCGATCAATCTCTAAAGGAGTTAAAAAAATGCTATCTTTCTTCTGCCATATTTAATAGCAACCTCATATGATACAAAGATGCATGAAACAATTAATATTATAGTATACACTTGCTAAAAACTGTATTAAACACCAAAGGTTGGAGACATCAACAGCTTCCATTTGCCCTCCAAATCCATTAGTGGACTCATCTTTAACTAACGGAGGATAAATTTGTCACTAATGTATTAATTTGGGATTATTGGTAGTTAAAAAATTAATTTGAAGTAAATTTATTACAAACATACTAATTTTGGAGGTTTTTCATGATGTTAACCCTTAGTTATATTATGAGTTAAAGAAATAAAACATTTTTAGTTGCATGAAATTGGATTGAGTATTTACTATCATGTTGTCTCTTTTAAATAACAAGATAACTTTGGTTTGTACTTTTGAGTTGATTCTCTATAAATAGTTTGTGAAACTCTTACGAAAGAATTATGAAAAGTCTATGATTTATGAATGTGGTTTACCAAAAGTAATTATATATATATTAAATCGTGAAAAGTTATATGATTTAGTTAGTGAACTTGGGTTTTGAAATGGTTTTTGGTGTTGATTGTGGATTCTTGGAGAAAGATATTGGTTGATTATGTTCATATTGCTATCATTAGAACTCATTAAGGAGATAAATATATATACTATTTCTAGACAACATTCCGAGCTGAACTATCGGTTGATATAGGTGTGCAAACCTAATCGAGGGGAGACCTAATCAAGGGGTAAGTTTGGTCGCTTTTGTTACGGGCGTTAAATTGTGACTACAATTAGATGTTGAGCATTAGATTAATCGATAGGATGGACAATTGATGTTCGACTTAATTGGGATTGATCAATGAAATTAACCATTGATATTTGTTCTAATATTTATGATTAATGAAATATTTCCAATATGTATATGATTAATTTAAAGTGATATGACTCATTTGATCTTATATGTCTATTATACATTGGATTGAGATAAGTGAGTTTGATGTTAATTTATAAAGATACGTAATGGATGCTTGATTTGGTAAAAAAAAGATGTATTACTCGCTGGGCTATGGTTACTCTTTTTTTTTTTTTTTTTTTTTGTCGGGGGCTTTGGTTACTCATTTCATTAATTTTACTTATTTTTCAGGTTTTTCAATGAGCTTGTGAGCCTTATTATTGGCAAGAAGACATTTTGATGATGGAGATTTTTGGATATGGTTGTACATCGCTATGATAAGCTCTTGAGTTAGATGTTTGTTGGATATGTATATATATAAATATATATTTTTGATATATTATAGAGATTTTGATAATGTAACTATATGACTTTTTATCAATTCTATATTGATGTATATATTTCGATATTAAGTTGAGTAATGGTTATGTTTAATGCTTTATCGTTTGGATAAAAGACAGTCATGTTCTTGTTCATGTTCTTATTAAGTTGGGATGTGACATTGAATGTGGTCAATATTTAATTATATTGAGTTATATATTGCATAATATTAATTTTGGAAGCTTTTCTATTTTGAAAAACACAAAATATTGCATTTCTATTAGTTTCCTAGTTTGAGATTGCATATCTAGAACTATGAATTTAATTAGAAATTACCCAATTTAGAATGGGACTTAATATAAAATTATTTCATATTTTAAATTAGATAATCACATATTTAGGTAGTTTTCTATTTTAGTCTTAAAAGAAAATAAAAAATATATCTTATGCATATCTCATATATAAAATTAGTTTCCTAGTTTCCATTTCATTATTGCCATGTCACCATTGCTATATCCTCAATTTCATGTCATCATAATTTGCATGTCATGTTAGATTAATTCTCAATTCTTTTGCCCATCATTAGAATTATGTTACATATAGATTGCATCTAGATAATCCAAGTCACATGTCATTGGTTAATTTAGCATCACAAAGGCATAACCTGGAATTAAATTGCATCTCATGCATTGTATATTTTCTAATCTTTTGTTAAACAAGAAAAACCCCAAAAGAATTAAGTGTCATTGCATTTAGAATCACGTTTAGGGAATGCTTTTTTAAATTAATATCTTGCATATATTAGGAAATTAATCATAGTGAAATTATGCTTTGTTTAATGCATTGAGGTTCGCCCTATTTATAGCAATTTATTTATGTCAATTTATTGAGTGTCATATTATTGATTACATACTTGCATGATCATCTATTGCATGTTAGTGGATTATGATTAAAATAGATTAAGACTATCAACTAAGTATTTTAGAAGTAAAGAGAAAGGATACTGAAATGGCGTTAGATTAATTTATTGTAACCAATTCTCTATATTTATGAATCTCTAATTCATAGAATTAAAGTACTTTCTCCACAATTTACTTGGGTTTCTAATCAACTTGAAATAAATAAATGGCAACTCATAATTTGCATGCTAAATTTATTAAATTGAAACCTCAAAGTTGCGTTTAATATGTGCTTAATTATTGCGCTAAGCCTTTTGACTTAATAATTAATTATCTTTCCTTTTAGGGGTTTTCCTTTGGAAAAAGTTGCAATATGCTATGCTTACATGGATATTTTTTTAAATTACCGACTTTGGGCGAGGTTTTCTCTCGCCAAATCTTGCACAATTGAACTTTGCTAGAGTTTGGCAAGGCTTGTACTCACTAGCTTAGTCGGATATAGTGAGGGTCGACCTTGTAGTCCTTACACATTGGCTATTGCTGACCATGGTGATCGTTGAAAGGAGAAGGGAAAAAAATTTGAAAAAAGTGTCCATGCAGTGTTGCTCATGCCACATGAGATGCTTGACGTTATGTCACATAAGATAGTTGATATCAATGTCAGCGATTTTCGATCAAAATTGATTGTAATCACTATTTGGCAAATTGTGAAAGGGTTTATGACTAAATCAATTAAAATTGAAAATTATAATTAAATTGGAATCCATATAGTATATTTAGAACTCTTTCGGTGATTTTTTTTCATCCATAAACTTTACCCCCGGCAAAAATCCTTATCTCTCTTTTAGGAACTCTTTCCCAAAAGAACTCTCCCTTAAAGAAACTTCACCTGTAGGCTTTGAAAAGTTTGCTTTTCTTTTCTAGGTCCTAATTTCGTTTTTTTTCCCCACTCTCGATCTAACCCGGGAGTCTTTTTTCGACTTATATAGTGTATTCTTTCACTTGTTGTTGTTACTTTCGCTCACAGTGGTATATAAATTTGTTTGTAGCTGAAAATATTATGAGAACGTCATCACCAATCTTGCTAATAGGATGCTCAGAACGTGGTTCTATGACTTATTTGAGATTCGACGGAAGCTCTCCTCTTCTAATTTAGGTGTAGATTTAAATTATGATGTTTTTTTTTCCCTCTCGATTTAAATGTACATTTTTGAGTTTATTATAGACAGTTGATCTGTGGTGGTTTAGAATGTTATTGTTGTCTCTCTATGGCGATGATGTTGAGGATGCCAAATTTATGTGCACACTACAAGCATAGTTTCTACAAGGGAAGATTTTGGCCCATGTCCATCATTGAGTGTTTTGATGATTGGCCGTCGATTATTTTTTGAGGGATAATGACATAAACAATATATGAATATTGGCTTAATGTGCAATTTGGTTTATAAACTTTTAATTTGTTCAAAGTGGTTCATGAACTTTAACCTAATGTGCAATGTAATCCCTAAACTTTAATCTAATGCGTAATATGGTCCTTGAATTTTTAATTTGTTCAATGTAGTCCCTGAATTTTTAGTATGCATTCAATATAGTCCTCAAACTATGTAAAAATGTTTAATAGTCATTCCATTAATTTTAGGGACTGTATTAAACACATACCAAAATTTCAGGAATTTTATTAAACAAATTAAAAGTTTAGGAACTAAATTGCATATTGAGATAAAGTTTAGAAACCACATTGAATCAATTAAAAGTTCATGTATCAAATTGCATATTGATCAAAGTTCATGGAATGTTTGTATTATTTTCCCTACTTTTTGTTGTTGTGATAGATATGGTCTTTTTAGGACGAAAGTGTACTTATGACTTAAGAAGCACCGACACTCTCCAAAAGCTTTCATATTGTGTTGGACGTTTCAAAACTCTCCGACACTTGGTTAACATATGTCTGAAAATCTAACACTTGGTTAATTTTCTCGACACTCTCGAATACTCAAGTTGGAATTTTGACATACAAGTATCTCGACATGTGATTTCGACACATGATGTCAATTTTAAAAATTTTCGATAAATGAGGGTCAAAATATATATTTGTGAAAAAAAATAAAAAATAAAAGTAATAAATGGGGAAAAAAAAAAGATGAGTATTCTCTTCTCTTTTGACTCTCATTTCATGTGATATACAATCCATCCCTGAAATTTTTTCTCTTCTCTTCCGATATGTCTGATATGCAAGTCCAAAATATGAATTGCTTGTTTTTTCTCTAAGTTTTATGGATTATTGGAATGGAGTTGAATTTGTTAAATTGAAATATAAATGATATTAATAAGTAGTGGATTAATGTTTTTAGTGTAAATTCATTCTAGGCTTTTTTATTATTTATGAATTTGAATCAAATTAATTTTATTAAAATAATCATAAAAATGATAATTTATTATGTATATATAGAAAATATATATTTAATACATAATATGTCCCAATGTGTCGAAATTTTCTATAAATATAAAAAACGACGTGTCGGCGTGTTGTATTTGAAATATGCTTATGACTGCAAGCTGTCCTCATTTATTTTGAGGATTTGTTTTCTTTTGTTGCTCTTTTGGGATATGCTTTATTTGGAAGTTTTTAAATGTTCTTATCATGTTTGATTATAACAAATGAGTGAAATTTTTGTTTCCAAAAAAAAGAAAAAACTCTACCTCCACAACCGCAGCCCGACTGATCATCCAATAATTTCTTTTGATGGAAACCTAAATATGTCATCGATAAAAACAATGGGAGTCAATACTTCGATCCGTCCAATCAGCTGCAATGTGAAGTTAAAAATTCCTTGATCGCATCGTTATGTTTTCCTTTTTATCCACAAATGCTTGCGGTAGGAATTACAAATTCACTTCCCAGACAAATATCCTCGTATCACAGACATCCGAATCCGAATCCGAATGCCCTTTGTTTTTTGTTTTTTTCCCTCCTTCCATCCACAAAATATCCAACATCAAATTAAAATCTTAGTTAATCTCCAACATTAGTATCTCATTGAAATCTAAATAAACACGTCAACCAAAGGGATTATATACTTAAGAATCTTGATGTCCCGTAATAATTATCCAATGATCTTCTAATCTACATAACCAACAACAAACTTTACCACACAACTTAATCACTACAATCAAATCCCTTAAACTAAAGACCTAAAAAAACTAATTTTTTTTGATACAATCCTCATATTTTCTTCACTTAGTCCACAAAATATCAAGATACATATAATAGTCTATCTTAATTATTATTCATATAACTTACTAATTATTTACCAAATAAAATTCGAGGGGCAACAATGAGAAAAGTGAGTCGATGACAATGTCGTGGAGGTGATTAGATACAAATAAGCACAACAAATTATAGGGAGTTTCCTTCAAGATTTCTAAGAGTAAGTCGATGCAAAATCTTCTCACAAGCATTCCAAATTAGAATTCAACATGTAGACGTCACCCTATATAGTAATTTAATACGATTTTTAATTAACGTGTACCCTAGAAAGTCGTTGCACTTCACTTTTTTCATTGATCATCGCTACACTGTTTCATTCAAAGCTAGAAAAGGATGGGAGGAGCAAACTCCAATTTCTGCGTTTTTTCTTTTCTTTCTTTTTGGTCAGACTAATTTCGTGTGTTTAACTTCGAAGATTGGCTGGTCTTTCTGATGGTCCGAAAAAGAGATAAAACTCAAAAGGCTGTCAATCCATATATGGCTAAAGAGATTCTTTATATGGACCGCAACTTCTCAATAAATACCAGGAGTCTTGTCAGCACCAGCCCCCTGTATTTTGCCCTTTCCTTTCCTTAACTTTCCTTTACTTTCTTGCCTTTGGATTTTCCCCCAAAAAAGCAGAGAGAGAGAGAGAGAGAGAGAGAGAGATTTCACACAAGAAAGGCCGCACCGATTCTCGTCGGGTTTCGTTCTTTCCTCTTCTTCCTTTTTCTCGTTCCTCGTAGTTGCCGAAACGCGACGCGTCCCGTCTTCGATCGGATTCAATGGCGCCTCCCCATTCCCTGCCGTAGACCGAATCAAACGTGTCAAACCCTTCAAACGAGTCTTTTCCCTCACATTCCTCTCCCATCTTGCCCCTCTCTCCCGTCTCTCTCCGCGCGTCCTCGTTGTTATATATTTGGAGCAATCGAGGCCGGATAACCAAGCTTGTGGGCAGATCTGCGATGCAATTTGGGTTCGAGTTCTTGAAACCGGCGTCGGGATTCTTCTGAAAGGGAGGGGAGGGGGCGGGAGAGAACTTGAGGATGACCGGCGGTTCGCACGCCGCCGACGGCGGCAGCACCCGGTATTTCCTCTGCAATGCTGGTGCCGGCGCGGCCGCAGGTGAGCTTTGTCGGGCTCCTCAGAATTCTTAGTTTAGTTCCGTTGTTTCGGTGGTCACGGTCCTGCGACGCTACTGGCGATCTTCATTTAGTGCTGTGGATGCCGCGAGGGAGATTTGGGGGGTTTGGTCGAGTGGCTTGATTTTCGCGTGCGTGTTGGTGGATGCGTTGGATGGAAGCTCGTGGTTCTGGTTTGGTGGCTGTAATTTGTGAATTTGGTTGTTAATTTGACTTGCAGGTGCTATTGCGGCCACCTTTGTTTGTCCCTTGGATGTTATCAAGACGAGACTACAAGTCCATGGCGTTCCCTCCGGTCACAAAGGTACGATCTTCCTTGGAAGTATGTAGTTGCCTCTTGATGAGAATGAATTTTTTCGCATTTTGGTGATGAAGATTGAGGTGGGGTTGTTTGAGCTAGTGATGCTTAGCTGTAGAAGTTAAAAGACAAGCTATTGTACAGGGGAAGATGCCTTTTTTTTTTTGTTAAAAGTAGTATAGTTCACACTTGAACCTTAACCTCTTGAGGCTATGCTTTACCATTAAGCTATTTTCTCTAGCTACTGGGGGAGGGAGTGCGGCTATCGTATGGAATTTGGAAGGTGCCATCCAAATTTTAATCTATCGATAGTTTTGTGAGTTTTGTTTCTTTAGGTGCAATATCTTTCAATTACCAAACTCATAATATACAAATTCATTTACTAAATTTTAGTACGGACATCTAAACTGTGTGACCTAAAACAGACAAAAGGACAAGATCAACATAAATAATCGGAATTTGCAAGAAGATGAAGGACTTCAGCGCATAGAAGCCATGAGTGGATTTTCCTTATAATAATAGGTCTTGACTACTGCTGCCTCTTGCAAGTTAATAGGGTGAGGGTCCATAAGGCCTGTCAGGATACTACCTGTGTTGACAAAAACATGCAGTAACAAGAACACCAACAATAATCTTGCAAGGGTCTCATATAAATTTATTACAAGTTAAAGAGTTAGGTAATAAATGCATGATCAGATGGTTGTTTTGCCTGCGTTCAGTACTTAAATCCATTACATAAATCTCTCAGGGAAATTCTGTTCATTCCGTGCTTAATTACATCAGTGTAATTCAGAGGAGGGCAGTGCTTCATCCAGAATCTCCCTAATGAAGATTCTCAGCCTATATTAGGAATTTGAACTGCTTTTAGCCAAAAGCTCACTTGGCTCTCTTAAGTCTAATACATGATCAGTCTCATTTTTTTTCGGGTGTAGTTGAGTAACCAATGGGTGATTACATGGTTAATGGCAATGGGGGTATTGCCTATTAAGATGAAAAAGTGCAAGGGGAATGTGCTATAGAGTCCAACCAGAGACAATTAGCTGTTGAATAGTACCAGAGCTCTTTCTAAGTCCATTTGTAACAGTCCCTTTGCCTATATATATATATATATTATTCTTGCCCAATGTCCCCATGTGGAGTTGTCTGCCTTTGTCAAGAACCTATGGTCAGCCCTCAGTTTGCTATATTCTGATTTTGAGCTTTGAAATGATGATCACAATTCTGTCATTAACAGAATCAAGCCTAAGGCTGACGATTTTCTTCTTGTGCTTCTGTTGAATATTGGGGCAGTTTTATTATGATCTTATTTCAATGGCCATTTGTCAACTTCTCCTATTGCCCATTCAACCAACAAAGAATAAGCCTATATGTAACTGTTCTTTAGAAAATTTTGTTAAGATCTTACATTGAGGACAGCAGTCTGAGGAAAATTTAGAATTTTTGTTAAGCCCTTTCACCTAGGATCAAGAATGCAATATTAGAAAGGGAGATCTACATCTAATTGGATGTCGAACCGTTGATTCAGTGTATAAGTATCCTCCTTAATTTGCCCAGTTTAATGGCAGCGAGGTTTTCTCCACAACTGGTTGATTCAAAGTCTGCTGTTGCAGGTTGAAATATTTTATAACTGATCATTGTCTTCAAATAGTGAAATTAGAGTGGCTGTGACTTTAAATGATGTGTAGAAATAGTCACAACCAGGCCTTCTTCCACTGGGTGGAACAGCTACCTGAATTCTTTGAGGGAGTTGCTCGAGGATTTGTATCACACACAGAGGATGTTTTAGCTATTTTGAATGATGTGAGAAGAAATAAGAGGTGGCATTTCATTTCATCTCTACTTTCATCCAAAATTTAGTATGTCTCATATGTAGGTCTTGCCAACCTTGTGAAGTGTGAATTCGTTGGGTTTTACACCTGACAGGCACATCATGCAAAAAGTAAAATTTTTCAAGTTTCCGTGATTCGCAAAAGAACAATACCTATTACTTATAGGTGGAATCAAGTGAAAATAGTAGATTACAGTGGTTGAAGATGGTAACTGCTTGGAAAGCACTAGCAGGTAAATGGAAAAGGAAAAGATTGTCATACCAATACTAGAGTATGGTTGACCTAGTATTATGCAACTAATTGCATGAATGGCATCTGAAATTTTCCAGGATTGTCATTTCTGCCGACTTAATATGCACATATCTTTCCACCATCGAACTTCAACTGTTTATCTTGTGTATTTTTGCAACATGTTGACCTTGAGAATGCTTTAGAACTCTTATGATTGAATCTTGTACATCTTTTTTTGCTCTCCTTCTTGAACTATTACTTGTGATTACTCAGAAAAAGCAGTCAATGCTCCTGAACAGTTTTTAGGTTTAGCTATCTCTTCAAGTTTTTATTAGTTCTATCTAATATTGTATGTTGCTGTTCCATCTGTTTCCTGTTGACATGCAGGAAGCATTATAATCACAAGCCTACAGAACATAATAAGGCAGGAAGGCATGAAGGGACTGTACCGTGGTCTCTCACCAACAATTCTGGCTCTTCTTCCGAACTGGGCTGTGAGCATTGTTACTCTTTTCTTCTATTGACTAGACTTGTTAATTCTAGTCTGCATAAGAAATCAGCTTGCATGTGTCATTAAATAGGAAATATTTGCCGTGCTGATTTTTTTAAACAACAGCTCACTAACTGGTTATCATCTATTAGGCAGCCATGTATTTTCATTTGTTAGTGGTGACTAGGTGGCAGTGCTGGTCAGAGACCACCTCTTGTTAGCTGTACGCCACTAATGTTAACTTATATCTTTCTTACTGTAATCACCTTTTACTAATTAGACAACTGGTAAGCACAAAAGGAAAAGGGTGATCTGCCACAAAGTTCTCGCAGTTAATGCTTCATAATCAATTCATAGCGGGAGTAAGCTGGTACATGGTCTCTAAACAATGGCATATGTGGAGTGAGGAAACTGTGTCTTCTTCCCATGAATTAAAAGTGTTGGGGGCTGTGAAAAATATCTATAGTGCTAATTTCTAAGCTGGTAGATAAGAAACCTTTTTTGGATTCTACATATCTTATATGTGCATGTTATATGCACAATTTATTTCTACTCAGTGAAGACAGTGTTTATGGAGACAAGCTTCTTTACTGTTTTAGCAAAATGGAATTGCCATGTAAGAAAATTCTGTGGTGGTCAATTTTACGTCTCATTAGTCAATCTGGGATGTTCCTTCTATCATCTTAGATAATGCTGGACCTTTGCAAGGCTGATTTTTTACAAATTAAATGATTTGGTCTCACGATACATGATGCATGCGAGATATCACGTGTTTGCTTTTATATGCTCTTTTAAATGACAGAATGCTCATTTATATGTAGGTCTACTTCACAGTTTACGAGCGACTGAAAGGGCTAGTCCATTCACATGGTTGGTTTTCACAGAATCAATTCTTTAACAACAGATCTCCTAGATCTAAGCTTTTCATTGGATACATTTTGTTAGCATTTGGGGATTATTTATGTTTCAATGAAGTCCATTGATGTAAGCTTTGTGCTATAAAGCATTTAATGTCTTTGGATGCAGATGATAATGGCAATCAAGTAAGCACGGGTGCCAACATGATAGCTGCTGTGGGGGCTGGAGCTGCCACAGCAATCACTACAAATCCTTTATGGGTTGTAAAAACCAGACTCCAAGTAAGTTGGTCAGTGGTTATTTTGCCTTAGCGACTTTCCTCTATGATGAGAATTTCAGACTACAAAATAATTGCACCACACGGAAGCTTCAGTTATTCTTGATAACTCAGATTTGAACTGGTTGCTGGATTAGGTAACTTCAGAAACTAGCCCCAGAAGTCATGATGTACTTTCTGCAAATGATTTCTGCTGTTTTGCTAATGTTTGGCAAAAATTGCGAAAACATTTGATGAGAAAGTTTAGATGTTGCTGGGAATAGTAATTTCATGTTTGTCTTCTCCATCTAAAGTCCCACAGTTTATTTGGAATGGGCATATGTCCTCTGTGATCCTTGCATATAAAGTTTCTAGCTTCATAAGAGAAATCCCGTTTTCTGTTTTTAAATTTTAGCAGGAGGTCACTGCTAGAAAAGTAAAAACGTAGGGACTGTGCTGATTAAGGGTTATCCTTTTAGACTTCACTTATGACATTAAGTTGTGTTTCTTATTGTAGACACAGGGTATGAGGCCAGACGTGGTTCCATATGCAAGTGTACCTTCTGCTTTACGCAGGATTGCATGTGAGGAAGGTCTCCGTGGCTTATATAGGTCAGTTTTTGCTACTGCTTGGAATTGTCCAGACATTCTATGAGGAATATTTCATTTATTGGTACTTTGCCCTCTACTTCTTCCTTTGGAACAGTGGCATTCTCCCATCATTGGTAGGAATAAGCCATGTTGCGATTCAGTTTCCGGCATATGAGAAGATCAAATGGTACATAGCAAAAAAAGGTACATGCTTGTTCTAAGTGTGTGCATGAAAATTTTGTTTTTGCATTTTTGTGATTTTGACACAGTTTTTGCCTTTTTGTCTGTAATTTGTTTCCAGATAATACAAGTGTCGATCAACTTAGTCCTGGAAGTGTAGCAATTGCCTCCTCAATATCTAAGCTTCTTGCCTCCATCATGACTTATCCACATGAGGTATTTTTCTTTTCTGAACTGGAGAGTAATATTATTTCATAATTCTCTATATTCAGTGAAAGCATCACGTATAACTTTCACCTATTTGGTTGTGTTTGTGTGCACAAGGAACTGATTAAAATTTTGTCTGTTCAGGTGGTACGTTCCCGGTTGCAAGAGCAGGGACATGGAGTTAAAGTTCGGTATGCTGGAGTTGTTGATTGTGTCAGAAAAGTGTTTCGGAAGGACGGTATTCCTGGGTTTTATCGAGGCTGTGCTACAAATTTACTAAGGACTACTCCATCCGCAGTTATTACATTTACCAGTTACGAGATGATACATAGATTTTTGCTACAAGTAGTACCTCCAGACGAAAAACATCCCCAGTCCCATCCCCATCCCCAACCAGAAACCAAGGGACCTAAAGACGGAGTAAATAGTGGAGTCTCTCGACAATCGCAGACCCACTCACGTGAGCCGACCCACATAGTTCCATAGGGAAAGAAAAGAGCAGCTAACAGCATAAGTCAATTAGATTTTCGGATGTATTCCAATTTCTCATTTTGATAATTTTTTTGTGTTTACAAAATTGTAATGCTTAATTTAAATTCGGAGGTGAATAAAAGAATAATCTTTTTGCTGTTTTATTTATCACTCATTGTTGGGTTGGGGCTGTCTTTTGATTTTTGTAATTTTCTGATTTTTGTACTTGTTCTCTGATTTTTGAATATGACAGAGATGTCTAATTGTAAGCACTATTGATTTACTGCAGAGCACCTCCTCTCTTTAATATTTTCGTGCCTTAATTGGTTAGTGCATGCGTCGGGCAACAACATGAGCAAGAAACTTACTGGCTGATTTTTACACAGCTCTTATTTCAGCTGGAGAACCCCAAAATCGCAATGCATCATCTGAGATGTTGACTTTGCGTTCATGTTTTCCTCTCTTGTTGACCACAAGTGATATTGAGTTGTCTCTTTCCATCTTATCAAAGAGAAAAGAGGAAGTATATGATGAATTCTCGATTTTAAGGAGTACAGGGGCAAATAAATGGAGTAGATAAAGCTAGGTCATTTTACATCATGTGCAAATGAGATTGACAAAAGTACGTCTCTTCAGATTTTAACCTAGCAATAAAAGCTGATGGTTGCACGTACCATCATAGCCATGACCGTCTATCGGAGGGTGAAGCACTTCATGAACAAAGCAGTGATCCTCACCTGCTTGCATCATGAAAGCCTCGTCTCACTTTGCCGTCACAGTCATGACTTATACTTGTCCATGAGCACGTCTCCAATGGCATTGTAGCAAATCATATCCATACATTCCTTGGATGTCCATATGTTCCCTGGAATATCCAGATTGTAGACCATGTGGCGACTTAGGTTTCCTTGGATTGGTGGCAGATTTTAGAGAGACTTTCTAAGAGAGTACTTTGTTTGGATGAATATAAATGAGGGAGGATACCTTTATTGGTACAAGAGTTCTAAAACTCGGTATATGTATTGCCCGTTCCTAGGAATGTTCCGGAAACCATAGGCAACTTGGTCGGTTTTCTTGGATTGAACATGGTCTTTCATGCAAGGAAACCTTAGACTGTGACACATACCTCCATGCTTCTGGCATTAATCATTGCAATGTGACAACTAATAACATCCTTCTTGACAAGCATTTCGATGTCAAAAGTTGCAGATTTCGGACTGTCAAGACTATTCCTAATGATGTCAGCCATATCTCGACAGCTCCTACACACTAAACTTGTCGAGAAGATCTCTTCCTATCAGGAAAATTCACTCATGGCTTCTACACACTGAAGTTGTCCATATAAACTCCTTGCGAATTCCCATAATTTATGTTAATCTTGTCATTCTGTCTGTTTTAGGTCATGCAGTAAAATCTAGATGTCCATTCCGCAATTTGTTGAATGAATTTGCATATCCAGTGGATACACTATACAGCAAATTGAAAGAAGTTGCACCTACAGAAACAAACCTCACAAAACCATCGATAGTTAAAAATTTGGACGGCCGCTTCCAATTTCCATATTATAGCCGCACTCCCTCCCCCAGTAGCAGGAGGAAATCGCTTAATGTAGAGCATCGCCTTCCTTGCCAAGAGGTTGAGGTTCAAGTGTGAACTTCACAACTGCAATCTCAATCAAAACCCATCTCAATCTTCATCACCAAAGCGAGACAAAGTTCACTCTCATCAAGTAGCAACTACGTATTCCAAGAAAGATCATACTTTAGTGACTCTGGGAAAGCCAGGGACTTGTAGTCTCGTCTCGATAACATCCAAGTAAAAACAAAGATAGACGCAATAGCACCTGCAAATCATATTGACGTCCGCCCACAACCCAGCTGCGAAAACCAGAACCGCTAGCTACCATCCAATGCGGCAATCAACGAGCCCGCAGAAATCGCCATTTGAAACTTAATAAGCGAACCTGTAGCTGCACCAGCATCTGCAGGGCAGAAGAAATCTTTGAGTGCTACAGCCACGGGTGCCGTGCGAAGCTTCGGTCATGCTCGGAAGAATTCCGACGATTTCAACGAAGTTGAAGCGAAATTGCATCGCAGATGTACCTAGAAACTTGGCTGTACTCATTTGATTACTCCACATATATGTCGGTCATGCTCAGAAGA
Organism: Angophora floribunda; assembly: GCA_014182895.1. Classification (NCBI taxonomy): domain Eukaryota; kingdom Viridiplantae; phylum Streptophyta; class Magnoliopsida; order Myrtales; family Myrtaceae; genus Angophora; species Angophora floribunda. The sequence goes on along the minus strand of CM024706.1, from coordinate 34,995,335 downwards.
ATTCTGACGATTTCAACGAAGTTGAAGCGAAATTGCATCGCAGATGTACCGATAAACTTGGCTGTACTCATTTGATTAATCCACATGTATCATGAGCGCACAGGGAGAGAGGAAACATTCGGAGAAAACTCTCGAAGGGTTTCACGGGTGAGGAAGGGAAAAGGCTCCCACTGCCGACTAACTAACCTTTTCAATATAAGAAAATTAATTAGTTGACGTGAGGGAGGACTTTCCCCTTCCCCGAATTTTCCCTCTCTCTCTCTCTCTCAGTTCATTATATATGTCGATTGATCAAATTCGTAAAGCCAAGTTTATAGGCACATCTGCCTTGTGATTTCGCTCCGAGTTCCTTGGAATCGTCGGGATTCTTCTGAAGGTGGAGGTTGAGAATGAGCGGAGCTTCGCATGACGCCACAAGCGGTGGCACTCGAGATATCTTCTGCAAGGCCGGTGCCGGTGCAGCTGCAGGTGCGCTTATCAACTTCGAAATTCCCAGCTTCACTGTTTCGGTAGCGATGATGGTCTTGCTGGTTTTCCTTGTCTCTTTGTGAGTGGTTGTTGATACGACTTGCTGCAGGTACTATTGCGGCCACCTTAGTTTGTCCCTTGGATGTCATCAAGACGAGGCTGCAGGTCCATGGCGTTCCCTCTGGACACAAAGGTACGATCTTTCTCGGAAGATGTAGTTTACCTCTCGATGAGAATGGACTTTTTTTCTCGCTTTGTTGATCGAGATCGAGGTGGGTTTGGTTGAGCTTAATGAGGTTTAGCTGTAGAAGGTAGAGAACAAGCTATTGGACAAGGGGTGACAGCCCATTTCTTTATGAAATTTAGTTGTATGGTTCAAAGGCATATGCCCTTTCATTAAACCATTTCCTCCAGCTATCGGGGGAGGGTGTGCGGCTCTAAGTACGGAAATTGGAAACGGCCTTCCAAATTTGGAACTATCTTATGGTTTTGTTAGTTTTCTTTCTTTGAGTCTTGTATTTCTTTATACAAATTTTGGGAAAAGAAGTATGATGTCATTACTTTCATACATAAGATTCATTAAAGAGTGCTATAATTATTTTTTTCTCAATTAAATGTTATATTTAAATAAAATTGATCATTTGTGTGTCAATTCTAACAAATTATCCTAAACGAATTTTTTAATCTTTCTCTTTTGCTTTTTTTTCCCTTTTTTACGACATGTGAGGGTCTGCCCAAGGTTTTGCATTTGGTGAGGGTCAAAAGGGAAAAAAAATAAAAAATAAAATATAAAATATTAAAAATATTAAAAATTTAAAATTTTATCATGTTAATATCGATGGAGTTGCGTAGAATAACCAACGTTATGTTGGATTTTCTAGTGAAGCAAATCACAAATGACGTTTAAGTGATTGATTTTTCAAATTTATAATACTTAAATAAACGGAAAAAAAAAAAAATATGATACTTAAGTAAATACCGTATGAAAGTTATAGTTCTTAACCCACAAATTTTAGATCGTATCCAAATTCTGACTTATTCATGAACATTCACTCTAAATCCAAATATTTTTGCTTGTCTAATATTGCCATTAAAGATCAAACGTGTCAATTTCACGTATACATTTCTCTCTCTCCACATGTCATTGATATGTCAAATTTCAGCTAAATTTTTAAAAAGACTTATTTTTTTTAAAATACTTATTTTCTTTTCTTCCTTCCTTCCTTCCTTGCAACCGCAGTAGAGGTGATGGAGCTCGAATGGGTGGCGTGACCTCAAATGTGGTGGCTTAACTCAGATCAGAGTCGCATGACCTCAAATGTGAGATTGTGCGTCTCAATCTTCGATGGAGGCTAAGATCATTTCCAAACTCTGTGCTAGAGCTATTTGCATTCATGCAAATCTTTTTTCGCCATAAAAATCAAGTATTTGATGCATCTGCGAGTCCCCCTGTTTGTACTTTCGTTCTTCTCCCTCCTCACCTTCGCTTGTCCATTTGATGTGCTGTGCACAAAAGCTCGACCCTTTCAATGGCTTCCAAGTAGGGTTTAGTGGTTTCAAATTCTAATGCTTTATTAGTAAGTTCTGATTTTTTATAAGTTCCACCTGAAACTTTGAAACTAGTCCGCGAATCTGGAATTTGAAACCTATCCCGTTACAGGTTTCAAAGTTTAGCGATATTTTTTTGGTTTCATTTTTAGTTAAGCAAAACAAAAGTGAATTGAATAACAAAAATGAAAGTTTTTCATATGTCAATAGTAAAAATCCATAAAAAAGAAATATGTAAAATGAAATAAATAATAAAAGGTTCAAAACACGTAACATAAAACCTAATTTATAAAACTTCAATTCTCAATCATCCATGAAAAATTATTCCAAATTCTAATAACGTGAAACCATAAGAGACAATAATCATAGTTAAATTAAAATAATTTTTAGAAAGCCTCACTACATATATTCGTTCCATTTCAATTAGTAAAAACTCTATTTTATTTTAATCTCCTTAATCCATATCTAAAAAAAGAAGAGAATAAAAAAACAAAAGAAATTACAATATATAAAAAAATAAATATCATTTTAGATTCCAGTCTGAGAGAAATATTAAGGATTTTATTTTAGATTCCTAATCCTAATTTTGGTTTCGATTTTACTTTAGTCTATATAGGAATTAGGAATTGACGGTTCCTTGAAAAAGAGAATTGAGAAACGAACTATCTTTCCCCAAAATCTGGATCCGTACCGGTTTCTACTAATTTTATCTGGTTCTTAAGTTCACTTTGAAATCATGCTCACCCATAATAAGGATATTCTCTGGCGGGGAGTGCGCCCAGTCGAAGTAATCGGAGAATGCGTGTCTGAAACCGGTCTTCTGAGCCCCCGGTCCCACCATACATAGCCCACACGACTCAGCTGCGAACGGTGCACGGTGAACGCCACCATAAATTGCGGAACCTTCAAAGTTCAAGCAATCCAACCCTCCGTTATCTTGCGAGTCTTACGACTACAGATTGCAGTTTCATCCACCGTTCATCCAACTCAAAGCTCGGTTCTTCTTCCTCCTCCGTCGCCCTGGCTACTCCTCGTCACCGTTCGTCGTTTCTTTGCATGGACTCGCTCGCTCGCAGCTTCACCGGCGTTCACCCATCGCCACCCAGACCTCTGACGACCCCTCCGCGACGGTTGACAGTCGTCTGAAGCATGTCTGGCGAGCTCGGTAGAGACCCCTATGTGGGTTCCAGTTTTTCAAGGTTCAAGAAGCCATTTTTATCGTTCATTCTGTGCCCGATGGTCGAAAGGATATCAACCGCGATTGAGGCTCGCAAGCTTACATTTGAGCTGGAATTCCGTTAATGACACGAGGAAGAGACATACTTATGAAATTGACATGTCACTCCTTTTAACTACATCATTAGTTAGACACAAAGTTAATGAAGACCCAAATCTGAATATAGATTCAAAATGGGTCGAAGTTGAATTGCGATCCAGAAGTTGGTTCCTTTAAAAAAATTGGACCTTTCAATTTGCTTTATAACATTATGGGACTTCGTAAGAAGTTTTAGATAAAGGGCTACTTTAGTATGCGGAAGCCAGGATTGGATTTTCCTATCAGTAGTAGGTCTTGAGCACTGCTGTCTCTAGCAAGCTAACAGAAAGAGGGTTCATTTGGGTTGTCAGAATTCTACCTAGATTAATGAATGCATGGTCAGATGTTTGTTGCCTGCATTCAGTACGTAAACCCATAACACAGATCTTTTAGGGAAATTCTGTCCATTCCGTGCTTAATTACATCTATGTTAGTTGAGAGGTAGGCGTTGCTTCAGCCAAAGTCTCTCTGATTAAGATTCTCAGCCAATATTAAGGAATTTGAATTATCTTTAACGAACAGCTCGCTTGGCTCTCTCAAGTCTACATGCGCAGTTGATCGATTGAGTCTCAAACTTTCTCTGGTGTAATTTAGTAACGACTTTGGGTAATACAAGGTTAAGGGCAATGGCTGTGTCGCCTATCAAACGAAAAAGTGCAAGGGGAATGTGCCTAAAGAGTTCAAGCAGAGCCAAGCAGCAGTCAAATACTACCAAAGCTCTCCCTTTTGCTATTCGCTTAGCCCCATGTCCGTCCTTCGTGAAGTTGTCAAGGTTGCCCATGTCAAGAATCTAGGGTCGTCCCCCTGTTGGCTACATTCTGGTTTCGTGTTTTAAAATGATGAGATACGACTCCTGTCTTTTGAGTCAAGGCTGACGATTTCCTTCTGGGTGCTTTCTTTGTTAAATATTGGGTTGAAGTCTATATTTTGTACCTGTTTTAGAAACCATCTGGGGACTTCTCTTATTGCCAACCTAACCAAAAAGAGTAGGCCTGTCGTAACTATTCTTTAGAAACTCGTTAAGATCTTTCACTGAGGGCACAGAGTCTGAGCAAATTTTAATATTTTTATTGAGATCTTTCACCTAGGATCAAGGGCGCGATGTTTGCAAAGGAAATATTCATATAATGGATTTCGAACCATTGGTTCAGTGAATAAGTATCCTCCTTGATTTAGCCATTTTAATGGCGTGGAGGTTTTCTTAGCTCTACTTCTATCCTATGGTGCACTTATAGCTGAACAAGGAATTTCATGTGAAATTGCCAGTTCGCATGACCTGTGGAAAGTACTTCGCCAAGCACCCACCCACCCCTTTCTTCCTCTAGCAACCAAATTTTCCTTTTTATCCAGTCTGGCATGTGAACCTTTGCTGTACATTCTAAAATGTTGATGTACGTTCTAGAATATACAGAGGTTTCTTCAATATTTGATCTTCAGGATTTATTTGGATAAGTCATAAGTTAATGGGAAACTTTTTTTTTCATCTTCTCGATGCAATCACTCAACAACTGGTTGATTCAGGGTACACCGTTGCCCAATTTTCCTTTTTTTTTTTCAACAAAAAAAAAGAAGGTCCACCGTTGCCCTATTGAAATAGTTTATAACTGATAATTGTCTTTAGTAGTGAAATAGAATGGCCGTGACTTTGACTGATGTATAGAAATGGTGACAACCAGGGCTTTTTCCACTGGGTGGAATCAGCTACTTGAATACGTTCATGGAATTGCTCCAGGATTAGTATCACACAATCAGGAAGATTACGTGATTTTGAATGAAGTGAGAAGAAATAAGAGGTGGCATTTCCTTTCGTCTCTACTTTCATCCGAAGTTCAATGTCTCTCTCATTTGTAGATCTTGCCATCCTTATGAGGTGTGAATTCAAGGGGTTTTACACCAGACAGGTGTAACATGTAAAAAGTGACATTTTTCAAGTTTCCCTGATAGGCGGAAGAACAACATATTACTTGTAGGTGGAATTGAGTGAAAATAGTACATTTACAGTGGTTGAAGAAGGTAACTGCTCAGAAAGCACAAACAGGTGGAAAGAAAATGTCATTATGATACTAGAGTATAGTTGACCTAGTATTATGCAACTAATTGATTGAATGGCTATCCTTCCACCATTGAACTTCAATTGTTTATCTTGTGTATTTTTGTGACATTTTGACCTTGAGAACGCCTCCAAACTCTAACAATTAAATCTGGTACCTTTTTTTTGCTCTCTTTCTGGAACTATTACTTATAATTACTCAGAAAAGCAATCAGTGCTTCTGAAACAGTTTTTGGGTTTACCCATCTCTTTAAGTTATTAGTAGTTCAGTCTAATATTGTATGTTGTTTTATCTTTTTCCCATATTCACACAGGAAGCATTATAATCACAAGCCTGCAGAACATAATAAAGCAGGAAGGTGTGAAGGGACTGTACCGTGGTCTCTCACCAACAATTCTGGCTCATCTTCCAAACTGGGCTGTGAGTATTACTACATTCTTTGTCTATTATCTGAAATTGTTAGTTTTAGTCTGTGAAAGAAAATTAGATTGCATCTGTTGCTATTGTTGATAAGAACTTTGTTATGCTGATTATCTCGCCAAAAGCTCCCAACGTGGTTGTCATCTATTTTGAATTTTCATCTATCAAATAGTGATTAGTGATTAGTGATTAGGCAGCCACATATATAATCACCTGTTGGTGGGACTTGAGTGGCAGTGCTGGTCCGTGACCACCTCTCGTTAGTTGTTATACCGCCACAAATGATATCATTCTTACTATAATCACCTTTTACTGAAGCCAACATCTGTTAAGCACCAAAGGGAAAGGGTGCTCAGCCACAAAGTTCTTGCAATTAATGTTTCACAATCAACCCATAATGGAAATATGCTGGGACATGGTCTCTTAACAACACATATGGAGTGGAAATGATATGTTCCTCTCATTGCATAGAAGAGTTGGTGGCTGGGAGAAATATCTACAGTGCTAATTTCTTATGTAGGAGATAAGGAACCCTGTTTGTAGTCTGCATATCTTATATGTGCATGTTATACACACAATATATTTTCACTCTAGGAAAACAGTCATTAGGAAAATGAGTTTCTTTAGTCTGCAATCAATTTTACATCTTATTAGTCAATCTGGAATGTTCCATCTTAGATAATCGGCTGGACCTTTTCAAGTTGCTGATTTTTACAAGTTAAATGATCTTGTCTCACATTATGTGATGCATGTGAGAATCATGTGTTTGCTTTTTATGCTCTTTCAAATGACAGAATGCTTATTCATGTGCAGGTCTACTTCACAGTTTACGAGAGACTTAAGGGCCTAGTCCATTCACATGGTTGGTTTTCAAAGTATCATTTACTTAACAACAGATCTACTAGATTGAAGCTTTTCTTTGAATAAATTTTATCAGCATCTAAGGATTACATATGTTGGAAATGAAGTCCTTTCATTGATACTTTGTCATTTGATCTTATGAATCGCTTAATGTTTTTGGATGCAGTTGATCATGGCAATCAAGTAAGCACTGGTGCCCTCATGATAGCTGCTGTGGGCGCTGGCGCTGCCACAGCAATCACTGCAAATCCTTTATGGGTTGTAGTAACCAGACTGCAAGTAAGTTGATCAGTTAGTATTCTGCCTTAGTGAGTTCCTCTATGATGAGAGTTTCAGACAACAAAATAAGTGCACCACCAAGTTTCAGTTATTCTTGATATCTTAGATTTGACCTGGTCGCTTGGCTCGGGTAACTTCAGAATATAACCCCAGAAACTGCAATATAATCTGTGCAAATGATTTTTTCAGCTGTCTTGCTTATGTTGGGCAAACATTGCAAAAATTGTTGATGAGCAAGTTCAGATATTGCTGAGAATAGTAATTTCATATTTGTCTTCTCCATCGAAAGTCCTGCAGCCCATTTGCAATGGGCATATATCCTCTGTAGAACTTGCATTTAAAGTTTCCAGCTTTACAGAAGAAATTTTTGTTTTCCGTTTCAATTTTGGCAGCACATCACTGCTAGGAGAGTAAAATGCAAGAATTGTGCTGAGTGAAGGATTATCTTTTTAGACATCACTCATGACATTTAATTGCCTTTCTAATTGCAGATACAGGGTGTGAGACCAGAAGTAGTTCCTTATGTAAGTGTACATTCTGCTTTAAGCAGGATCGCACGTGAGGAAGGTCTCCGTGGTTTGTACAGGTTAGTTTTTACATCTGCTAGGAGTGATTCCCAAATTCCAGGCATTCTATGAGGAATATCTCATTTTTTATTTGTACTTTTCCCCCTACTTCCTTTGGAACAGTGGCTTGCTCCCATCATTGGTAGGACTAAGTCATGTTGCAATTCAGTTTCCAGCATATGAGAAGATCAAACATTACATAGCAAGAAAAGGTATATGCTTGTTCTAAGTGGGTGCATGATTTTTTTTGTATTTTTGTGATTTTGCGACATTAATTTCTTTTTGTCTGTAATTTGTTTCCAGATAATAGAACTGTCGATCAACTTAGCCCTGGAAGTGTAGCCATTGCCTCTGCAATATCTAAGCTCCCTGCCTCCATCATGACTTATCCACATCAGGCATGTTTTCTTTTCTGGACTGGAGAGTTATATTGTTTCATAATTCTGTCTATTAAGTGAAAGCATCGTGTGTACCTGTCACCTATTTTACTTGTGTTTGTGTGCACAAGGAACTGATTGGACTTTTGTTGATTCAGGTGGTACGTTCCCGGTTGCAAGAGCAGGGACACGGTAGGAATTCTGAGGTTCTGTATGTGGGAGTTATTGACTGCATGAAGAAAGTATTTCGGAAGGAGGGTATTTCTGGATTTTATCGAGGCTGTGCTACAAATTTACTGAGGACAACTCCGTACGCCGTTGTTTCATTTACCAGTTACGAGATGGTACATAAATTTTTGCAACAAACATTACCTCCAGAAAAAAAAACATTCACTATCTATCCCCATTCCCAATCCCATCACTAACCAGAAACCCAAGCAGCTGAAGGAGTAAATAGTGGAGTGTCCCAGCAATTGCAGACTCAATCATGTAAGCCAACCCACTTAGTCTTAATTGGAAAGAAAGAGCAGCTAGCAGCAGTAGTTAATTAGATTTTCCGATGTATGCCATTTTCTGATTTGATAATTATATTGTTTAGAAAGACTGTAGTGCTTATTTTGAATGCAGAGTTTAATAAGCCAATTATCTTTTTGGTTTTTTAAGTGAACTCCTTTTTATCTTCCATTGTTGGGTTGGAGCTGTCTCCTGATATCTATACTTGCTTTGTAGTTTTTGTTTATGACCGCGATGTCCAATTGTAAGCACTCCTAATCTACCATAGAGTAGCTCCACTCTTGATGTTTTTGTGCCTTCATAAATTGGTAAATGCGCAGGGCAACAGCATGAGCAGAGCCATATTGGCTGTTTTTTACATAGCACTTAATTACTGCTTGAGAACCAAAAAGTTACAATGCATTATTGATATGTTGATCTTGTGTCCGTGTTTTCGTCTCTTGTTGAAAACCCGCAATATTGAGATATCCATGGCCAAGTGTACGAGTCTTAAGATAACGCTCAATCGGTTATATGTCAGTTGTCTCCTCTCCTCGCTGTTCTATCTTATCAAAGAGGAAGTATGTTAAATTCTTGATTCTAAAGAGTACAGAAGCAAATAGATGAAGTAGATAACACTATATGTCATTCCATATCATTTGCAAATGAGATTGACACGTGCTTCATATCATGTACATTCCTTTGGATTTTAACCAGCCATAAACCCTGGCACATCAGGTGCATTATCCATAACCACTCGCTGACATGCAAAATATGTACTGGCAGCAGCTCACAAAAATTTAAATTAAACTTGAACGCTGGGAGCAGAACAACTGCTGCTGCTATCCCATTTTTGAGTCACAGAAACAGGAGAACGTGTCAGCTGCATATTCTTCAATAGCTGGACATCGTCATAATCCGGGGGAGACGCTAGGCCATTTTCATCCTCGTCAACATCAACAAATTCGTCTGCAGCTTTGTTGCCACTCGCAATTGCCTTCAGTTCCTTCAAAACCTCGTCCATTGAAGGCCTCATCTCCCTGTCCTGTTGCAAGCACCGGAACGCCAGCTCAGCCACCGAAGTTGTCATCCTATAAATTTCGCCATCTAAATCAAATCCTAGAGTCTGGTCGATCAGCTCACCAAATGCGCATTTCTGAATCTTGTTAACAGCCCAGTTGGCCAAATTAATCTCATGCCTTGCCCTACTTACGTCCACGGCTGTCTTGGACGATATAAGCTCAGTCAGAACAACCCCAAAGCTATAAACATCGCTTTTCTCAGTAAGTTGGTAGCATTGATGATACTCAGGGTCCACATAACCTGGAGTTCCTTGAGGAGCTGTTGAGATATGACTGACATCATTAGGGATCAGCTTGGAAAGCCCGAAATCTGCAACTTTGACACTAAAATTCTCGTCGAGAAGGATGTTATTAGTCTTCACATCACAGTGGATAATGTCAGAAGAATGGAGGTAAGCCAATGCGGTGGCAGTCTCTATGGCGATGCTCATACGGGCATGCCAAGGCAACATATTGAGTTTTGCTTTTCTGCCGTGGATATGATCCGCCACAGTGCCATTGGAGACATACTCATAAACGAGTAGAAGTTCATGGCTGTGGTGGGATGTGCAACCATAAAGCAAGACGAGGTTTTTGTGGCGCAAGCGGGTGAGAATCTCTACTTCGTTCATGAACTGCTTCACCCTCAGGTACCTGTGCTTGTTTAGGCGCTTGACTGCTACTTCCCGTCCGTGAAGGTTTCCTGTTACAAAATTGAGGAAAAGTCTCTAAATATAGTTCATCCTTTAACAAGAGAAATAATTCTGACAAAAAAAAAGAAAAACGAGAGGAAAAATGAACATTCCTGACCATAGTAAACAGTTCCAAAACCGCCATTGCCAAGTTCATTCGAAGCCGAGAAGTTATTCGTGGCTTCTACGAGTTCAGAACTGGTGAAAATGGGGACCTCAAAGTAGACACTTCCCTCTCCCATGTCTGAATTTGAGTGAGGACATGAACTGGTGTTTCTCAAATGGAACTTGAGAGAAGCATTTTGCCTTTTCAAGTGGGTCAGATAGGACAAAAGACCAATGACCAAGCTTCCAATTCCAATACCTGACAGACATACAAGGAGATATCAAAACCTGCTCTGTAGGCAGCTAGGCGGGTAACGCGATAAGCTTCTAATAATTCTCCAGGAACAAGAGAGTACACGGAAAATAATGGTTAGAAAAAGCTTAATGGGTTAATGTTTTAGCTGGTTCGCAGTTCCCAGGACTCTGGAATTTTATTTGCTACAAGCATAGCTTGGTGTTCAATATTTTGAGAACAAATGAGAAGATTTGGGACAATTGGAAGGCCGATAAAACGTGGAAAGCCACATGTGGGATTTTATTTTGCACTTTCTTGCTCATGCATTAGATAATCCGACTCTGCAGTGAAAACGGATGCAATAAGGTAATACTGTTTTTGTTGGTTTATCATGTCATGTAGCAAGCAGATTATCTTTATGGTACTTTGCTTTGTTCGGGTTGACAAAGGGCATGCGATTAGACAAGCTACTTGAAAAAATTTACCTAGCCCTATCTTCAACCGCAAGCCTCTTTCTCCTGCATCAAAGATGAAAGTCAGATTGGTCAATACGGGAAAGGATTTGAAGTCATTGCCCATAGAGTTCATAAATTAGGTTTGCACATTCGGAGAAATATAGAGTATGCTATCAAGAAAAGCTGGTAATGTCATCTGAAGCTGATGTGGACATAATTGAAGGGAGAAACCATTCGACTCATTATTAAGTAATCTATTTTAATATAGTCTTAGGTTCTACAAAGGTCATACTAAAATGTGTGGTCGTTAAATTAGAGAAAACAAGTCATGGGTACTCTGCAAAATAAGGATGTGGTTATTCAAAGAATTTCCTTTTGATGACGTTGGGCATCCTATACAGGTTTCTTAGATCCCTGACCAATCCCAATTATGGGAGGTTCTCTAGAGGACATAGGAAGCTCCTTGGTCATCTTGCTCCCAATAATCATAGTGTATATATTGCCCTAATAACCAATTATATTCAGTAAACAATTATTCAGGACATGATGCAAGAATTGTCAATTCCTAGTCCTAAAAACCTTACCGCTGTTGCTGCTATTGCAGTCCTTGTGATGTCGAGTTCCATCAGGGCAATCACACCAGAAATGTAGCTCGGCTGACAGTCCACATCGGCCTTTACTTTGTTGACAACTATTACAACTCTTTTCAGGTAATAAATCCCATTTTAAGGTGAACCCTTCCTTCAACAACTCCTTATACTCAACATAACCTATTGTTTGGTTTGATAACCCTTCCTTCAGTTCTACTGGTACTGCCGCGGACGATTGGCAGGTTCCACCTTCTTGATAGTAGGGTTCATTTGGATGTATTAACGCAACAATGGAGTTATTTATGAGGTTAGATGTACAATTTACTGGGACTGTTGGGGAGTGAAAAGAAAAGGAATCTGTGCAATTATAGAAGAACAGGAGTCTTGGATGAAAGGAGTAATTGTGAACTAAAAAGGGGTTTACGGGATAGAAAGTGGAGGGACGAGGAACGAAGCAGGAAGCATCCATAACGTACTGATTCACCAATCGAATGGATTGTTCTTCATAGGAAATTCTTTCAACCGAGTAGTGACCATACATAGTTTTTGTTCCTTGACAGATGATCTCAAATCCAGAGTAACCACATGTATCTCTTTCTTTTCCAGGAATGTAAAAGGGATACCTTATTTCTGGGCTACTCACTCCGCCACAATTCAAGGGTTTGCAAGGTTGATCCTGTGATGAGTTAATTGGCTCAGCTAACATGGCAATGAGCAAGATGGGCAACCCAATGGGAAGTAGCGCTCGCACATAAGCACGGTATAGACCCATGACCATCCTGAGACTTGACACGTGCTTTCCAGGCTTCAAAGGAGAGGGGAAGATTTTTCGTTTTAAATTGATGCTCTGCGATGCAGCAGCTTTGGACTTGAAGGGAAGGCCTTCTTATTGGCAATTCCTGCACAATGATTGTCCTTCTCTTCATCGGCATGAACACGTTAGTTGACTTGGAAAAGAGGACATGGAAGACTTGAAGAGACTCTAAGGTAGGGACACCCAAATGAAGATTATTAAGTTTTGGGTCTGTCGTATGTAATTGTAATGCCATGTATCACTTCTTTCTTGATGATGATAGGCTGATGAAAAAGTGAAATCATTTAATCAGTGAACTTCCAACCTATCTTGCTCCCATTGACCAGTTATTGAAATACTTTTCGACGACTCCATTTCTTTCCAAGCAATTACAGGCGACTGTTGCATATTAAAGCAAATAAGCAAGACAAGGAACAAAAGAAAAAATATTTAAGGGCATTTCTTTTTTTGGGATCAAAAAGGGCGGTTAAAGAGGCAGCCAGAAGTTTTGCTGCAAATTGGATAGGACCCGCACTCAGAATATTAATTTCGAGACCTGTCCTCCTATCCAAGCCTGCCCTATCAATAGAGAACCAACTATATATGCGTCCGTTGCACTTGACTTCATGCAGGTCTATCCGAATGGCTCACAGGACGACAATCGCTAGAAGAGAGAACGGAAATTTTTTTGAAGATGTCTCATTGAGGATTGAGAGCGGTGACATTTGCAAGGGAAGCTTCTGGCTAGTCGGATTTTGATTTATCCATCTTGTCAAAACTATTAGTGATGAGTATTCTCCATTCTCTTGTATTCAATCACTGTGGAAACACCAAAATCATATGGCCAAGTTAAAATTGAAATTATCAACTGAAAGGAGTTGACAGATAAGTCACCCTTACTGCCACTCTACAGATTTCCCCTCCAAAAATACTTCTCCAGGTTGTTTCAATTAGTCATCAAAAGAACATTAAGCTCTGCCTACTATTGGACCCTCTATTCATTATTATCTTTATTTCAATTACCAGTCATCGTATTTGGTTTGGTATTGCGACTGTGCATGACTTTAAAAATCATGATGATATTATTGAGAAACATCTTTATCAGAATAATTTTTCTTTATACAACATTGAATTGAATCATAGACAAACTTGGATTTGGACTCCCAAGTATCCAATCTCCTGGGCTCTATAGGAAGGAAAAGAAGTGGGCGGATTAGTCTGAGTGAAGAGAACTTTGAATCAAACGTAGACCGTAACGGTCACCCTCTCTTTCCCTTTTTTGCCCCCATGTTCACTTCAGCGAGAGACCTGATACACATCTTTTCATATGTCAAGGCACCATGGTCATAAGCTTGAATGATTGTATCACAGAAGTTCAGTATAATTCACAACCAAGCATAGAGAAAGATGGTCTCTGAAGACTTCCCTATAACTGTTACCTATGTGTTGAATCTGCTCATGTATATACGCCGCTCTTTTTTTCCGGCCAACCAATATATCCATGTGTTGTGTTGGATACTTGTAATGGAGTACGAAACAACAGATAAACTAAATAATCTATATATGGTTCGGTATCATGTGCAAGCTAGATTGACGAAAGTGCTTTATTACCATGTCCATACATTCAGATCTTGACCCAGCACTTATATTAGTAAAGTCTCATCATATATGACTGCTCACTTGCATTCACATGTGGGCAAAGTATGTGACAGCGGCTTCATGGATAATCTAACCATCGACACCAGGAGCAGAACTGCCGCTGCTACCCCATTGTTGAGTCACTGAAACTGGAGAATGGGTTAAATGCATATTCTTCAGTTGCTGGGAATCGTCATAATCCGGAGAAGATGGAGCAAGGACACCTTCACCCTCATCCGCATCAACAAATGTGTTTCCAGCGTTCTCATTGCATGCAATCGCCTTCAGTTCCTCCAAAACCTCATCCATTGGAGGCCTCATTTCCTTGTCCTGTTGCAAGCACAGGAAAGCTAACTCGGCCACCGAAGTTGTCATCCTATTGATTTCGCTATCTGACTCAAATCCTAGATTTGGGTCAATCAACTCGCCAAACGCCCATTTCTGAATCTTGTTAATAGCGAAGTTGGCCAAATTAATATCGTCCCCTTTTCTGCTTCTGTCCACAGCTGGCTTGGATGATACAAGCTCAATCAGAACAACCCCGAAGCTATAGACGTCACTCTTCTCTGTGAGCTGGTAGCACCGATGGTACTCAGGGTCCACATAACCTGGAGTCCCTTGAGGAGCTGTCGAGATATGAGAGACATCACTGGGGAATAGCCTCGAAAGCCCAAAATCAGCAACTTTAACCCCAAAATTCTTGTCGAGAAGGATGTTATTTGTTTTCACATCACGGTGCACAATGTCAGAAGCGTGGAGGTAAGCCAATGCAGTAGCAGTCTCTATGGCTATGTCCATACGGATTTGCCAAGGCAATCTAGCAGAAGAGTTTGCTCGCTGGCCATGGATATGATCAGCAACAGTGCCATTCGGGATGTACTCATAGACAAGTAGAAGCTCACGGCTGTGTCGAGAAGTGCAACCGTACAGAGACACAAGGTTTTTGTGTTGCAAACGGGTTAGGATCTCTACCTCATTCATGAACTGCTTTACCCTCCGGTAGTTACGCTCGTATAGGCGCTTCACTGCTACTTCCCGCCCATCTTGAAGTTTTCCTGTTAAAAACATTGTAGAAAACGTCTGTCAGTTGAGGATCCCTTGGAGGAATAGTGAAGGAACATTTTCTCACCATAGTAAACAGTTCCAAAGCCTCCGTCTCCAAGTTCATTGGAAGCAGCGAAGTTATTTGTGGCTTCTTCAAGCTCGGCACTGTTGAAAATGGGGACTTCAAAGTAGACATTGCTCTCTTCCATGTCTGAATTGCACTGAGGATATGAGGTGCTGTTTCTCAAACGGAACTTCAAAGAAGCATTCTTCCTCTTCAAGTGAACCATATAGGCCAACAGGATGATGGCCAAGCTTCCAAATCCAATACCTGATGCACCAGGAGATAATTAACCCGTGTCCTATATGGGAAAATGCTTTTAACTTTTTTGCCATTTCCTATGACATATGGATTATGTTGGCTGGAAGCATGGACATATGTTGAGATCTTAAGACGAAGTAAAAGATTTTGCTACAGCCGACTTTGATTTGATCGGCATTGTTAGATTGTTTGCAGTAAAAACCAGAAAGGATACTCTTGCAATAGGGTGATCCTGTTTTTGTTGTTTTATCATGTCTAGCTGGGAGCAGATTGTGCTAGTTATGCTTTGATTTGTTCAGGTCAGTGGAGGCAACGTGATAGCAGACAAAAAACTATGAAAAAGGAAATCACCTAGTCCTATCTTCCACCACAAACTCCTTCCTGCATCAAAGTTGAAAAAGCAGATTGGTCAACTGATGGAAAGGATGCCAATATAGCGTCCATAGAGTTCATAGATCAACTCTACATTCTCCAACGAATAGAGAATAATAAAAGGGAGAATAGCCAAAACCTGTACTTTCATCCGAATCATATTTGATATAAAATTGATGCACAACCTATCTAAACGTGAACGGCAGGGCAAGTTCAAAACATAAAATGGGGTAACTTATGTTTGCTATTTATAATGAGGTGTGTCAACTTATTGTGTATTTTATTGGCAAACAAGAGTCCTAGATATTCATCTTCCTGAAATAAGGAGTCAGTTTAATTGTTATAAGATCTCTATTCTAAAGGTTCTGCAAAAGTATTCATGAGGTTGCACAAATGCAAAATGATAAATTAGCATAGAAAGAAAACATGTGTACCGATTGTGTATTATCCCACCCAAGGAAAGCCAAAAAGGGAAGTGGAAACAGATAGGTTGAATGTGAGAAATGCACATAGAGCTATGGCATGGGATTTCTATGGTTATGTTCAATCGTATCCGTTCTCTCAAGTCACAGTTAGGAAAGATGGCTATAATATATTGAGGACGACAAAGCATTTTAAGTATACTAACATGTGCAATTGAGTGTGCAGAAGATACTAGTAGATTCACATGAAGATGGTGTTAGCAATAGGAGATCTAAGAGCGTAGAATTGACTTTTTCTCTAAAAGATGAACAAACTATTGGACATGAGATATGTCTATAACTGGATGGACATTGCAATATGCGAACGAGTTATTAGACAAGGAATATGCCGATGTTTGAAAGGACCTTGTGGATGGTGAATAAACTACTGGACAAGTGATCATAAAAAAGGCTTGGATGGACCAATAGAAGATGAACAAACTAAATGACATGAAGATGTCAATAAGCTTGGTTGGACCTTGCAAACCTTGAACAAACTATAGGGCATGCGGTGGTCGAAGAGTTTCGATAGACCAAATAAAAAGTGAATAGTCTATAGAACATAAGGACTTCAGTACACTTGAAAAAGCCTAAATGTTGTAAACAAACAAGGTTGGGTACGTAGAAGCTTGGATAGACCTCATTTCATAAGGTGTTCTTGCTATAGATGGAGTATTGGTTCTACTACGAGCCTATACAATCATGAAGGGAAGATGTAGACTCTTTGTCAATGTAATTTGAATTCAAATTGGTGTTATGCAAATGATCTTCAGTATTGCAATCCACAAAAAGTGGACTAGAGAAGATCAAAACAGTTTACCATATTTGTGCAGGCAACAAAGGATGACAGGCTGCCGCAGAAGCAGAATCAACTATGGGAAACTCTCTCAATGGAGCTGTGGAGTGAGTTCTGACCGTAGGTAAGAGAATCAAAGCTACTTATAGGATTTGAATTTCAAATGGTCATGTGAGATCTCATGGCTATAAATTCAAACAAGTAAGTAGCAGAGTTGGGTGAAACGAACAAGAGCCTAGGATCTAAATGTTCATCGTCTTGTTGTTTTTGTGTGTAGAAGTTGAGTAAATCTAATTGCATTTTTCAGTAGAAGTCTGAGCATCTGTAATTAGAGAATACATTGTGACCTGTAGTGAAGATTACTTGCATTTGTAGAAGCAGAGCTACAAGTAGAAGAAACATCTTCAGATGCCATAAAATGATTACATAATTCCAGCCTTGATTTGGGTTGTTAGAGTTGGGAGAGTGAAGTAGGCCAGTTGAATAGGCCAAGTGGATTGGCCAAAGGGAGATGACATGATTAATAACGCTTGTCTTCCTTGTAACACTTGTAAAATTGAATCGTTGTAATAACCACATTCTGTTCAGGGAAAAGAATAAATTATGACGAACTTATTGCATGAACCGTTAATTCCTAATTCTAAAAACCTTACCGCGGACACTGTTGCAGTCCTTGGGATGATTTGTTCCATCTGAGCAATAGCACAAGAGGTCTGGGTATTGTGATCGTCCACATCGGCCTCCACTTTGTTGACAACCGGGGCAACTGGTTAACAAATCCCATTTTAACCGGAAACCTTTGTGCAACAACTCCCTATAGTCAACATCTTTGATAGTTTGATTCGAGATACCTTCCTCCAGTTGTACGGGTACCTCTGCAAATGACCGGCAGGATCCACCTTGTCGATAGGAGGTGCAGGGTGGAAGTTTCAACGCAACAGAGGTGTTGTATGTGGCGTTAGAACAATCCACAGAGGATGTATTGAAGGGAAAAGAAGGGTCGGTGCAGTTATAGAAGAATAAGAGTATAGGATGACGGGAAACATTGTCCCATAGGAAAGCGTTATCGGGAGGAAAAGTGAAGGGGACGAGGAGCAAAGCAGGAAGTATCCCTTGGCTTACTAATTCGATGTAACTCTCGTTGTAGGAGATGCTT
The DNA here is from genome assembly GCA_014182895.1 of Angophora floribunda. NCBI lineage: Eukaryota > Viridiplantae > Streptophyta > Magnoliopsida > Myrtales > Myrtaceae > Angophora > Angophora floribunda. Next base: position 34,977,238 of record CM024706.1, on the reverse strand, counting down.
TTAACTGCGTAGCTCCCATACATAGCCCTTTTTTGTTGACAAGTGATCTCAAATCCAGGGTAACCGCATGAATGACTTCCTCCGCTGGGAATGTAAAAGGGATAGCTTATGTTGAAATCATCGGTGCCACAGTTGCGGGGTTCGCAAGCTTCATATGATGATGACTCGACATGATCTTCTAAGATGGCGATGAAGAAGATGTGCAATGCAATGCAAACCACCCCTTGCGCATAAGCACAGCGTAGACCCATCCCAGGATTTCAATATGGTATGGTCTTGAAATAAGAATTTTCTTTCCTTTTTATTTTTGAAATCAAAGCTAAAGAGTGGAATGGAACAGTATGAAGAAGAAGAAGAAGAAGAAAGAAGAAGGAAAAGCTGTTTGATTCCTCATGTGAAAGTGAAACGAAGGCCCTTGTTATTGGCAGTTCTTGAGATCAGCTGCTTAAACACGGCAGTTGACTTGGAAAGAGGACAGGAAGACTAGAACAAGAGACTTTTGAGAAGAGCTAGGTAGAGACACCTAAGGGAGGTAGCAATGTCATCCATCACTTTACCTCTTTGATGATGATAGGTCCGTCAAATGTGTAGACTTCGAGAACTTGCACATATCTTGCCGCCATTGACAAGTTATTCCAAGAGTTGACTCCTATTTTCATCCATCCCCTCAAGTTGGATCCTTTACAAGAGGATGATTGAAAAAAAAAAAAAAACCAAAAACTTTTATCCTCTGTTTTGCTTATTAAGATCAAACCAAATAAGCAAGCTTAGAAAAATAAGTTCAAGAGAAAAACAAAATCAGTGGGTCTTTGACAATTAGGCATCTCCGTTGGAAAATTAATCTCAAAGATGCAGCGGGAAGAGTTGGTTCCAGGAATTGGTGAGAAATTCCGAAAAGGTAATTCCTAAGGACAATGAGCATGAGTAACAAAAGCTGTTGGCCTACTCAAAAAACTTTCTTGAAAGGGGTTTTGTTGATATTTAAATTTTAGTCGACAATTCTAGTTTTCATTCTTGTAAAAGTACAAAAATAAAAATTAGCAAGATAATAACAAAAAATAAATCAATCAAAAAATAAATAAATACGTGACAAATGAAAAGGAGACAAAAAGGAGAAAAATGATACTACATTTGCTATAACTTTTGTTTAGTGCTCATTTGAATACCATAACTTTTTTTAATTTTTAATTTTGAGTACTATAACTTATGTAAATCGCTAATCCGAGTGAATTATTTGAGTGTCATATAACTTTTTCATTGATGACTAGAGTACTAATTTTTTTTTTAAAAGTTTAACCCCTTTTGCTGCGCCACATTAGATTTTTGGCTATTGGGAGAACATTTTTAAAAAAATTTCATACTAAGTAATCAATCGATAGCCATGGTGAACGTCTTAGAACTTGAGTGCTAAAAGTTCATCATAAAATGTTATGTCACGTTGGATATTTGGCACTTGGGTAAACATCTTTTAAAAGTTTTATCATTCAAGTGATCGCTTGAAATTTATGGCACTTAAATGATTGGAAAAAAATTATGATATACAAATTAAGTGCCGTATAAAAGTTATGATTTTATTAGATTTGCCACTTGAGTTTATTAATTCCAAGCCTATGAAACCTTGGCAAGGTATTCTACCCATTATTCTCAGTCGAGGCCCATTCAGCTATCAATTGGGCCGTAAAAGTTTCAGTCTACGAGGGAACCTTCTAAGAAAATGTTTAAAGGAATTGAAGCCCATGATAACGCCAAGTGCGGAATTCATTTTGTTGGCCCAATTAAGTAAAAGAAGGGAAGAGCCCGTCCTTCTCTGTCTCTGAACGAGTGAGGACGATACGACGCAAGCAGCCGTAAGAAGGAATGCCGAGTGAAAAAACATAACTGAGGTTCCAGAATATGGAAAGCACACTGGTTCCATTGTAGTGATTGAGAACTTCGAGTGGTTTCAATCTTGCTCGTCAAGAGATTGCTTTCAGATTCCAATTCTGATGATCCTCATCGCCGGTCATCGCTGCCTACTGCCGCTGAGTATTCCTTCACTACTACTCTCGTGACTTTATTAGCTTTCGTTGCCGTCCTTTCTTGGCATTCCGAATTTGCGACTGTCCTGCTCTGCTTCTTCCTGTTCCACGACCAGGAAATTCGTGAAAGTTATGTTGCGGAAGTTATGTCACGTTTGATTTTTTAATATAACTTCCGATCCTGAATGAGTGACATTTCTGGAACGTTCTCGCTTGGATTTTCTCCCTGTTCGGAGCTAGAAATCAAGCTTTATAAAGGTGAGTTCGATATTTGTTACTCTCGGTCATAGTTTTAGAATGAAAACAGAAACTGAGACTTCATACAGTGTCAATCTAAAATCTGAAATGATCGAGGCTGAGATGATGATGTTGATGATGTTAGCGCTTACTGTGATGGAATGAAATGAATAGTTACGGTTAACTCATATATAAACTAAGCAACTAAACTGCCCACCATATGTTCGACAAAATAACCAAACTGAGTCCTTATAGATTAGTCCTTGATCCTGACCCGTTTTGAGTGTATAATGATATGTCACACATGAATGCAGCTTTTTCTCGATGCCTAAGCATGAATTTCTACCGCAGTTTATCTTCACCGAGACCAAATCTGAACAATTTCTTTTTGATTGTGTTTGCTCGGTGTTTATACATCTTCCTGTTGCGTTCAATGATAGTCATCGGCCTGGAACTCTAAAAAATCGGTCCGAGGATCAACTTCTAAGCTCAATTGTCACGGTTTGTTCATCACATCCTTTTATCCGATCGTGTTCCTGTTTTTGTTCTCTGCGTCTGTGGAGGCTGTGGCCTGCGTGTGTCGGTTACTGTGAGGCAGACGACAGTGGAGGTTTGACAACAAGTATAGGTAGATTAACGCAGATGTTTATATGTTCATGTTTTGATGATTTGGCAGACGGAACTTTGATTATGAGGAAGACGATGAGAAAAAAAGAATTAGAAAAAAAAATAAAGAAAAACGCATATTAACAAAGTATAAAACAAATAGGGCTTCGTATGGGCTGAGTTCAATTGTATTAAGAATGGGGCTTCGTATAGTAACAATAACAAAAGGATTAGTGTCGACTTGACGCAGTTTTGATAAAAATGAGGTTAAATGATTTAGGATCAGAAATGTCAGAATAGGAGAGCGCTGAATATAAAAGCCCGAATTTTGCCAATTAGCCTAGAGCCAAGAGATTAGCATGCGGACAGGCTGCCAGTGTATCTTGTACACGCAAGAGTCGTGTCTTTGAAATGTAGACAACGCTGGTGAAACCAAGATGAAGAAAAAGTAGAGCCTAAAGCTACTAATCAAACTTTGTAGAAGTGATCTACTCAATATTGGCTATTTTATATGACACAACCAACACAAACATGAACTATTTTTATAATTTTTTAGAAATTGTTCTTTCTTTCCTTTTTTTTCTGTTCTTGTTTTTCTCTTTTTTCTTATTTCTCCACCGGTTGTTGGTTGCCGGCTATAGCCGAGGATCATGACACCTTTGTCCTCGCCTTCGCCCTCATTGCGATATCATGTTGGGAACATCTGGTGAGGGCATCACAGCCCTCACCTATATAGCTAGCAACCAACATAGAAACAAGTAAAAAAAAAAAAAAATGAAAAATACAAAAATACAAAAAAAAATTATAAAAAATTATAAAAAATTATAAAAATTTATAAAGATCATCAACGTCAACACCGGACATCTTGACCAAATCGCAATTTTAGCAATAACCAAACTTAACAAGATGCATTATATTGGAAAATCATCATAAAGTTTAGTATTAAATTGGCAAAATTGAAAATTGAGAACTAAATCGGCCTTTGTATAATAGGTTGAAGACATTTTTGACTCTTTTCCCATTTTGTTGATGTTCTGATAATTTGATTCAAGAAGAAACACACATGTTTATGTAGTCTGAGGTTGTTCATTTATTAGGATCCAGTGAGTAGATCGAGATGATTGTGGAAAAATAGTAATGAAATTAGTAAGTCAGTGACGAAACCGGAAACCAATGAAATTAAAAACATAATGAATTCTAGGTGGTCTTGCCGATATGTACGTTCAGCTGCATAAGGTGCAAAGTCGTGATAAGATGCTTTCTGCAATTAATGACATGGCTTTATATAACTTCTATCGGCTTTAGACTTGGTAATAAATACGTTCAACATATGTGATCAGAAAAATTGCTGAAGTATTCTTAGCTAACTATCTTTGTATACAAGTTGCTCATTGGATTGAAAGGCTAGATGTGATTATAGGACGAACTTAAGTTTTACACAACCATGGACATTGAAGTGGTCGGTGATGATCTTGATGGAGAAGTCAAATAGGGCTTGGGAGGAACTTGCAAACAGTCAACATTGCCTCTTAGCATATCCACCACCTCACTCATTGTTGGCCTGATTGAAGGATTAGTTTGTATGCACCACAAGCTCACTATTACCATCTTTCTAGCTTTCTCTCTGTCTCCTTCACTTGTGACATTCTGCAGTCCAAACTCTTCTTGAAGTTCAAGACGCTTGTGTATCCAATGCGGGAAGTATATTTCACTGGTTCTCTGTGCTCCCGTCATTATATTTTTCCTCCCACCAACCATTTCGAGCACTGTCATCCCAAAGCTATATACATCGGATTTTTGGGATATTCCTCCAATGTTCCTGCAAAATACTTCTGGTGCGATAAACCCGGCAGTCCCTCGTGTGCCAAGTAGTGAGATCTTGCTCTCTTCTCGATGGCATATCTTCGCAAGACCAAAGTCGGAAATCTTGGGGCAATAGTTTTCATCGAGAAGAATGTTGTGTGGCTTTATGTCGAAGTGTAATATTCTCGAGTTGCAGCCTTGGTGCAAGTACTCGAGCCCTTGAGCTATTCCTAGAGAGATTTGGTACAAGGTGTCCCATCCGAGGTGGTGGCCACCTAGCTTGAAGTAGTTCTCTTCGTATATGAGTTTCTCGAGAGATCCATTGGGCATGTACTCATAGACAAGGGCCCTTTTGGTTTTGTGAAAGCAGAAACCTAGCAGAGTAACAATGTTGATATGGGAAGTTCTACTCATGCTGTTTACCTCGTTGATGAAGTCTTCACCATCTCCTTTTAGCTTGCTTAGGATTTTCACAGCCACGAGATGACCATCTGGGAGCTTCCCTTTGTACACACACCCATAGCCTCCCTGGCCAAGTTTTTCTTTGAATGAATCGGTCATTCTCTTAATGTCAGCATAAGAATATCTTCTCATTGCTAAAATTCCACCACTTTCGAAAATGACCTCACATTTATGACTCTTTTTCATCTCTCTGCGCCCTGTGATCATGGCTTTCTGCTTGGAAATTTTCTGTTGACGAAGATAGCCTAGGACTATAATGGCGACACCAAATGCACTGATTGATGCACCTGTGGAACCAAAAGATATACAAAGCATAAATAGAGATAATCATTTTCCTGGGTTTTTAGTAGTCCTAGTTTCTGTTAAATACCGTCCAAATGTCTGCATTTTAATACGTCAGCACGCATGAGAAATTTTATTTACTACTTACCAAGAGCACCTTTCTTCAGTAAGCTCCTAGCTTTCCCTTTCCCTGCGACATGGAAGCGATAATAGTCGGAGAATTTTTGTTGGAAAAAGAGAAACGATACAATTTGTAAAGCTCAGCGTGCGTCTTCCTCCTGATAGTTACAAGACTCGTACCATCATAGTAACTACATTCTGTTGAAAGAAAATAATAATTTATGATGAACTTATTGCATGAACTGTTAATTCCTAATTCTAAAATCCTTACCGCAGTCTCTGAGTGTAGAAAGACTTTTGCTCTGAAAGATAAACAAGCTATTGGACGTGAGATATGTCGATAACCAGATGGACATTGCAAATAGCGGACAAGCTATTAGACAAGGAATATGTCAATGTTCAAAAGGACCTTGTGAATGTTGAATAAGATATAGGACGTGTGATCATAAAGAAAGGTTTGGATAGACCATTGGAAGATGAACAAACCAAATGACATGAAGCCGTCAATAAGCTTGGTTGGACCTTGCAAACCTTGAACAAACTAGAGGGCATGTGGTGGTCGAAGAGTTTCAATAGACCAAATAAAAAGTGAATATCCTACAGAACATTAGGACTTCAGTATGCTTGAAAGTGCCTAAACGTTGTAAGCGAACAAGCTTGGGTACATAGAAGCTTGAATGACCTCACTTCATAAAATGTTCTCGCTATAGGAGTATTGTTTCTATTACGAGCCTATACAATCATGAAGGGAAGATATAGACTCTTTATCAATATAATTTGAATTCAAATTGGTGTTATACAAATGATCTCAGGTATTGGAATCCACAAAAAGCGGACTAGAGAAGATCAAAACATTTAACCATGTTCGTGTAGGCAACAAAGGATGATAGACTGCTGATGCAGAATCGACTACTTTGGGAAACTCTCTCAATGGAGCTGCTAAGTGAGTTCTATGACTGTAGATAACAGAATTAAAGCTACTCGTAGGATTGAATTTCAAATGGTCATTTGAAATCTCATGGCTATAAATTCAACCAAGGAAGTAGTAGAGTTGGGGGTAACGAACAAGAGTCTATGCTCCGGGTGTTCATCTTCTTGTTGTTCTTGTGTGTAGAAGTTGAGTAAATCTAATTGCATTTTTCTGCGAAAGTCTGAGCATCTGTAATTAGAGAATAAGTGTGTGAAGTGAAGATTGCTTGTATTTATAGGGGCAAAGCTACAAGTAGAATAAACTTCATCAAATGCCAAACATCTCAAGGATTACATAATAAATTCCAGCCTTGATTTGGGTTGTTAGACTTGGGAGAGTGAAGTCGGCCAATTGAATAGGCCAAGTGGATTGGCCAAAGGGAGATGACATGATTAATAACGCTTGTCTTCCTTGTAACACTTGTAAAATTGAATTGTTGTAATAACCACATTCTGTTCAGGGAAAATAATAAATTATGACGAACTTATTGCATGAACCGTTAATTCCTAATATTGAAAACCTTACCGCGGATGCTGTTGCAGTCCTTGGGATGATTTGTTCCATGTGAGCAATAGCACAAGAAGTCTGCGTATTGTGATCGTCCACATCGGCCTCCACTTTCTCGACAACCGTTGCAATTGGTTAACAAATCCCATTTTAGCTGGAACCCATTTTGCAACAACTCCCTATAGTCAATATCTTTGATAGTTTGATTCGAGATATCTACTGGTACCTTTGCAAATGACCGGCAGGATCCAAATTGTTGATCGAAGGGGTCGTGTGGAAGTTTCAACGCAACAGAGGTGTTGTACGTGGCGTTAGAAGTACAATTCACAGAGATTGTATTGAAGGGAAAAGAAGGATCGGTGCAGTTATAGAAGAATAAGAGTACAGGATGACGGAGAATACTGTCCTTTAGGAAAGCGTTATCGGGAAGCGAAGGGGAGGGACGAGGAGCAAAGCAGGAAGTATCCCTTGGGCTTACTAATTCGATGTAACTCTCGTTGAAGAGATGCTTTTAACTACGTAGCTCCCATACATAGCCTTTTTTTCTTGACAAGTGATCTCAAATCCAGGGTAACCGCATGATTGACTTCCTCCGGTGGAAATGTAAAAGGGATAGCTTATGTTGAAATCATCATTGCCACAGTTGCGGGGTTCGCAAGCTTCATATAATGATGACTCGACGTGATCTTCTAAGATGGCAATGAAGAAGATGTGCAATGCAATGCAAACCACCCCTTGCGCATAAGCACCCATCCCAGGATTTCAATATGGTATAGTCTGGAAATAAGAATTTTCTTTCCTTTTTTTTTTTTGAAATAAAAGCTAAAGAGTGGAATGGAGCAGCATGAAGGAGGAGGGGAAGGAAAAGCTGTTTGATTCCTCATGTGAAAGTGAAACGAAGGCCCTTGTTATTGGCAGTTCCTTCTGCTAGTCTCGTGAGATCGGCTTCTTAAACACGGCAGTTGACTTGGAAAGAGGACAGGAAGACTAGAACAAGAGGCTTTTGAGAAGAGCCAGGCAGAGACACCTAAGGGAGGTAGCAATGTCATCCATCACTTTACCTCTTTGATGATGATAGGTCGGTCAAATGTGTAGACTTCATGAACTTGCACATATCTTGCCACCATTGACAAGTTATTCCAAGAGTTGACTCCTACTTTCATCCATCCCCTCAAGTTGGATCCTTTACAAGAGGATGATTGGGAAAAAAAAAAGCAAAAAATTTTATCCTCTGCTTATTAAGATCAAACCAAATAAGCAAGCTTAGAAAAATAAGTTTAAGAGAAAAATAAAATCAATGGGTCTTTGACAGTTAGGCATCCCCGTTGGAAAATTAATTTCAAAGATGCAGCAGGAAGAGTTGGTTCCAGGAACTAGTGAGAAATTCCAAAAAGGTAAATCCTAAGGACAATGAGCATGAATAACAAAAGCCGTTGGCTTACCCAAAAAAGTCTCTTGAAAGGGGTTTTGTTGGCATTTAAATTTTAGTCGACAATTCTAGTATTCATTCTTGTAAAAGTACAAAAATAAAAATTAGCAAGATAATAACAAAAAATAAATCAATCAAAAAATAAATAAATACATAATAGATGAAAAGGAGACAAGAAGGAGAAAAATGATGCTACAATTGCTATAACTTTTGTTTAGCGCTCATTTGAGTACCATAAATTTTTTTAATTTTAATTTTGAGTACTATAACTTATGTAAATCATTGATTCGAGTGGATTATTTGCGTGTCATATAACATTTTTATTAATGACTCGAGTACTAAATTTTTAAAAAAAGTTTAACCCCTTTTCCTATGCCACATTGGATTTTTGGCTATTGGGAGAACCTTTTTTAAAATTTTTAATACTAAGTAATTGATCGAAAGTTATGGTGAACGTTTTAGAACTTGAGTGCTAAAAGTCCATCATAAATGTTATATCACATTGGATATCCGACACTTGGGTAAACATCTTTTAAAAGTTTTATCATTCAAGTGATCATTTGAAATTTATGGCACTCAAATGGTTAGAAAAAAAGTTTATGATATACAAATTAAGTGCCGTATAAAAGTTATGACTTTATTTGGTTCGGCACTTGAGTTTATTAATTCCAAGCCTATGAAACCTTGGCAAGGTATTCTACCCATTATTCTCAGCCGAGGCCCATTCAGCTATCAATTAGGCCGTAAAAGTTTCAGTCTACGAGGGAACCTTATAAGAAAATGTTTAAAGGAATTGAAGCCCATGATAATGCCAAGTGCGGAATTCATTTTGTTGGCCCAATTAAGTAAAAGAAGGGAAGAGCCCGTCCCTCTCTGTCTCCTGAACGAGTGAGGACGAAACGACGCAAGCAGCCGTCGGAAGGAATGCTGAGCAAAGAAACATCGGTGAGGTTCCATAATATAGAAAGCGCACCGTTCCATTGCAGTGACTCAGAGCTTCGAGTGATTTTAACCTTGCTCATCCAGAGATTGCTTTCAGATTCTAATTCCGATCGTCCTCATCGCTGATCGTCGCTGCCTGCTACTGCTGATTATTCCTTCACTACTACTCTCCTGACTTTATTAGCCTTCGTTGCCGTCGTTTCTTGTCATTCCGGATTTGCAATTCTCCTGCTCTGCTTCTCCCTGTTCCACGACCGGGAAATTCAGGGAAATTATCTCGTGGAAGTTATCTCATTTGATTCTTCAATATAGCTTCCGATCCTTAGTGATGACATTTCCGGAGCGTCCTCACTTGGATTTTCTACCTGTACGGAGCTAGAATTCAAGCTTGATAGAGGTGAGTTCGATATTCATTACTCTCGGTCATAGTTTTAGAATGGTCTTTGAAGACTTCCCTGTAACTGTTACCTATGTGTTGAATCTGCTCATGTATATTCGACGCTCTTTTTTTCCGGCCAACCAATATGTCCATGTGTTATGTTGGATACTTGTAATGGAGTACGAAACAACAGATAAACTAAATAATCTATATATGGTTCAATATCATGTGCAAGCTAGATTGACGAAAGTGCTTTATTACCATGTCCATACATTCAGATCTCGACCCAGCACTTAAATCAGTAAAGTCTCAACATATATGACTGCCCACTTGCATTCACATGTGGGCAAAGTATGTGACAAACGGTTTCATGGATAATCTAACCATCGACACCAGGGGCAGAACTGCCGCTGCTACCCCATTGTTGAATCACAGAAACTGGAGAATGGGTCAACTGCATATTCTTCAGTAGCTGGGAATCGTCATCATCCGGAGAAGATGGAACAAGGACACCTTCACCCTCATCCGCATCAACAATTATGTTTGCAGCGTTCTCTTTGCATGCAATCGCCTTCAGTTCCTCCAAAACCTCATCCATTGGAGGCCTCATTTCCTTGTCCTGTTGCAAGCACAGGAAAGCTAACTCGGCCACCGAAGTTGTCATCCTATTAATTTCGCTATCTGACTCAAATCCTATATTTGGGTCGATCAGTTCACCAAACGCGCATTTCTGAATCTTGTTAATAGCGAAGTAGGCCAAATTAATCTCGTCCCTTTCTCTGCTTATGTCCACAGCTGGCTTGGATGATACAAGCTCGATCAGAACAACTCCGAAGCTATAGACATCACTCTTCTCTGTGAGCTGGTAGCACCGATGGTACTCGGGGTCCACATAACCAGGAGTCCCTTGAGGAGCTGTTGAGATATGAGAGACATCATTGGGAAAAAGCCTCGAAAGTCCAAAATCCGCAACTTTAACCCCATAATTCTTGTCAAGAAGGATGTTTTTTGTTTTCACATCACGGTGGACGATGTCAGAAGCGTGGAGGTAAGCCAATGCAGTAGCAGTCTCTATAGCTATGCCCATACGGATTTGCCAAGGCAATGTAGTAGAAGAGCTTGCTCGGTGTCTGTGGATATGATCAGCAACAGTGCCATTCGAGATGTACTCATAGACAAGTAGAAGCTCACGACTGTGGCGAGAAGTGCAACCGTACAGAGACACAAGGTTTTTGTGTTGCAAACGGGTTAGAATCTCTACCTCATTCATGAACTGCTTTACCCTCCGGTAGTTACGTTCGTATAGGCGCTTCACTGCTACTTCCCGCCCATCTTGAAGTTTTCCTGTTAAGATCATTGTAGAACATGTCTTTCAGTTAAGAATCCCTTGGAGGAATAGTGAAGGAACATTTTCTCACCGTAGTAAACAGTTCCAAAACCTCCGTCTCCAAGTTCATTGGAAGTAGAGAAGTTGTTTGTGGCTTCTTCAAGTTCAGTACTGTTGAAAATGGGGACTTCAAAGTACACATTGCTCTCTTCCATTTCTAAATTGGACTGAGGATATGAGGTGTTGTTTCTCAAACGGAACTTCAAAGAAGCATTCTTCCTCTTCAAGTGGATCATATAGGAAAACAGGATAATGGCCAAGCTTCCGATTCCAATAACTGACGATGCACCGGGAGGTAATTAACACATGTCCTATATATGAAAATGCTTTTAACTTTTATGCTGTTTCCTAGGACATACGGATTATGTTGGCTGGAAGCATGGACAGATAGTTGAGATCTTAAGATGAAGTAAGAAGATTTTGCTACAGCCGACTTTGATTTGATCAGCATTGTTAGATTGGTTGGCAGTAAAAACCAGAAATGATACTTCTGCATTCAGGTGATCCTGTTTTTGTTGTTTTATCATGTCAAGCTGGGAGCAGATTGTCCTAGTTATACTTTGATTTGTTCAGGTCAGCGGAGGCAATGTGATAGCAGACAAGAAACTAAGAAAAAGGAAATCACCTAGTCCTAGACAGATTGTCCACGAAAGCCTTATTCCTGCATCAAAATTGAAAAGGCAGATTGGTCAACTGAGGGAAAGGATGCCAATATAGCCTCCATAGAGCTCATAGATCAACTTTATACTTGGACGAATAGAGAATAATAAAAGGGAGAATAGCCACAGCCCGTACTTTCATCAGAATCTTATCTGATCTAAAATTGACGCAAAACCCATCCCAACATGATCGGCATATCAAGTTCAAAATATAAATTGGGGTAACTTATGCATGCCATTCATAATGAGGTGTGTCGACTACTTGAGCGTTTCATTGGCAAAAATGAGTCGTATATATTCATCTTCCTAAAATGGAAAGTCAGTTCAATTGTCATAAGATCTCTGTTCTAAAGGTTCTGCAAAAGTATTCATGAGGTTGCACAAATGCAAAATGGTAACTTAGCATAGAAAGAAAACATGTATACCGATTATGTATTATCCACCCAAGGATGGGAAGCAGAAACTGATAGGTTGAATGTGAGAAATGCACATAGGGCTATGGTGTGCGATTTATATGGTTAAGTTCAATTGTATCCATTCTGTCAAGTCATTCTGTTAGGAGAGATGCCTATAATATTTTGAGGAAGACAAAACATTTCAAGTTTACTAACATGTGCAATTGAGCGTGCAGACGATACTAGTAGATTCATAAGAAGATGGTGTTAGTAATAGGACGCCTAAGAGTGTAGAACGACTTTTGCTCTAAAAGATGAACAAACTATTGGACACGATATATATTGATAACTAGTTGGACATTGCAAATGGAGAACAAGTTATTAGACGAGGAATATGTTGATATTCGAAAGAATAAACTAGAGGACATGTGATCAACAAAAAGGTGGGTGGACCAATAGAAGAAACAAACCAAATGACATGAAGACATCAATTAGCTTGGTGGAACCTTGCAAAACTTGAACAAACTAGAGGGCATATGGTCGTCAAAGAATTTTGATAGACAATATAAAATGAACAGTCTATAGAACATAAGGGCGTCAGTATGCTTGAAAGCACCAAAATGTTGTAAGCAAACAAGCTTGGGTACGTAGAAGCTTGGATGGACCTGAATGCCTAAGGTGTTCTCGCTATAGATGGAGTATTGGTTCTCCTATGAGCCTCTTTAATCATGAAGGGAAGATGTAGATTCTTTATCGATGTGATTTGAATTCAAATTGGTGTTATAAAAATGATCTTAGGTATTGGAATCCACAAAGCCGGACTAGAGAAGATCAAAACATTTTACCATATATTAGCAGGCAACAGAGCATGACAGGCTGCTACAGAGGCAAAATCGACTACTTTGGGAAACTCTCAATGGAGATACAAAGTGAGTTCTGCGATTGTAGACTACAGAATCAAGGCTACTTGTAGGATTTGAATTTCAAATGGTCATTTGAGATCTCATGGCTATAAATTGAACCAACCAAGTAGTAGAGCTGAGGGAAAATTCTATGCTCCGAGTGTTCATCTTCTTGTTGTTCTTGTGTGTTGAAGCTGTGTAAATCTTATTGTATTTTTTTGTAAAAGTATAAGGATTTGTAATTAGAGAATACAGTGTGAAGTATAGAGAAGATTGCTTGGATTTGTAAAAGTACAGAACTTCAAGTAGAAGAAAAATCTTCGGACACTGTAACATCTCGAGGATTGCATAGTGAATTCTAGCCTTGATTTGGACTTTCAGAGTTGTGTTAGAGTTGGGAGAGTGGAGAAGGCCAGCTGGCCTATGATATAATTCATAAAGCTGGGCGTGCATCTTCCTCTTAACAGTTATAAGATTCGTAACATCGTAATAACTAAATCTGTTCAATGAAGAGAATATTTATGATGAACTTGTTGCATGAACCTTTAATTCCTAATTCAATAATCCTTACCGCGGCGGCTGTTGCAGTCCCTGGGATGATTTGTTCCACGTGGGCAATAGCACAGAAAGTCTGTGGATTTCGATCGTCCACATCGGCCTCCACTTTCTTGACAAACAGTACAACTCTTGCCAGTTAATAAATCCCACTGTAACCGGAACCCTTTCTCCAACAACACCTTGTAGTCGACATCTTTGCTAGTTTGATTCAAGAACCCTCCCTCCAGTTCTACTGGTACCGCTGAAATTGGCCAGCAACTATGATGTCTTTTCAATTCTTTTTTTTGGTCAAGTCCACTATGATGTTGGAAGGTGCTATTAGGAAGTAACGCAACAGAGGGGTTGTTTGTGGTGTTAGAAGTACAACTCACGGGGGATGTTGGGAAGGGCAAAGACGAAGAGTTTTTGCAGTAAAAGAAGAACAAGAAATTAGGATGAAGAAACCAACTGTTGTTTAGGAAGGTGTTTATGGGAGTGTGAGAGAAGGGACGAGGAGCAAAGCAAGAAGTATCCCTTGGGATTGCTAAATCGACGGAACTCTTATTGTAGGAAATACTTTTAACTGGGTAGTCACCATACATAGTTTTTGTTCCTTCACAAGTGATCTCAAATCCTGGGTAACCACATAATTCCCTTCCTCTTCCAGAAATATAAAAGGGATAGCTTATGTTCAGACGGTAGTTACCCCCACAATGGCACGGTTTGCACACTTCATATGACACTTTATCTGACGAGGACGCAACAAGATCTTCTAAGATGGAAATGAAGAAGATGCAGAAGGCCGTGCATATTAAGCCTCGTGTGTGAGTGCGATGTAGACCCATCCTGGGATTTCGATATGGTTCTAGTCTTGAAAATAGGAAATTTCTGTTGTTTTTTCCTTTTTTGGCATCAATGCTCTAGAATGGAACGGAACAGCATGATGATGGTGAAGAAGAAGAAGCAGAAGGAGGAGAGGAGGAGGAGGAGGAGGAGGAGCTGGTTGATTCTTGACATGAAAGTGAAAAGAAGCAGTTTGATTCCTGACGTGAAAGTGAAAAGAAGGCCCTTGTTATTGGTAATGCCTTCTACTAGTCTCGCGAGATCAGCTGCGTAAACGCGGCAGTTGACTTGGAAAGAGGAGAGGAAGACTAGAACAAGAGACTTTTGAGAAGAGCCAGTTGGAGACACCCAAGGGAGCAATGCCATCCATCACTTTAACTACTTGATGATGATTGGTCGGTGAAATTTGTAGACTTAGTCAACTTGCACGAAATCTTGCCCCGAATAACAAGTTACTCCAAGAGCTACTTCTATTCTCATATATCCCCTCAAATCGGATCCTCTACAGAGGGTAATGAAAAAAAAATTCCAGAAATTTTTATCCCCTGTTATGCTTATTAAATCAAACAAAATAAGCAAAATTAGGAAAATAAGTTCAAGAAAAAAAAATCAATGGGTCATTGACAATCGGAGGTCTCTATTCAAAATTTAACTTCAAAAAGTATCGGTAGGAATCAATTTCAAAAATTAGCTGAAAATTCTAATAAAGTAAATATCCCAAGCATAATGAGTATGAACAACAAAAGCTATTGGCCTATCTAAGAAATTTCTGAAGAGGGTTTTATTAACACCTAAATTTTTATCGACGACTTAAATATTCATTCTTATAAAAGTACAAAAATAAAATTAGCAAAATACAAAAATAAATAAATAAATAAATACATAAAATACATAACAAATGAAAAAGTGATAAAAATGAGATTTTCTTTTTCACCATGGGCTCTTGAACCTTTTGAATAATTAGCCCATATAAGTTACCTCACGTTTAAATCTTCGAATCTTCAATGGCAACATTTCTGGAACGTTTTTGCTTGGATTTTCTCACTGTTCGAAGCTAGAAATTAAGCTTCATGAAGGTGAGTTCAATGTTTGTTACTCTAGGTCATAGTTTTAGAAACGGAGACTTCATACGTCGTCAATCTAAAATCTGAAATGATGGTGGCAGAGTTGATGATTTAGGTCTCTGTTAGCGCTTATTGTGACGGAATGAAATGAATCGTTGCGGTACTGTAAACTCATGCATAAAGTAAGTAACTAACTGCCCACCATATGTTCGACAAAATGCCCATACCGAGTCCGTATAGATTAGTCCTTGATTTTGACCTGTTTTGAGTGCATAATGATATGTCACGCATGATTGCAACTTTTTGTTGATGGCTAAGCATGATTTTCTACCGCATTTTATCTCCACTGAGACCAAATTTGAACATTTTCTTTTTTATTGTGTTTGCTTGGTGTTTTTACGTCTTCCAGCTGCGTTCAATGGCGATCATTGGTGAGGAACTGCTCAAAAATTGACGGTGAGGAAGGTTCGATATGCCGTACCTCACCTCTTGTGTTACTTCAGGCCTCCACCGTTTCTTGCACACGCAACAGTCGTATCTTTGATATGTAGAAAATGTTGGTGAAACCAAGATGAAGAAAGATTAGAGCGTAAAGCTACTCCTCGAACTCTGTAGGAGTCATGGTGGTGGGAGATAAGAATGGATGATTGAGAATCGACAAGTCAATAAGGAAGGAGAGCTATGCCACGTAAATGCTATAGCAGGACTTGTTTATTCAATTCAGAAGCTCCTAACCTGGGAGCTGAATTTGACCGGGATTCTTCTTGTTTACATTTCAGTCATTTGTCAGGTAATTTTGTTTCCATACTTGGTCAAAGTCCAGATTGTTTTACTCATATGATGAACGTTATCAGGCTATATTCTTATTTCTCCTGGAAAACCAGTGCTCGCGAGAGGTTTTAATTGGAAAATATCCGACGTTTCAAATGGAACAACTAATAAAAGCAAAAGAAAAAAAAGATTTAGAATGTAGACACGGCAACTGCAGCGTAACGTGTGGATTGAATTACAGCTATAAAAAAACTTTTGGCGCCACTACATACCAAGGACGCAATAGTTAATTCTAGCCTTTCATTCCATTTAACCTATCAACGACCAAGAATGCTAATTTAACCTCCACTGCTCTTTCCCGAAATTGTCGGCCTTATGTCTTGAAATGATTGACTTTGGCATAATCAGTAAATCTTGTTGATGGATAATTGTCAAAAGATTTATTGTACAGTGGCCAAGTCAAATTTAAAATTCTCAATTTTGCTAGTTTAATTTTGAAACTTTTTACAATTTTTTCATGTAATATATTCAGTCAATTTTGGTCGAAATCGTTGACGTGATGGTTTTGTAAATGTTGATTGTCTTATGTCATACAGATGTAAACGTGGATAATTTTTGTTATTTTTAAAAAAATTTAAATTTTATTATTATTTTTTCTTTGGTTTTCTTTACATTTCTTGTTTTCCTCTTTTTTCTTTTTTCCCCACTAGTTGTTTGTCACTAGCTATAGGTGAGGACCGCAACACCCTCCCCCTTGCCCTAACCTAGATATAATGTTGGGTACATCTAGTGAGGGCATTTCGGCCCTTGCTTATGGCCAGCAACTAACAAGAGACCAAAAAAAATGAAAAAAGAAAGGAAAGGAAAGGAAAATACAAAAAAATTATAAAATATTAACAAAAGTCATCTAGGTTAGCATTGGTCATCTTGACTTGACTACCATGTTAACAATTTTCAACCAAAATTGATTAGATAAACTACATTAAAAAATCATCATTATGTTTATGATTAAATTGAAAAAAAAATGAAAATTTAGGACCGAATTGTACATTGTACAATAGATTTATGACTCTTTGGATGCTTTCCCAATTTGTGGATGTGCTAGCACTCTGTTTCTAGAAGAAACACACATGTTTATATAGTCTGAGGTTGCTCATTTATTACGATCCAATGATTAGAGCAAGATGTTCGTGGAAGGATAGTAATGAAATTAGTGAGATTCTAACAAAACTGAAAACCAAGGAAATTAAAGACATTAAATTCTAAGTGGTCTTGCCGTCATGTACATTCAGCTACATAAGATGCAAATTTTGTTAAGATGCTTTCTGTAATTAATGACATGGCTTTATATAAATTCTATGGGCTTTAGAATTGGTAATAAATACATTCAACATATAAGAGAAGAAAAATTGCGAAAGTATTCTTAGCTATCTTTGTGTGCAAGTTGCTGGTTGGTTAAAAGACTAGATGTGCTCACATGACCAACTTTAAGTTTTTCACAACCATGGACATTGAAGTTGTTGGTGATGATCTTGGTGGAGAAGACAGATAGGACTTGGAAGGAACGCACAAACAGAAAACACCGCCTCTTGGCATATCCACCACCTCATTCATGGTTGGCCTAATTGAAGGATTAGCCTATATGCACCACAAGCTCACTATTATCATCTTCTTAGCTTCCTCTCTGTCTCATTCACTTGTGACATTCTGCAGTCCTTGCTCTTCTTGAAGTTCAAGAGACTCATGAATCCAATGCGGGAAGTATATGTCACTGGTTCTCTCTACTCCCGTCAATATGTTTTTCCTCCCACTAACCATTTCAAGCACTATCATCCCAAAGCTATACACATCAGATTTTTGGGATATTCCTCCGATATTCCTAGAAAATACTTCTGATGCGATAAACCCCGTAGTCCCTCATGCGCCGAGTAGTGAGATTGTGCTCTCCTCTCAATGGCATTTCTTTGCAAGGTCAAAGTCGGAAATCTTGGGGCAATAGTTTTCATCGAGAAGAATGTTGTGTGGTTTTATGTTGAAGTGCAATATTCTTGAGTTGCAGCCTTGGTGCAAGTAATTTAGCCCTTGAGCTATGCCTAGAGAGATTTGGTACAAGGTGTCCTATCTGAGGTGGTGGCAACCTAGCTTGAAGTAGTTCTTTTTGTATGAGTTTCTCTAGAGATCCATTGGGGAACTCATAGACAAGAGCCCTTTTGGTTTTGTTAAAGCAGAAACCTAACAAATTACCAATATTGACATGGGAAGTTCTGCTCATGCTGTTTGCCTCATTGATGAAGTCTTCACCATCCCCTTTTAGGTTGCTTAGGATTTTCACTGCCACAAGATGACCATCAGGTAGCTTCCCTTTGTACACAAACCCATAACCTCCCTGGCCTATTTTTTTCTTTGAATGAATTGGTCATTCCCTTAATGTCAGCATAAGAATATCTTCTCGTCACTAAAATTTCACGATTTTCGAAAATGGCCTCACATTTATGTCTCTTTTTCGTCTTTCTGCTCCCTGTGATTATGGATTTCTGCTTGGAGATTTTCTGATGACGAAGATAGACTAGGACCATTATAGTGACGCCAAATGCACTGATTGATGCACCCGTGTCACCAAAAGACATACAAAGCATAAATAGAGATAACCATTTTCCGGGGTTTTAGTAATTTCACTTTCTGTTATATACTGTCCAAATGTCTGCGTTTTAATTCGTCAGCATGCCCAAGAAATTTGATTTACTACTTACCAAGAGCACCATTCTTCATTAAGCTCCTAGCTGTCAGATTCCCTGCGACTAAAAGCAATACTAGTCGGAAAATTTTATTGGAAAAAGAGAGATGATAAAATTCATAAATCTCAGGGTGCATCTTCACAGTTATAAGATTCGCATCATCATAATAACTACATTCTGTTCAGAGAAGAGAATTCTTTGTGACTAACTTATTGCATGAACTGTTAATTCCTGGTTCTAAAAACCTTACCACTGTTGCAGTCCTTGGGATGATTGTTTCCATGTGGATAATAGCAGAGAGAGTTTGTATTGAGATCGTCCACATCGGCCTCCACTTTCTTGACAACCAGTACAACTCCTGTTAGTTATTAAATCCCATTTTAACCGGAACCCGTTCTCCAACGACTCCTTGTAGTCAACATCTTTGATAGTTTGATTTGAGAATCCTCCCTCCATTTGTCCTGGTACCACTGAGGTTGACCGCTGGATCCATTTTGGTGATAGAAGATGCCATTATGAAGTAGAGCAACAGAGGAGTTGTATGTGGCGTTAGAAGTCCAACTCACGGGGGATGTTGGGAAGGGAAAAGAAGTAGGGCCGGTGCAGTTATGTAAGAACATGAGTGTAGGATGAAGAGAGACTGTTGTTTGGGAAGATGTTTGTGGGAGCGAAAGTGGAGGAAAGAGGAGCAAAGCAAGAAGTATCCCTTTGGATTGCTAATTCGATGGAACTCTTCTCGTAAGAAATGCTTTTAACTGAGCAGTGACCATACATAGTTTTTGTTCCATCACAAGTGATATCAAATCCTGGGTAACCGCATAATCCTCTTCCTTCTCCAGGAATATAAAAGGGATAGCTTATGTTCAGATGGGAGTAGCCCCCACAACCGCAGGGTTTGCTCACTTCATATAACACTTCATTTGACAATGATGCGATAGGATCTCCTGAGATGGAAATGAAGAAATGCAGAACGCCGTGCAAACAAAGCCTCGGGTGTGAGTGCAATGTAGGCCTATCCCGGGATTTCAATATGTTTCTAGTCTTGAACATAGGAAGTTTTTCTTTTCTTTTTATTTTTGAGATAATACTGCAAAAAACTCCAAACTGGTGCACATTTGATAAATTTATCGTGAACTAACCATAAAAAATCCTAAACCGGTATACCTTTGACAAATTCACATAAACTGGTGCACTTGTGATAAATTTATCCTTCGATTTTACTATGAAATTACTGAGTTGGATAATCAATGATAGTTGATCGATGTAGCAGTTTAGGATTTTACTCTCAATTTATTACAGTTGTATTGATTTTATGATTTTTTGTGATATTAATCCAACTTAATAAATGATATATTTATCACAAATGTATTAATTTGAGATTTTTGGCGGTCAAAAAATTAGTTTTAATGTAAATTTATCATAAGTATACTAATTTAAGGTTTTTATGGTCATTTAGGATAAATTTGTCACAAGTGTATCAATTTAAGATTTTTCATGATATCAACTTTCTTTTTTTTTGGGTTTTTCGTGAATGGAATGAAAAGGCAAGAAAAAGAAGAAGCAGAAGAAGGAGAGGCTGTTTGATTCCTAATGTGAAAGTGAAAAGAAAGCCCTTGTTTTTGGCAATTCCTTCTACTAGTCTTGTGAGATCAGCCGCTTAAACACGACAATTGACTTGGAAAGAGGACAGGAAGACTAGAACAAGAGACTTTTGAGAAGAACAAGGTAGAGACATTCACGGGAACAATGTCATCCATCACTTTACCTTTTTGATGATGATAGGTCGGGGAAATGTGTAGACTTAGTAACTTCCACAAATCTTGCCCCCATTGACAAGTTATTCCAAGAGTTGACTCCTATTTTCATATATCCCCTCAAGTTGGATCCTTTACAAGAGGCGATAATGAATAAAAAAAAAAAATTCCAGAAACTTTTCTCCCCTGTTATGCTTATTAAAATCAAACAAAAAAGCAAAATTAGGAAAATAAGTTCAAGAAAAAAAAATCAGTGGATCTTCGAAAATTAGAGGTCTCTATTCGAAAATTGTAGTGGCAAGAGTTAGTTATAGGAAACAATCGAAAATTCTAATAAAGTTAATATCATAAGCACAATGAGTTATTAACCAGTCAAGAAAGTTTCTGGAGAGAGTTTTGTTGACATCTAAATTTGGTTAACAATTCAAGTATTCATTTTTATAAAATTACAAAAATAAAAATAGCAAGATAATAAAAATAAATAAATAAATACATGACAAATGAAAAACAGACAAAAAGTGATAAGAAGGATATTTTGCTTTTTCAGTTGGGCTTTTGAACCTTTTAAATAAACCTTAGCCCATAAAAATAATCTCGTGTTTAATTTTTCAATATAACTTCTGATCCTCATTGGCGACATTTTGGGACGTCGTCGCTTGGATTTTCTCACTGTTACGAGCTAGAAATCAAACTTGATAAAGGTGAGTTCAACAGTAGTTGCTTTCGGTCATAGTTTTAGAATGAAAACAGAAACTGAGACTTCATCGTCAATCTAAAATCTGAAACGATGGAAGCTGAGTTGATGATTTAAGTCTCTGTTAGCGCTTATTTTGATGAAATGAAATGAATCATTGGTGTGAACTCATATATAAACTAAGCAACTAAACTCGCCCACCACGTATTCGACAAAATGCCCAAACTGAGTCCGTATAGATAAGTCCTTGATTCAGACTTGTTTTGAGTGCATAATGATATGTCCCGCACGATTGCAACTTTTTGTTGATGGCTAAGCATGATTTTCTACCTCAGTTTATCTCCACGGAGATCAAATCTGAACAATTTCTTTTTTGATTGGGTTTGCTCGGTGTTTATAAGTCTTCCTGCTCCGTTCTTTGGCGGTCATCGGCGAGGAACTGCTAAAAAATCGACGGTCTGAGGGTTAATTTTTAAGCTCAACTGTCCCAAATTGTTCATCGGAGAATGAATATGCACTGATAAGTATTTCCTCGGAGGAGGGGGAAATCAGTGTGCTAAAATATTGTTAATGTTCCATTATTTTTGGTTACAGCTATGAATACATGTTCAGCAGTTTCATGTCCTTTCCGGAGGTGAAAAGAAGGCCCTTGTTATTGACGCACATTGTCTTCTTTTTGGAGGATCCGCATATTCTGTCTTCTTACACATTCGAAAGTGAAAAGAAGACCCTCGCTAGTGCCAATTCATCTATTGTCTTGTGCTGTCGACTGCTTAAACACGGCACACTGACCTGGAAAGAGGAAACGGAAGACTTGAACAAGAGACTCTTAGAAAAGCAAAGGTAAAGACACTCAACTGAGTAATAAGTTATATCATCCATGACTTTCCTCTTGATGATGATGGGTCTTTGAATGCGAGAACCTGCAATTTTAGTGAAATTCCACAAATCTTGCCCCTATTGACCGGTAACTCAAAGAATTGACCTATTCAATTTTGGTATGTCCCCTCAAGTGAACCCTTTCCAGGAAAACTTTTATCTCCTCTTATGTTCACTAAAATCAAACCAGATAAGCAAGATGGGGAAAAAGGAAGTATGAAAAAGCACAGGATAAGTGGGGCCTTTAGAATACTATGCATCATCTCTGATGAAAAAACAAACTCCAAGCAGCAGAACAGGGAGGTCTATGAAACACTGCAAAATCACATAAAAGGTTGTTCTTGGCATAGCCCGAAAATTTCTTGCCAGGTGATAGTGAGAAGATGGATTCCTAGAGATTTCAAAGAATGTCACAGGATTTTAAACAGGATAGAAAAACTAATTTGAACTCATGTGTTGAATCTGCTCATATACCTGTATTGTTAACAGTAAACCTGCATATATTGTCCAATTTTATATCCAAGCTTGAATGACAAAAGCACTTTATTACCACAGACATTCCTCCATATTCGACCAGGCAATGAAATTTGTAACATCTCAACTTGCATCCTCATGTGTGCAATAAATCTTACAAACAGCTATAAGGAAAATTTAAACATCAGCGACAGGAGCAGAACAATTGCTGCTACTGCTAGCCCATTTTTGAAATACCGAAACAGGAGAATGAGTCAACCGCATGTTCCTCAATAGCTGGACTTTGTCATTATTCACCGGAGATGGCACAAGGGCATCCTCACCCCCATCTGCATCAACGGATTTGTTCGCAGCATCCTCATAACGTGCAATAGCCTTCAAATCTTCCAAAACCTCGTTCATTGAAGGCCTTACTTCCTTGTCCTGCTGCAAGCACCGGAAAGCCAGCTCTGCCACTGAAGTTGTCATCCTATGAATTTCACTATCCGACTCAAATCCAAGGGTTGGGTCGATCAACTCGCCAAGTGCGCATTTCTGAATCTTGTTTATGGCAAAATTGGCCAAACAAATCTCATGCCTCTTTCTGCTTATGTCCACAGCTGGCTTGGATGATATAAGCTCGATGAGAACAACTCCAAAGCTATAAACATCACTCTTCTCAGTGAGCTGGAAGCACTGATAGTACTCAGGGTCCACATAACCTGGAGTCCCTTGAGGAGCTGTCGAGATATGAGAGACATCATCCGGCAATACCCTTGAAAGCCCGAAATCTGCAACTTTAACACCAAAATTCTTCTCAAGAAGAATGTTTTTAGTTTTCACATCGCGGTGGATAATTTCTGAAGCGTGGAGGTAAGTTAGAGCAGTAGCAGTCTCTATGGCGATGTTCATACGGATTTGCCATGGCAATGTAGGAGATGAGTTTGCTCGCTGGCTGTGGATATGATCAGCGACAGTGCCATTTGAGATGTACTCATAGACGAGTAGAAGTTCACGGCTGTGGCGAGAAGTGCAACCATACAGAGACACGAGGTTTTTGTGTCGTAAACGGGTTAGGATTTCTACTTCATTCAAAAATTGCTTTACCCTACGGTAGCTGTGCTCGTATAGGCGCTTCACTGCTACTTCCCTCCCATCCCGAAGTTTTCCTGTCAAAAGAAATTGAAGGATGTTTGTTTTAGGATACTCTTGTCCCTGAACTGGGAAAGACATGAGGGAACCTTTTCTTACCATAGTAAACAGTTCCGAAACCTCCATCTCCAAGTTCACTGGAAGAAGCGAAATTATTTGTGGCTTCTTCAAGTTCGCCACTGGTGAAAATGGGGACCTCAAAGTATACACTGCTTTCCTCCATCTCTTGACCAGGGGAAGGACGAGGAGTGCTGTTCTTCAGATGGAACTTAAGAGAAGCATACTTCTTTCTCCAGTAGATCATATAGATGAATAGGCAAAGGGCACTGACCGAGACTCCAATTCCAACACCTGATATGCAAGGAATTTTCAATCTCGCTCAATGGGTGACTGCGGAGTTGGTTAATCTAGGGAAACTTGCATAGGAAAGGGGCATCAATGAAAAAGCAGCCTCTGTTCTATCAGATTTCTTGCAATTGAATAATGCACTTTACCAGGACTAAGGATAACACCCAGTAAGCATGCATCCTTATTAAATGAAAAACCAAACGTGAATTTGACATGTTTGAAGTCAGAACTTGAAAAAACCACTCAAGTAGCTAAAGGTTCCACATTGTGGAAGCTATGTGAGATGGTAAAATAATGGGAAGTATCAATTGAAAGCCAGCCTGATTTACTTTAATGCCCTTTTTTGCATTGGAAGATTTCACAAATTTAAATTATCCAACTGTGATTTTGCACATTTTTTTAGTGGCAAGAGGATTAATTCAAGTCACCAAATAGTAAATGCAATGCATGAATAGTTTGTGTTTACCTAGTTTTATCTTCTGCAATGAACGGCTGTTTCCTGCAGACGTTGATAATCAGTTAGATGAAAAATTTCCACATGAAGTGTAGATAGTCCACAGATTCAGATTCTCAGACTAGGATACATTGAGTATAGGATGTGAAGAACAGCTAGAATCTTTGATGAATCTCATTCAAGAGATCTACTCTTTTGCCGGTAAGAGAACTATCTTGTTTAGTTTTTGTGTTTTGCAGCAGTGCCTTAGAAGGCACTAAAATTGCATTATGAACCTAGGAGGAAAGAATTTGTCTCCTAAAGTAATAATTATCCTCATTATCGTGACTCGCAATATAATCCCACCTTGGTCAAATAATGAGGCCATCCATTTAATTACAGCCAATTTTTGACGGATGAGCCTCACTATGCACGGAGACACGAGAGGGCATAGTAGCCCAAAAACTTTGTGGCTAAAACAAGAAGACCATTGGAGTCAAAGATCCAAATTTTCTCCTCTCGGTGGTTGGGGCCCTTTTCATTGTTCATTTTAACGATATCAGAAGCATGAGATTTTATAGCTTTGGGTTGGGTTCAGGACTCTTCACAAAGATCTACGGTCAGATCATTCTGTATAGCATGGAAATCCACTGTTAGATCATCCTGTATAGCATGGAAATTGCACGGATGATGGACATTAACAACTCATGGAGGAGTCTCCTTAGGTTATTAACAATGTCCTCTATGACATGCACTTTGAAAGGCCTTAAAATTAGTCCTTTATACCAAAAGAAAAAAGCCCTTCAGGATGAAAAACAGTTGCAGTCCAAAAATAACGTTCCTTTGTTTGTTCAATTGCTAGCAATATTGTGGCCAAAAAGAAATTGCCAGTAATAAGAGCTGCCGCCATTGATGAAACATGACTCTTAAACTAGCCTCTAGTATCTTCAATTGGCTTAATAAAAAATCAGGGAAAAGAAAAGATTTGCTTATTTCAGCAAGTCCTGGTAAAACTTACCAGCATCACAATTTTCGCGACTAGATCCATCAGGGCAATAGCAAACGAAGTCTTTGTCATTTAATCTGCCACAACGGCCTCCACTGTGTATGCACTTGGCACAACCCTTATTGGTCAACAATGTCCAGTTCAATGCGAATCCATCCTTCAGGAGCTCCGTGTAGTCAACACTATTTATGGTTGGGTTGGGGATTCCCTCCTTCAGTTCAACCGGTATTCTTCTGATTGAACGACAGGATCCATTCTTCTCTGCAGGCCATTCTTTCCCATGCGTTAGTACAACAAACGAGTAATTTAAATGATCAGAAGTGTGACTTAGCCGAGATTGAGGGAAGTTTGTAGAAAATGTATCAGTGCAGCCACAGAAGAACTTTAGGTAATACTGGAAACTAGAATTCTGGAAGGGATAATTTTGAAGATAGCCGGGGGAAGGAAGAACGGAGCAATTGGTGTTACTCGTATACTGAGTTGCTAACCGAAAGGACTGCTTCTCATAAGAGATGCTTTGGATGGAGAAGTTGCCATACATAGTGTCCCTTCCTTTGCAGCTAACCTCGAAGCCAGGGTAGCCACAAAGTTCCTTCCCACTTCCAGGAACATAAAAGGGATAGCTTATGTTCGGACCACTTTTGCTACACATAGTAGCCTCACAATCCTTATATTTCACCGACTGAACTGTTTCCATTAAGACGGCCATGAAGAGGATATAAAACCTGACGTATTCAAAAATTCTGCTAATATTGAGATGGGAGTGCAGACCCATCTTCTGGATTAACAAATATGGTTCTAGCATATAAAAGAGACCATTCTTATATATCAAGGAGCTTTGCCGGTGAAGAACATCAGCATCGGTGTATTGCATTTTTCGCTTTGTCTCATTAATATTCTTGCTGATTAAACACGTTAGTTGAATTGGAATGTGAACATGGAAGAGTTGAAGGAAGAAACTAGCTTTGGTAGTGGTAGGGACAACCCCAAGTGAAGAACAAATTTTGGGTCTCCCTTATGTTATTTGTCTCTTTTGGTCGGTGAAATCTGAAAACCTCCTTCAATCAGGGAACTGGCACGCACCTTGACCCCATTGACCACAAATGTCAAAAAGACTTGACTGTTTGAATTTGCACTCATTTGTACGTCAAATTAAACTCTTTTCAAGCGATAACGTGCCAACCGTAATTTTTGGTCCCTCTTTTTGACTTGGTCAAAAGTGGGCTTTATAGAAAGGGGGACGGCGCCGCCCCCGCCCCCACGGCGGGGACGTAGAGAACAGAGGAAAGAAAGAAGGGAAAGAGGGAAAGGGAAAGGGAAAGAAAAAGGAAAAGAGGATTTTGTGCATACAGACCATGGAATCCTTGTCAAGCCAAATTTATTTAAAGCCCTGGCAAGGATTTACGCCATCTATCTGTTCGTCTAATTAAAGTAGTTTTCAGAATTATAGCGTAAATCCAAAGTTACATGAATTTTGAACTGCAAAGCCCAATTTTGGAATTATTAGAGTATGGAATTACATGGAAACCATGAATGAGGGCATTGTGGTTCGATGGGAGTTAATTTGAAATAACAATTTAATCGGAATGAAATTTTAGAGTTTCATGAGTGAACTCCTTTTAAATAACTACTTTAGGCAACAATTTGTTGATGCGTGAAGGTTATTTTATTAGCAATTAAACATAGTTTAACCGATTTGTTGTTGAGGTAGTGTTTGTAGTTGATGTACTTTAGCATAATCATATACATATTTAAAAATATTTATTAAATCAATAATATCATAATAAACACCAATGGTCCAATCCATTAATCAATCTAGACAACTCACATATCATTAGTCTATTCCATTGAATAACTCATCAAAATCGCACGCGAATGGTCCATTTCATTAGTCAATCTCATGTTTGATATTTAACCATGATCACACATAAACCTCGTGACAAAGTGACTAAACTCCCCTTTGGTAATGTCTCCACTTATATTATCAATGGCAAGCTCACATGGATATACTAAATTAGTATGCATATTCCACAAGCCCATCAATAGGCTTATAGGGATATTGAGTATCAATACCAATTCACAACAACATCCTTGACAATTCTCAAAACCAAAGCCAGAATCAATATCACAAATCAATTTATAAAACAAGGCACACATCTTTCATAACTCAACTCATTTGCTAGAATACCTATAGCAATTCATTTCATAAACACTTCTTAAACTATTTCAAATAATAAATAGGGTAGCGAATGCTCGATCAGAAGTTATACATCAAATATGCCACAAACATTGCTTCTTTTTTTAGCCAAATCACTCTTTGCACATAATATGTCTCATACTTTTCATTTTCAAAATATGAGTTTACAAATTTATAAAAAAAATTAGCATCACTCACCTAGAAATGCTCAAAAACCAAACAACAAAATTCATTCGAACTAATATCTTGCAATCTTATAAATTAAACAAAGGTCAATGTCAAAATTGAGCAAAACTCTACCTCAATTATGAATTGGCTAAGATACGCCTAAACACTAACAAAATGACTCTTATGCATTAACAAATCACTCATTTAAAGTGATTATTCAAATCTAAACACAACGCATAACTCGCACGTGAAACCTTAAAATTTTGCTCCGAATAATATTGTGACTCTAAAATGACTCCCTTCAAAACCCATGCTCTACAATGCCATAACCAGCATTTCTATGAAACAACAAAGCTTAATAACTCAAAAATCAGACTTCATAAATTTTGTAATTTTACAAAACTTCAAAGTTAGGCCTAATTCCAAAAACTGCTTTGTGTAGAAGAGCAGAGAGCGCAAATACTTAACAAAGCCTCCGTGTCGTGTACTTAGAACCCCTTTTTTTTTTTTTTTTTTTCCTTTCCTTTCCGTTACTTTTTTTTCTTTTTTCTTTCCTTTCTTTTTTTTTCTTTCCTTTTCCTTTCTTCTTTCTCTCTTTCTTTTCCTCCCGCGCTCATCTCGGCCCTAGAAAGCTGAAGTCCACTAATCCTTTTTTATTTTTCTCTTTTTTTTTGGGCCGACTTTGACTTAGTCAAAATATTACATGGTCTGGTCGGTTGTGACAAAATCAATTTCGTGGCTCTTACATTATGTTGGCATTTCCTTTCCCATGGTAGCATTCTCCCTTTGAGTAAACAGGTGTTAAAGGTCTTTCTCTTTAGCTTTTTACATAGTCTTCGTTTAACATGAAGAACAAATTGGCTTTTCCAACTACCTTCCCCATGAGACTGAAAATGACATAAGGAAAGTGGATTTATCTCCTGCTGCATACAAGCACTTCGTATGATGGATTGTGTTTCAACTCCCTGAATGTTCTAAACCTTTTCCGTCATAGTCAGGGCATTGTAAAATCTATCAATATGTCATGTTAATAACTGCTGGTAAGCCTTGTGTCCATTCTTTTTTTTTTCTTTTTTCATGTTTTCCCATCGGTTGTCAGTCACCAGCCACAGATGAGGACACCCTTGCCCTCACCTAGATATGATGCTGGGAACATCTGGTGAGGGCATCAGGGCTCTTGTCCTATAGCTAGCTACCAATGCAGAAATAAGAAAAAAAAAAAGGAAAGGAAAAAAAAAATACAAATTCCTTAATATCGGCGTTGGTTGTCCTAACTAGATTAACATGTTGGTAATTTTTGACTAAAATTGACCAAATGAACTACATTGGAAAATCATCACAAGGTTTAAGATTGAATTAGCAAAATAAAAAGTTTTAGGACTAAATTGGCCACCACACAATAAGTTTAGGACTTTTTGGACATTTTTCTTTCTTTTTTTTGGAATACTTTTCCTGTTTTGTTGATGTGCTGATAATTTGTTTCAAGAGACATACATATATTTATATATACTGAGGTTGCTCATTTATTATGATCCAATGATTAGAGCGAGATGATCGTGCAAGAATAGTTATGAAATTTTAAAGGCCGTAATGAAACTGGAAACCAAGGAAATTAAAAACATATTGAATTCTAGGTGGCCTTACTGTCACGTACATCAGCTGCACTAGTTGCAAATTCTAGATAAAATGCTTTCTGCATTTAATGACATGGCTTTATATAATTCCTGTCGGCCTGAACAAATAAGATAAGAAAAATTGCGGAAGTATTCTTAGCTAACTATCTTTGTATACAAGTTGCTCATTGGATTGAAACGCTTGATGTGCTTACAGCAGGAACTTGGATTTGACACAACCATGGACATTGAAATGGTTGGCAATGATCTTGATGGAGAAGACAAATAGGGCTTGGGAAGAACTCCCAAGCATTCAACATTGGGCACCAATGATAAACATTCTCGCTATAAATTGATTTCTAGAATAGAAATAAATTTTTTATTTTATATTCCTAAAGAGTTTCTAAGTAAAAATACACATCTGATAATGATACAAAATTTCTGTTCCGGAAATAAAAATCCATTTGATAAAAATTTCTCCCTTCCTTGTGGTGGTGGACAACAGTGAGGGCGACAATAGCTAAAGACCGGAGGCGATGGATGGTGACTAGCAACCGGCAACGAACCATGGGCAGCAACAGCAGACGGTGGTGGGTGGATATCCAACTAGTAGTGAGAATGAGCAATTAGAAAAAAAATTATTTTTCATTTCTATTCCAAACATAGAAAATTAAAAAAAATTTACTTCTCATTTCTATTCTAAACCCATTTTTAGACTAAAAATCTGTTCCATAAACAAATATAGAAAAAAAAAATAGCTCTTGAACATAAATAAGATGGTTTTCAGGCTCACTTTTAGCATATCCACCACCTCACTCATTGTTGGCCTTATTGAAGGATTAGTCCGTGGTGCACCACAAACTCACTATTTCCGTCTTTTTAGCTTTCTCTCCGTCTACTTCACTTGTGACATTCTGCAGTCCACGCTCTTCTTGAAATTACACATGCTCATGAATCCAATGTAGGAACTATATTTCACCAGTTCTTTCTGCTCTTGTCACTACATTTTTGCTCCCACCAACCATTTCGAGCACTATCATCCCAAAGCTATACTCATCAGAATTTTGGGATATTCCTCCAATGTTCCTGCAAAATATTGTTGGGAAAAAATACAAATGATTGGGAAGAATAATGAAGTCAACCTTTAAAATGTGATAACACTTTTGATAAGGAATTATTTGTTCTATAACATTGCTAATGATTACTGGTAAAAAATCCTTAAGCATATGACAAAGTCTTGATTAAAAATGCCAAAATAGTAATCCTGGAATTTCCATCAAGTCTTTCAAGGGAAAACAATTGAAATGATGGTTGTATTTTTTAAAGAAAACTCAAAAAGACTTTATCACGATTGATACCAAAAACCGACGTACTTATCTCAGTCTTTTAGATACAAACAACAAATATCAAACCACTAACATCAACCTCCAATAATCTCATAAATAAAATGGGATAAGTGCATTGAAAGTCCTTAGACTTGCCACAAAAATATAATTGAGTTCTAAAAATATCAAAATGTGCAATTAAGTTTTAAAATTTGTCACAAAATTGTAATTAAGTTTTAATACTTTGCAAAAGTGCAATAAAATCATAAAACATATCAAAGTGGTTCAATCAAGTTTTCTGTTGGTAGCACTTTTTGAAAGTTTTAAATTCAATTGCATTTTTTTACTAGTTTTAAGACTTGATTGCACTTTTTAAAAATTTTAAAACTCAATTACATTTCTATAACAAGTTTTAGAATTAATTACACTTTCAAAAAAATTTAGGATTCAATTACATTTTATGATAAATTTTAGAACTTCCAGTGTACTACTACTACTTCCAATTAAAATTTTCAACCCAATCTCATAAATAGGTTTCACAACCCAAATCCAATAACTTTTGATGGTTCAGTTGATCAATAACACATATCATTGAAAATTTCACTAATCATCTCAGAATTCATTGCATAAATCTGATTCACAAATCAATATAAATAACCTTCCACAATTCCTTTCATAAACACTTCTTAAACCATTTCTCAATTAATCTACTCACAAACTTCATCACGAGATGCTTGACTTTGACATTTCAAATAACAAATAGGGTAGCAAATGCCCAATCCAAATTCATGCATCAAATATGCTTTAAATATCAATTTTGCCTTTTAACCAAATCATACCTTACACATAATATACCTAATCCTTATCATTTTTAAAATATGAATACACAAATACATATATTAGATAAGCACCAATGAACTGGGAAATCAAACCTCCAAAGTTATCTCAAGTCCACAGACTTGAAATTCTACCAATTAAACGATGAGCGATATTAAAACTCAAGTAAGTAAAACACCTTAACTAAGACTCGACTAGATGACGCTAATTCAAAGTCAAAATGTTCACTACAAGTTGATAAGAGACCTCAAGAATTGCTAATCACGATAAATACCACTAACACGAAGAACAACCACTTGGGCGATGAACCATCACACACGCAACAAACTTTCTCATGCCATATTTTCCTCTACCGAACTCCATTTCAAGTAAACTTATTGTCAAAAGAAAACTCTTTCAGCGTATCAAAAGATCCTCGAGCAAAAAGAAAAAGAAGTATTAAAAGATCCTATAATCCTTACCGGATACTAGAAACGGAATTAATCCAGCTTGTCAAGTTCAAAGTGCACTTGCAGTATTGGGTTTAGGTTCGGGCCCGGTTTCCTATTTTTTGGGCCTTCTTTCTTTTTGTCGATGGTCTCTCTTACTGCTTTTCTTTTTTGGTTGCCAATTCCTCCCTCCCCCTTCTCATTCCCATTTTAAAGCAAACGCCCCCCGTCTCTCATTCCCATTTTAAAGATTTTCAGCAGAATCTTTGGGTAAAAAAATTTATGGGCATTATCTAATAAAAAGTGTCAAAAAAGAAATTATTTGTATATACATTCCGCCCAAAATCGAAGAAGCTATACAAGGGTTTTGTCGAGCTTGCTCATTTGGTACCTAATCATATGGTATCTAAATTAAGTAATTCCATGACACCAGTGCGAATATTCTTGCTTATTTCGATGATCCTCGATACAGAAGAAAGAGTTCGGGAATTACTAAATATGGGACTCTAGGGGTTCATTCAGTCGTTAAAAAAGAGGATTTGATTGAGTATCGAGGAATCAACCAAAATTTTGACTTATGGTTCCGGCGAACGAATAATCATTGAGTCCTCCTCTTTCCGAACAACACATCCAAAGAAACCTGCCAATGGTCAAGTAATTAGTGAATCTATGGGAGATGTTTATAATTAGTTTCTTTCTTTTCTAGGTTCTACATTTTTTTTTTCCATATTTATTAGAAATAGAAATTGTCTTTTCATATCATAAGTTCCCATCCTCGACCCAAGTCGTACATCCAATTGCTTCAATTTGAATTATCCGGAGGATGCCTTATATATATTAATATTATATCAAATCAAAAAGATGGACAATCAAACCCATTTCTCGATTCAATAGAAGCTAAAAGAGTTGAATAGGGTCCCAAATACGGAGAGATATTTAAAAAGCGGGTCCGATTACGCCTATTCCTAATGACCAATCATATATCACATTTCTTATTCTGTCCCCTAAAATTCTATTAGGACCCCTTTTAAAAAACGAATTTAGTAAGTTCAAATTTTGTAAAGAGGAATAAATAGGCTTATATAAAAAAGATGCTATAAATATTCCGAAAAAGCTAACTAACGACATTTGTCACAAATTCATTTTTTTTAATTGTAAAATATATATTTTTAAAACATTTATTTTAAAAAAATAGCAATAAATCCTCAAATAGACGACTTTATTTTTAAAACACATATATAAAAACTTAAACACAAGTGGAGTTTGATTTTTTAGTACGTGAAAACATATGCGATTGGTTTTATTGGAATAGCTCAACAACCGAACTGGATCGATTAGTCTAAAAAACGGCCACTCTTTAGAGGGAAAAAAAAAAGTGGCTAGTTTCATCGGACTGGACTGAAACCGATGGTCCAGTTCGATTCTCGATCCTAGGACCAAACAGTCTAGTTCTCGATTCCTAAAATTGGGAACCGGACAAGATCGGGAATAAGATCGGATCGGGAACCAATCACCCCTTACTACAAGCTTGTAAAAAAATAGCCTTATGGGTTTGGTGATCACTCGGGCTTGTGGGACACTTGGACTTGAGCTTATTATTTTATTTTCTTCAAAAGCCCAGTTCTTAGGTATAAAGTCTGCCATCTAGATGACAAAAGCGCTCTCTCTGCATCTACAGTCCTTCATATTCCGACCCGACAATGAAATTGCTAACATGACAACTTTCATCAGCATGCGTGCAAAGTGGATTTGAAACGAAAGAGGCCTCATTTCCTTTTCTCTGCTGCAAGCCAGCTGGGCCATCTCGCACAATCGCCTACCGTTCCTCCAAAACCTCACATATTAAAGGCCCCATTTCCTTGTCCTGCTCCAAGCACCGGAAAGCCAGCCCGGCCACTGAAGTTGTCATCCAATGTGAGTCGATCAATTCAACAGACGCACATTTCTGAATGCTATCGATACGAAAGTGGGCCAAGGTATTTCTGCGCCTTTCTCTGCTTGTGTCCCCAGCGTGTCCGCAGCCAGCATGGATGACATGAGCTCCAGGAGACAACTCCAGAGCAATGAACGTCACTCTCCTCGGTGAGCTGGTAGCTCTGATGATACCGTGGTCCGCATAATTTGGAGTCCCTTGAGCAGCTGTCCAAATAAAAACACATTTTCAGCAAGGTTAAAATATGTCTCGAGTTCAAACATTGAACAAAACCTAAACCAAAATAAAATTTCTGGGATGCCAAATGTGAAGTGCTTAATTAGGAAAGTCCGGATTGTTGCCATTTTGGGTACGTGAAAGACAAGGAAGTCAACTTCCTATTGCAGTTGGCTAAATTCTTCAGAGACTATTACAGAAGAAGTTTTCTCAGGGGCTCACACTCTTGTATATATTGAGTTCGAGAGGATCTTTGTTTTCAGTCAGGAGGATTTTACTCATGGTTTTGGGTGTCGTTATTGATGTATGTGTGCCATGACTTCATGAAGTGGCTGCAACATCATGCAATTACATTCTGGACTGATTTCTTTGCGAGGTAATTCTTCTGTGATCCATGTAATCGAGCAATTGCGTGAGGCTAAATACTATGGATTTAAGTGTGATATAAGACTGAGAAACACATTAGCTACTAAGCGGAGTAAATTATAGTTCTTTGACTAATTTTGCGGCTGGTTCCTCCACGTAAATCTCTCATCTTTAGTTTTCAGAGTTGATTACTAATTTTCTTTTAGGACTTGATTTAATTGTCGCATTATTTCACAACAAGGAATAGCCACAAAAACGCCCTAACTTACAATTTAGAAGCCAAAATTCTGGTCGATAAGAATTCTGTGGTAGCAGTCCCTAGGGTGATGTTCATACGGACATGCCGTCACAATCAGATAGGACTGAATTGACACTGCAGAAATGATTAGCCTCCGAGCCACTCATAGACGAGTAGAAGTTCCCGGCTGTGACAGGACGTAGTTTTTGTGGTCCAAGTGGGCAAGGATGTCTGTCTTATTCATGAACTGCTCCACGCTGTAGCTGCGCTCTCATAGGAGCAATTGGCTGCTGCTTCTCGCCCATTCCGGCGTCTTCCTGTGAAAAATATGTAGAAAATGCCTTTCAAGATAAGCAATCATCACCTGGCGGGAACAGTGAATCGACATTTTCATACCGTAGTAAGCAGTTCCGAATCTCCACGTCCATGTTCAATGGAAGCAGAGAAGTTATTTGTGGCTCCTGCGAGTTCGGTACTGGTGAAAATAGGGACCCCAAACGAGACACTGCCCTCTTCCATGTTGAATTGGAGCGAGGATTTGAGGTGCTGTTTCCCAACTTCAAAGAAGCCTCCTTCCTTTCCAAGTTGATCGCATCGGGCGACAGGACATTGCCCAAGCTTCCTATTCCAATACCTGACGAACAAAGAAATATCGATCCCTGTTCCATATGGTTCTATACATTTGGTACAGCTATAAGTGCACTCACTTGTCTGATAACATTTTCTTGGATTGTGATGATGATGATGATGCTGAGGATGTTGAGATGGCGGATCTGAGATCGATGGTTGCAAACTTGAAAACCATGTCTTCAACTTTTTTTCCTGCTCCTCAAGAAGCTAAGCAGAATCATTCATTCTCTCGTGACATAAAAAAAATATTTTCCTAAGAGGAGAACGGTGTGCTAAAGTACTGTTGATGTTGCCTTGATTTTGGGGAAACCTATATACACATGTTCGGCAGTTTCACGTCCTTTTTGGAGTTGAAAAGAAGGCCCTTGTTATTGATGTCGCGTTGTCCTCTTTTTAGAGGATCTCCATATTCGTCTTCTTACACATCTGAAGGTGAAAGGAAGGTCCTTGGTGTTGGCAACTCCTTGACTTGTCTGACAAATTTTGGTCGATTGTGATGATTACGATGATACTCAGGTTGATGAGAAGCCCGGTTGGAAGCTCCGGGACCTGCGGTGAGATCGATGGCTGCAAATTTGAAAACCTTGTCTTCACTTTTTCCTTGCTCCTGCAAACATCATACCAGCATTGTTCCCTCTGCCGTGATATAAACAAAGGTTAATATTATGAAAATTTCAAATTAATATATACAACAAATTTATCTCAAATTAATATTTTTATCATCAAAAAACTCCAAATTAATTTATTTTTGACAAATTTACCCAAAATTAATTACATTTGTGACAAATTTACTATCCATTAGTTTTCATTAAATTAGATTAATACTATAAAAAATCACAAACTAATACACCTACGATAAACGGATGGTAAAATCTTAAACATGTATACCTATCAACTATCATGTGTTATCTAACTCGGCAATTTCATAATAAAATATAAGAAAAACTAACGAAGGGTAAATTTGTCGTAGGTACACTAATTTTGAGTTTTTATAATAAAAAATTTAGTTTAGGATAAATTTATCGCAAAAGTATTAATTTGAGATTTTTCATGTTATTAACCTTATGAACAAAATGGATATACTCTGAGAAATATTTTTCTCATAGAATGGGAAAATCAGCATTCCATAGGATTGTTGATGTTCCCCTTTTTTTTTTGGGCGAAAGCTTATGTATACATGTTCAGGAGTTTCCCATCCTTTCTGGAGGTGAAAAGAAGGCCATTGTTATTGACGTGGCATTGTCTCCTTTCTGGAGGATCCGCATTTTCTGTCTTCTTACCCATCTGAAAGCGAAAAGAAGGTCCTCGGTGTTGCCAATTCCTTTACTAGTCTTGTGCTATAAATTACTCGGCAGGTTGACTTGGAAAGAGGAAACGGAAGACTTTGAACAAGAGACTTTTAGAAAAGCACGGTAAAGACTCAACTGAGCAACAATTTATGTCATTCACGACTTCCCTCTTGATAATTATAGGTCTTTGAATATGAGAACTTGCAATTTTAACGAACTTCCACAAATCTTGCCCCCCATTGACCAGTAATTCTGAGAATTGACTCCCCCGATTTGGACGAATCCCCTCAATTTGAACCCTTTCCAAGGAAAACTTTTACACCCTCTTATGCTCCCTAAAATTAAACAAGATAAGCAAGATAAGGAAAAGATAGGAAAAAGGACAGGATCAGTGGGCCTCTTACATAAAAAGGGGACAAACAACCTTGTATGAAACAGTGCGAAATCACAAAAAAGGTTGTTCTTGGCATATCCAAGAAAATTTCTTGCGAGGGGATAGTGACAATATAACTTACTAGAGAAGTCGAAGAAGGGTTAGAGGACCGGAAGCAGGATAGATGAACTAATTTGCATCCATGTGTTGAATTTGCTCAAATATCTGTTTTTCCAACAGTAAACCTTCATTGTGATCCAACATGGTCCAAAATATTATGTGCAAGCTAGAGTGAGGAAAGCACTTTACCATGTACATACCTCCTTATTCAGACCAGGCAATGAAAGTGGTAACTCAACTTGCGTCCTCATGTGTGCATAATATTTTACAAACAGCTATAAGGTTAATTTAAACATCAGCAACGGCAGCAGAACAACTGCTACTACTGCTAGCCCATTTTTGAGTTACCGAAACAGGAGAATGAGTCAACTGCATGTTCTTCGATAGCTGGACATCGTCATTATCCATCGGAGGTGGAGCAAGGGCATCTTTACCCTCATCCCCATTGAGTGCTTTGGTCTCGGCATTCTCATCACGCGCAATTGCCTTCAGTTCTTCCAAAACCTCGTCCATTGAAGGCCTCATTTCCTTGTCCTGCTGCAGGCACCGGAAAGCCAGCTCTGCCACTGAAGTTGTCATCATATGAATTTCACCATCTGACTCAAATCCTAGGGTCTGGTCGATCAACTCGCCAAATGCACATGTCTGTATTTTGTTTATGGCAAAATTGGCCAAATTAATATCATGCCTCTCTCTGCTTATGTCCACAGCTGGCATGGATGATATAAGCTCGATTAGAACAACTCCAAAGCTATAAACATCGCTCTTCTCGGTGAGCTGGTAGCACTGATGGTACTCAGGGTCCACATAACCTGGAGTCCCTTGAGGAGCTGTCGAGATGTGAGAGACACCATTCGGGAAGGGCCTTGAAAGCCCGAAATCTGCAACTTTAACGCCAAAATTCTTGTCAAGAAGGATGTTGTCAGTTTTCACATCACGGTGGATAATGTCCGAAGCGTGGAGGTAAGTTAGTGCAGTCGCAGTCTCTATGGCGATGTTCATACGGATTTGCCAAGGCAATGTTGCAGGTGAGTTTGCTTGCTGGCCGTGGATATGATCAGCGACAGTGCCATTCGAGATGTACTCATAGACGAGTAGAAGTTCACGGCTGTGGCGAGAAGTGCAACCATACAGAGACACAAGGTTTTTGTGGCGTAAACGGGTTAGGATTTCTACTTCATTCATAAATTGCTTTACCCTATGGTAGCTGTGCTCGTATAGACGCTTCACTGCTACTTCCCTCCCGTCCCGAAGTTTTCCTGTCAAAAGAAATGGAAGGATGTGAGTTTTACGATACTCTTTTGTCCCTTAACTGGGAAAAACATGGAGGAACCTTTACTTACCGTAGTAAACAGTTCCAAAACCTCCATCTGCAAGTTCATGGGAAGAAGCAAAATGATTTGTGGCTTCTTCAAGTTCGCTACTGGTGAAAATGGCTAGCTCAAAATATACACTGCTTTCCTCCATGTCTGGACCAGCGGAAGGACAAGGAGTGATGTTCTTCAGATGGAACTTTAGAGAAGCATACTTCCTTCTCAAGTAGATCATATAGATGAAGAGGCAAAGAACAATGACCAAGCCTCCAATTCCGAGACCTGATATGCAAGGAAATTTCAATCTCTGCTTTATGGGCAACTGTGGATGAAGTTGTTCTTAGGAAAGTTGCACAAAAAATGGACATGTTGAAACAGCAGCTTCCAATCTATCAGATGACTTGCAACTGAATTACGTAGTTTACTAGGACTTTGGATAACAACCAATGAGCATGCATTCTTATTAGAAGAAAAAGGAAACTTTTTTTTTTTGGACATATTTGGAGGCAACATTTGAGAAAACCACCTAAGTAGTCAAAGGTTCCACATTGTTGAAGGTGTGGGGTTGGTAACCTAACAGGAAGTATCAATTGAAAGCCAGCCTGATTTACTTCTATACACATTTGGCATTGGAAGATTTCTGCCTGCATAACAGTCAGAAATTTAAACTATGCAATTATCATTATGCACCTTATTTTAAGTGGCAAGGGGATTAGCTCAGTTCGGCAAATAGTGAAGGTAATGCATGAACAGGTTAATATTTTTAATTACCTAGTCTTATCTTCTGCCACAAGCCTCTGTTTCCTGCAAAGACGTAGTTGGTCAGTTTGATGTAAAATCTCCACATATCTGTAGTACACAGAATCTGGTCTGCAGGCTACAGTAAATTGGAGTATGGGATGTGAAGAACACCCAGAATCTTTGATGAATCTCATTAAAGAGATCGATCCTTTTATAGGTAAGATAATTATCCTGTATAGATTTTTGTTTCGCAGCAGTGCCTTAGGAGGCACCAAAATTGCAATATAAACCTAGGAGAAAAGAATTCTTGTCTCTAAAAGTAACAATGGTCCCAGTTATCGTGGCTCACAAAATAATCCTACCTTCATTAAATAACGAGGTCATCCATTCAATTACAGCCAGTGTCAGACAGAATGAGCTTCACTATGTTTGGGGACACAAAAGGGCATAGCAGCCCAAAAACTTTGTGGCCAAAACAAGAAGAGCATTGGAGTAAAAGATCCAAAATTTTTATCTTCTTTCTCTGGTTGTGGTCCCTTTTTGTATTCGTTTTAACAATATTAGGAGATGAGGTTTCATAGCTTTGGATTGGGTTCAGGACTCTCTTAACGCAGATCTACCATCAGATCATTCTGTATAGCATGGAAATACATTGGCAGATCATTCTGCATAGCATAAAAGTCGCACAGATGATTGATATGGACAACTCATGGAGGAATCTAAGTGAAAAGAGCTTGGTGGATCACTGATATTAACGGAAGGAAGATATGAAATGGCTATTCTTAGGTTATTTACAATCTCCCCTATAACATGCACTTTGAAAGACTTTAAAATGAGTCCTTCAGGCTGAAAAACAGTTGCAGCCCAAAAATTTACGTTCTTTTGTTTGTTCAATTGCCAGTAATATTATGTCCAAAATGAAAAATATTGCCGGTAATATCTTCTAAGAGCTGCTGCCACTGATGGAAACTAGACTCTCCGAGACTGGCCTCTAGTACCTTCTAATGGCTTAATAAAAACTCCAGAAAGAAGAGATTTGCTTAATGCAGCATGTCATGGTAAAACTTACCAGCATCACATTTTTCGTGATGGGATCCATCAGTGCAATAGCAAACAAAGTCTTTCTCATTTGATCGGCCACATCGGCCTCCACTCTGTCTGCACTTGGCACAACTCACATTGGTCAACAACGTCCAATGCATTGTGAACCCATCTTTTAGCAGCATCCTGTAGTCAACACTTTCCAAGGTTGGGTTCGGGATTCCCACCTTCAATTCAACTGGTATTGTACTGCTCATTTGACAGGATCCATCCTTCTGTACTGGCCAGTCTTCCTTACGTGTTAGTGCAACAAACGTGTGATTTGAACGATGAGAAGTGCAATTTAGCCGAGATTGATGGAAGCGTGTGGAAAATGTATCAGTGCAGCCATAGAAGAACCATAGGTAATAGTCGAAACTGGAGATCTGGAAGAGCTTTTCATGATAATAGGTGAAGGGACGAGGAACCGAGCAACCAGCGACTTTCATATACCGAATGGCTAACTCAAAGGACAGCTTCTCATAAGAGATGCTTCGGATGGAGAAGTTGCCATACATAGTTTCCTCTCCTTCGCAGCTAACCTCGAAGCCTGGGTAGCCACAAAGTTCCTTCCCACTTCTGGCGACATAGAAAGGATAGCTTATGTTCGGACCACTCTTGCTACACCTAGTGGCCTCACAATCCCCATATTCCACCGACTGAACTGCTTCTACTAAGACGGCCATGAAGAGGATACGAAACCTGACGTGCAGTAGAAGTCTGGTAATATCATCACAGAAGTGTAGACCCATCTTATGAGTAGACAAATACAGTTGCAGCTTAAAGAAGAGAAACTGCTGTAGATCAAAGTGCTTTGCGAATGAAGAACATCAGCATCGGCAAGAGGAGGCTATATCTTGCATATGTTGCTTCGTCCAAATTGCACTTCCTGCCGCTTGAACACGTTAGTTGACTTGGAAATTAAACACGGAAGACTTGAGGAAAGAGACCAGCCCGGTAGTGGTAGGGACAACCCCAAGTGAAGGATGAATTCTGGGTCTCTCATATGTGGTCCATCTCTTCCGGTCGGTGAAATCTGAAAACCTCCTCCAATCAGTGAACTTGCAACTTGTCCCCATTGACCAGTTCAACTCCTTGAATTGGCACTCGTGAATGTCCTCAAATTGGACTTTACAAGCAATTACGCGCCAGCCGCGAGGACCAGTCAATTTTGGTCCCTCCTTTGCCCCGTGGCTTTGTACTTTAGTGTCAATGAGGCCCAAACAGAGACTTCTCGAGGAGGACGGCATCGTGATAAGGCCGTCTTCTGGGCACCCTCACAATTTGTGCCATAGATGATCATCGAAATCGATTCACTCTTACGGGTTAGGTTTATTTTCACATACACAGCATAGCGACGATTTGTTTATTGCCACCCTGGTCACCGGTCTAAAATTATCTTAGGAGTCGCACCTTATTAAGCCGTTTTATATGAACGATCACTCTCGACCATGGTCGGAAGCTTACCGCAAACTCTTTATACCGATAAATACTTATTAAAATTACGTCATCAAATTAGTCTAAGTGAAAAAAAATGACATTAAAAATATCATAATCTTCATACGATACTCATTTTGGTATCAAAATTTTTCAATCCATGCCGTAAGTGTCACATCAATGGCAAAACGAGCAATTAAGTGATTCCAACGACGATTTCGACAATTCAGGCCCACGTGACATTCTTTATTGAAAATTTAATTCCAACTTGGCTTTCTTAACAAAATTCAAGTCCAACCTAGACGGAGGACCGAATGGTCTCTCTTCCGCTTATCTTCTTTGTCTTCATTTTCGTCTTTATCTTCAACGTCTCCGTCTTCAGCGAATAATTCCCTTCACACATATTTTTCTTCTTCTCTTTTTCCAACCGCTTTCTTAACCACCGTCTACAGGAAATGCGTCATCTTTCTAGTTCATCTGCAAAATGTAGCTCCACTGGGTTCCCCATGTCGATGGTGAACAAGACTTCATCTTTCATTTTGGAGCACGCGAAGAAGAAGATGGGTTTGATCCGGGCATGGTAGGAGGATTATGCAACAAGAATTTCGTCTCAAAACTAACCAGTATTAGTCGTGATGACGAATTGGCGCTGACATTGACGTCCATAATGAGTCAGAGCATATGAGATTATTTGGTCTATGTCCAATGAAAGCCCTAATTGCATCTGTCGTTCTCTCTCCTTCGCTGCTCTTGTTCGTCCAATTCTTTGATTGGAACATGCTTGAGTTGGCGATATTCATCCTGCTCCTGCTCTCCGCTGCAAATTCCAGCATCGAATTTGCCTCAATTTCTTGGTTGAAGAATACAATGAATTAGAGTCTGAAGAAGAAAAAGAATGTAGCCCCAATTCGCAAATACGTAAGATTCTATTGAAAAATGAATCGGAAATTCTTGCCTCAATACGCAACGATTTAAGATTTGAAGATGAAAAAGAATTAGCCCTAACTTTGCAAATTTGAGGCAAATAACACACATAAACAATGTCATCTAGAGTAATTCATGCTGAATAATTGTGCCGGCAAGTCATGTCGGACAAATATCATTAAATATTACCTCGTCGGATTTTCCAGTAACCCAAATCCACGTACCACTCCAAGTAAAAAGCCCAAATCAGCCGGGCATTGCAGTTGAAAATTCCAG
This sequence comes from Angophora floribunda, assembly GCA_014182895.1. Lineage (NCBI taxonomy): Eukaryota > Viridiplantae > Streptophyta > Magnoliopsida > Myrtales > Myrtaceae > Angophora > Angophora floribunda. The sequence continues at coordinate 34,933,967 of CM024706.1, read as the reverse complement.
ACACACAGAAGAAAAAGCAATTTTTAAGCATAGCAGACAAGGAAAAAAGGTGGTTGCTGGTGGCCTATTTAAGAAAATTTCTTCGGAGGGGGAAAGTGACAACGTGAGGTTTTGAGAAGTAGAAGACAGGTTATACCTAATTTTCCTGTTCTCGAAGGAAAGAGTCCTGTTCTCTTTGGCTCAAAAAGATGAAAGTGGAATCCCCGGAAAGCTCTCCGTACATATTACAAGGGATATCTCATTCTGTTTCTCTCTGCACAAACTTTTAGAACCTAGTAGTCGAATCCTACTCCACCCTATTGAACGACTGTGGGGGTACGCGAGAACATGGACAGGAAGAGGATCTTCAACAGAAGCACGTATGAACATATATAGCAAGAACCCAAGAAACACTTTTGCATAAGCAAGTCCCAAAGAGCTAGAAATGATTTCTTTACCTCGTGTTATCTGTTTCGGTTGTCGGATTTGTGAATTCCTCTCTACTTCTAGTGAAAAGATGTGAAGTAAGAACCCACAGTTTAAGTATTGCCTTTACAGTCTTTTGCAGTTCTTGGTCAGTGGTCCATCAGAGCAGAAACATGCACTAGTTTCATCCTTGAAGCTGCCCCTGCTCCAGCACAGCGTGCAACCGTATCCTGTCCATGTTAGCATGAACCCTCTCCATAACAGTTCAATGTACTCAATGGTTTCTGTCATCACATTTGTCCGCCATTTCTGTCGATCCAACTGAAATTGGAGCAGCAATGACAAACTAGCCTGAATCTCCAGTCCGGTCTAAGTACTCATCATCCTTATGGCTCAATGCAACAAAAAATCTCTTTAGCACATTGAAACATCAAGTAACCTGAGAAACCGTTGAATTGACCGAAAATGAGTTGCTTCAGTTGTAAAAGAAGCAGATATCAGCATTGCAAGGACTGAAATTAATGGATGAGCAATCGAAGCTAGAATTAAGCTGAGGCGTGGGGTAATCATTATAATTGAGGACTTGAACATCCACCAATCCGAATGAGTTCTCTTCGTACAAGATTTCCTTGATCAACTAATGAGCAGTAGAAGTCCAGTAAATAGGCTTGTCTTCAAGGCATCGAATGTCAAAGCCCGGGAAGCTGCAGAAATCCAATCCATCATCAACAGTGAAGAAAGGGTGGCTTATGTTAAGGCCTCCACAGTTTCTTGGCGCACAAGAGTAGCAACCTTGATAAGCAGACAGGCCTGGTGAAGTCCAGATGAAGAAAAAGAAGAGCCTCAAGCTCACCAAGCCCTGCTGCAGAGTCACAATGGGATACATGATTGACTGAATGAATGAGTGAGAACTGAGAAGTCAACAAGAAAAGAGAGAAATGCCAACACTTACATGCTACAACAGAACTTGTTTATTCAATTAAAATAGAATTCTTCCATTTGGGTTGAATTTGACTGAGCTTCTTTTTGGTTATAATTCAGTCCCCGGTCCGGTTATTTGGATCGTCTTGCACGGTCAATGCTCAGATTTGTTTTATGAACATGAGTGGGATAAATTTGGGCTATTCTAACAGGTTACCAGTTATAAACTATGAATAGCATTTGTAACTTACGACTATCGATGTAATAGTAACTTCTAAAGTTCTTTTCATAGATTTACTGCTTGACGTTAAATCTTAACAATTTTGATAGTTTATTAACAATGAAAGTTATAACTTACGAGCATAGCTTCACTTTTGACGTGGTATAGGTTATTATCAACGTAAGTTATTTACAATTCAACTGAAGAACGTCAGTGTGATAGCAACTTATTAAGTTTTTCTATAAATTTACCACTCAAAACTGAATCTCACGGCTTAAATAGTAAGTTGCCACTGAAATTACTGGCTCAGCAACAAAGGTCCACCTCCTAATGTAGTAATAGTAAGTTACTAACAAAGTCAGTAATTTACAATCCAACTTACTATCGTCAATGCAACGGTGATTATTACATTTTTTTAATAAAATTTGCTTCTAAAAACTAAATCTCACAGTTTAAATAGTAAGTGACCACAGCTCACCAACATAGGTTCGCTTTTTAATGTAGTTATAGAAAGTTATCACTAAAGTGAGAAGTTTAAGATTTGATTTACAACCAACACTAGGTTATTTACATATTTATCACTGGAAACTAAATCTTAACGACTTGATAGGTTAGTCACCATTGAAATTAAGAGCTTACGAACAAAGCTTTACTTTTAAGATAGGAATAGTACCTCATCGCCAAAGTAAGTAATTTACTAGAGACAGCGCAATAGCTTAGAAGAGGCCCTTAATATTTATAGAAACGGTATGGTTTACGACGAGTTACAATTCCCTCTCACAGATTATTTTGTACATAGAGTATGTATTTATAGACTCTCTCTCCGATGTGGCAGATCAGATGGTTTTGCTCACTTGGCCAATAAGGTTTGCGCCAAGTGAAACTTACCAGCATCACAATTTTCGTGGCTAGATTCATCAGAGCAATAGCAAACAAAGTCTTTATCATCTGATCTGCCACATCGGTATCCACTGTACCTGCACTTGGCGCAAACCTTATCGGTCAACAATGTCCAGTTCAATGCGAAACCATCCTTCAGGAACTTCCTGTAGTCAACACTGTGTATGGTTGGGTTGGGGATTCCCTCCTTCAGTTCAACTGGTATTCTACTGATTGAATGACAGAAACCATCATTTTGTATTGGCCAATCTTCCCCACGCGTTAGCACAACAAACATGTAATTAATTGATCGGAAGTGCAACTTAGCCGAGATTGAGGCAAGTCTGTAGAGAATGTATCAGTGCAACCATAGAAGAACTTTAGGTAATACTGGAAATTGGAGTTCTGGAAGAGTCTTTCACGATAATCAGTGAAGGGACGAGGAGTGAAGCAACCGGTGTCATTCATATACTGATTTGCTAACAGAAAGGATCGCTTCTCATAAGAGATGCTTCGGATGGAGAAGTTGCCATACATGGTGTCCCCTCCTTTGCAGCTGACCTCAAAGCCAGGGTAGCCACAAAGTTCCTTCCCACTTCCAAGAACATAAAAGGGAACATCGGACCACTCTTGCTACACCTAGTGGCCTCACAAGTCTCATATTTCACCGACTGAGCTAACACTACCAACATGAATAAGAAGAGAACGTAAGCTAACTCTCTGGCAATGCCACAATGCTCTATTCCCATCCCACGAACTCGAAAACAAAATCTGTTATTTGAGCAAGAAAAGAAAGAGAGTCGATGACACGTATCAAACTGCGCTCTACCAATGAATAGCATCAGCCTAAGCGAAGAAGACGAGGATGATTTTACTATTTGGACGTTAAAAATGGCATTCTCATTGGGAATTCCTTCCTGCATATTCAGTTTCTTGGAATCTGCCGATACACTCTAGTTGAGTGGAAAGTTGTTTTGCGGAAAACTTTCCACGTCTTTCGGCTTTTGGGGCGTAGAAAATGACTGGTCGAAGTGAACGTTTCTGGTCAACAGAAAATACCATTCTAAACGGAAAATAATTTCCATTCCCATCTTTCTCAGGCGTCCTCTCATCCTGGACATGGAAATCCCTCGCCGACCCTCTCTCGCTCCTCTCGATTTCTCCCTCTAAAGTCCCTACACTCCCACTCTCTCTCTCTCGCCTCGATCCCCTCCCGAGCCCACTTCGATTCTCGGCAGCTCCTCCGCAACCAGTCCCTCCCTCCAAAGTCCGAATGAGGTTCTAGATTTGGTCTTGAATCGAAGTGAAAACTTATCTTCTCCGACCGAGTCAAGAGCTCGTGGTCGTTAGCCGAATCTCGAACTTCGCATTCGCAAGCGCGAGAGGAATTGCCTTTCGCATCGCTACATTCATCCTCCTCTTTGACCGAAGTCGTCTCGGTCAATTTTTGTAATATTTAGATCTTTTTATCAAGTCTAAAAGATAGTGGTGAGACCCAAAAAAAAAGAAAAAGGAAAAGGAAAAGAAGAAAGAAAGGGCACGTCCAGCGTAAAGAGAACGAGAGATCGCTCGGGGACAAGAAAGAAAGAAAAAGAAAGAAAGAAGAAGAAAAGGAAAGGGAAAAGAGAAGAGGGTTTTATGGGGGCTTTGCTAAGACAATTGGACTTTTAACGCTTGGTAAGTACTTGCACTCTCTGTTTATCTTATCAGAGTAATATTTGGGGTAATGGCTTGGAGCTTTGTAGATTTTGATAAGGAGCCGTTGAACCGAATATATATTGAAATAATATTTTAGAGTTTTCTAGAGCAGTAGGATTTTACATAATTCGATCTAGATTTATAGTTTGCTCGAAACAATATTTTAAAGTTGGCCATATGTAATGATTAGTGCGCGACTAGCATATTTCCAACTAAATTTCGATGGTTTTCGGCTCTATTTTGAGTCAACTAATCCATGGGTTCTTCAAAAATCTTCTTTTTGACTATAAACTCGCTTGAAATTGAGTGGTGAAAAGAATTATGTCATGGTCAAGTTTTGAATTCAAGCCCCACGCTATAGATAACTTTGAATGTTCATTTCGATTTGAGAAATTTGTTAGCATTTAAGCTTAGTATAACCGTTTTGTAATTGTTGTAGTATTTTATTAACACATAAATCGAGTGAAATGAGTTTGGTGAACATGACGTCGGGCTCGAGCCTCACCGATCTCCAATGAGCTCAAAGCTTGCAAGCTCAAGATGGGCAGTCACCAGCCCCGGATGAAGCAAAAAAATTAAAAATCTTATTTTTAAAAAAATAAAATAAAAAATAAAAAATAATTAAAAGGAGTGCACAAATAAAAATCAAATTAGATATTCCACATCAAATAACGAAAAATAATTTTTAGTTTATTTTCAAGTTTGAACTAAATACTAGAAAATATTGTCATTTTTCCTGGAAAATGACTTCCTAACAAATATTTTTTTAAATGATACATTTTCCGAAAATGTTTAGTTTCTCTATTTACATTTTCGTACATGTATGGTAACTATTATGGGGCGCACTATTTTTTTTAGGAAAGATTGAGAGGCATGATGAAACGTAAAGGTGCCCAATCGTGTTTAATTAGAAGGAAATAGATGGAAGAAGACAATTAGGAGGGATTACAAACATTAAAATTTCATTTATTTCATAAAAAATAAATAATTTGAATAATATTTTTATAAAAATAATTACTTGTTTTGTTTGAAATAATTAGTCGATACAAAATGTTTTTATTATCAACAATAACCTATGTTTAAATATTTTCGTAAATGATAAAAAGCGGAAAAGGGATATTTAGCAGGGAGCGAGTCAGTGAGTCACGCGCGGCGAAGCGAGTCAGTGAGTCCACCCGCTTGTGTTCCCACTCTCTCCTCGCTGCTGGGAAACAAAAATGGGCGTCTCTGTTACTGTCGTCGCCCCTGTCGTCGCCCTCCAGCTCATCGCTTTCGTCTATGCGGTCAGCGCCGACAGCCGCCCGTAGCACTGGAACTCTCTCTCTCTCTCTCTCTCTCATCGGAGTCTTGGCCGAACATGATGTTCCCAGAGCGTGTCTGCTTTTACACGGTACTGACACATTTATCAGTTTACATTTGAACTTCCTATGAATTTCACTCTTATGGCCTACGTCGGATCCAATCAAATAAGAGCTTCTGGATCGGAGAAGACGGCTCTGCATTGCTGTTGGAATTTGTCGAGGCCTGCTATATCTTTACCCGGACACGAGACCACGTATAATTCATAGAGATCTTAAGGCGAATAATAACTCGTTGGATGAAGAACTCGATCCAAAAATTTCAGACTTTCGAATGCCTAAGGTATTTGGTGACAAAGAAGATCAAGCAGATGTACTGTGAGTTCCAGTTCGTACCTCTCTCATTATTAATCTAGTGCAAATTTCCTTTTCCTTCGGAGCATGCATAAGGAATATGAACATGATTCTTGAAATGCAAGTGGTTACATGTCTTTAGATTCGGGGTATTATTGACGGAGAGAATAAGTGAAAGACAGAACACTAGTTCAATGAAGAAGATCCATCCTTAAGCCTGTATGGGAATTGTGGAAGGAAGAAAATGTTCTAGCACTAGTCAACCGGAAAATATCTGTGAGATGCTTCGAACTTAACGGTTAAATTTGTGAATCTCCTAAGCTGAATAAACCTGTTCGCCGACAGTTCAACAGCCACTGACGGATTCCTCCAGACAAAGCCAGGAGAAATAATTTGCCAATAGTATTACTCTCACCACTGTCCAAGGCATATGAAATGAGGATTCTAGAGATAGCACCCACCGTAAATTCAACTCAGCGATGCAACTTACAGCCAGTTCATGTCTTAGTCATTAAACGAACTTGCCCAATCCCATCTACATGGCCTGTTATTGAATGCACAATCTTTGTCGTTTCACCCTCGATCAAATTCAATCTTGCTTCCAAATGTAGGGACACCAATTAGCAGGAGATTAAATAAGAAAATTTAACATAGGTTGGGTGACAATTAGGCATAGTTAGCACAAACAATTCTTACACTTCACAGTTCTGGAGATACACATGCTTCTGTCGTTCCAAATTTGAGGTGCAAATGTTCGGTGCCTCTGCAAGGATGATGCTTTTAGTTCACTTTGTCAGGAAAGTGGGCTACTCCAACATTCAGGTTGTGTGGTTAATAGATTATGCTAATACAGAAACAACTTTACATTGAATATTGACATGGAGCTGCATAAGATGCAGAGTCATGTTAAGATGCTCTTGTATTATTACTAACTTGGCACTATATAACTTAAGACTCAGCTCAAACTTCAGTATGTTTAACAAATAATAGTTGAAAAATTCTAGTACACTTATCTAGCAATCTTTGTATACAACTTCCTCATTGCATTGAATTTAAAGCTCTTGCTTATAAAAGTATTCTTACCAAACTATGTCTCACACAATCATCGACATTGAAGTGGTTGGTGATGATCTTGATGGAGAAGACAAATAGGGCTTGGGGGGAACTTGCAAGTTGTCAACACTGCCTCTTAACTTATCCACCACCTCAGTCATCGTCGGCCTATTTGAAGGATTGGTTTGTATGCACCACAAGCTCACTATTATCATCTTCCTAGCCTTCTCTCTATCTCCTTCATTCTCAATATTCTGCAGTCCAAGCTCTTCCTCAAGTTCCAGACGCTTGTGAATCCAATGTGGGAAGTATACTTCGCTGGTTCGATCAACACTTGCCACAAAGTTTTTCCTCCCGCCAACCATTTTGAGCACCGTCATCCCAAAGCTGTACACATCTGATTTGTGAGATATTCCACCAAAGTTCCTGCAAAACACTTCTGGGGCGATAAACCCCACAGTCCCCCGTGCACCAAATAGTGAGATGGTGCTCTCATCTCGATGGCTTATCTTTGCAAGGCCAAAATCGGAGATCTTGGGGCAATAATTTTCATCAAGAAGAATGTTGTGCGGCTTTATGTCGAAGTGTAATATTGTTGAGTTGCAGCCTCGGTGCAAGTATTCGAGTCCTTGAGCAATGCCTAGGGAGATTTGGTACAAGGTGTCCCATCCGAGACGGCAGCAACCTAGCTTGCTCAAGTTCTTTTCATATATGAATTTCTCCAAAGATCCATTGGCCATAAACTCATAGACAAGAGCCCTTTTGGTTTTGTGAAAGCAGAAACCTAGCAGTTGAACAATGTTGACATGGGAAGTTCTGCTTATACTGTTTACCTCATTGATGAACTCTTCACCATCTCCTCTTAATTTGCTTAGGATCTTCACTGCCACATGACGACCATTTGGAAGATTGCCTTTGTACACAGAGCCATAGCCTCCTTGGCCAAGCTTTTCATTGAATGAGGTGGTCATTCTCTTGATCTCGGCATAAGAATATCTTCTCGGAATTGACATACCATGATTTTCGAAACTGACTTCAAATTTATCAAACCCATTCATCTTCTTGCTCCATGGGACCAGGGATTTCTGATTGCAAAATCTCTTTGTACAGAGATATGCTAGAACCATTGCAACAGCACCCACCCCACAAAATGAAGCAACTGTAACCAAAAGGAAATACAAAGTATATAAAAACAAGAAAAATTCATTTCTTTAATGAAAGCTCCTTCTTAAATGATAAATGAATAGGAATTTTGATTTCTGGAAGGTCTGCACCGTGCCATTGCCAAAAGTCTTGATTTTAATTCATAAGCATGGCTAAGAAAATCAAGTATAAGTTACTTACCAATGGCACCTTTCTTCAGTAAGCTGTTACCTTTACCTAAAACGTTAAAGCAGAGACAATATGAGGGATTTGCTGCAAAAAATAGAATGATAAATATGCGACATTGTTGAGGACATTGAGACAAGTAGGCACGTAAAATGACGCTAATGACCAAACACCGGGAAGTTCTGAGAATATGCTTGACAAATAAAAATGGAAATCAAGCAAAACGATTTGCTTATTGCAGCAAGTCCTGGTAAAACTTACCAGCATCACAATTTTCGTGACTAGTACCATCAGAGCAATAGCAAACAAAGCCTTTGTCATTTGATCTGCCACAACGGCCTCCACTGTGTATGCACTTGGCACAACCCTTATTGGTCAACAATGTCCAGTTCAATGTGAATCCATCCTTCAGGAGCTCCGTGTAGTCAACACTATTTATGGTTGGGTTGGGGATTCCCTCCTTCAGTTCAACCGGTATTCTTCTGATTGAACGACAGGATCCATTTTTCTCTGCAGGCCATTCTTTTCCATGCGTTAGTACAACAAACGAGTAATTTAAATGATCAGAAGTGTAACTTAGCCGAGATTGAGGCAAGCTTGTAGAAAATGTATCAGTGCAGCCACAGTAGAACTTTAGGTAATACTGGAAATTGGAATTCTGGAAGGGATATTGTTGAAGATAGCCGGAGGAAGGAAGAACTAAGCAACTGCTGTTACTCGTATACCGAGTTGCTAACCGAAAGGACTGCTTCTCATAAGAGATGCTTTGGATGGCGAAGTTGCCAAACATAGTGTCCCTTCCTTTGCAGCTAACCTCGAAGCCAGGGTAGCCACAAAGTTCCTTCCCACTTCCACGAACATAAAAGGGATAGCTTATGTTCGGACCACTTTTGCTACACATAGTGGCCTCACAATCCTCATATTTCACCGACTGAGCTGACACTACCAAGATGGATAGGAAGAGAATGTAAGCTAATGCTCTGGCAATGCTACAACGCTCTATGCCCATCCTACCAACTCGAAAACAAAATCTGGTTTTTGAGCAAGAAAAGAAAGGAGTCGATAGCACGTATCAGAGTGCGCTCTACGAATGAATAGCATCAGCATCTGCAAAGGCGAGGATGATTTTTCTATTTGGACGTTAAAAGAAGGCATTCTCATTTGTAATTCCTTCCTGCATATTTAGTTTCTAGGAATCTGCTGATACACTTTAGTTGACTGGAAAAGTTTGTTTTGCGGAAAACCTTCTTCCTTGGGGCGGAGAAAATGAACAGTCGAAGTAAACGTTTCCGGTCAACGGAAAATACCATTCTAAAATTAGGGAAAATAATTTCCAATTCCCATCTTTCTATGGCGTCCTCTCATCCTGGAGATGGAAATCCCTCGCCGACTTTTTCTCTCGCTCATCTCGATTTCTCTCTCTAAAATCCCTGTACTTCCACTCTCTCTCTCTCTCTCTCTCTCTCTCTCTCTCTCTCTCTCTCTCTCCTCGATCCCCCTCCCAAACCCGCTTCCGATTCTCGGCAGCTCCTCTGCTACCAGTCTCTCCCTTCAAAGTCCGAATGAGGTTCTAGATTTGGTCTTGAATCGAAGTCAGAACTCATCTTCTCCGACCGAGTCGAGAGCCCGTCGCTGTTAGCCGAATCTCGAACGTCGCCCTCCAACAGAAGTCTCCGTCAATTTTTGTAATATTTAGATTTTTTTATGCAGTCAAAAAGATAACGGTGAAACCCCAAAAAAAGAAAAAGGAGAACAAGAAAGAAAGGGTCGTCCAGCGTAAAGAGAACGAGAGCAACAGAAGCCTCCGTCAATTTTTGTAATATTTAGATCTTTTTATAAAGTCAAAAAGATAACTGTGAAACCCCAAAAAAAGAAAAAGGAGAAGAAGAAAGAAAGGGTCGTCCAGCGTAAAGAGAACGAGAGCTCGCTGGGGGAAAGAAAGAAAAGGAGAGAAGGGGAAAGAAAGAAGTGGAAAGGGAAAAGAGAAGAGGATGTTACTCGTCAAACCCATTCAACTTGGTGAAGTCTAACTAGAGTAATATTTCGGGTTAGGATTGTTGACATCCAAAATTGATCGTGGGCTAGTCACGAGAATAGAAAATGTAACAATGACTCAGCCAAGGTCACATGTGTCATATAGACAATATTACTACATGATCGACGGACATAGAGATAGAAGCTCAATAGTTGATAGCAAGACATGGAGCCACCATGTGTTCAATTTTCAAAATAAAGTCACGAATGCCTAGTGGCTGCCCAAATGGGTTTTGACTGTAAAAATTTGAATGAAGATGGAAACGTTCAAAGAACCTCTCAAAAAGAGAGCGCCAAGGATGTGTGCGTTGTCAGGAAGCAATTAATGATTTAAAGGCCAGTCATAGAACAGTATCGAGAGTTGAGGATTGCCAAGACACAGAGTAGATGAAAAGGAAATGGGCAGAGGAGTCGCAATCAAAAAGGGATGTACAAAGTTGTAAGCCATTACTAGGAAATATAAAACTGCTGAACGGTTATCAAATTTCTCTATAAACACCACCAAATGTTCGATGAGAAGCCCAAAAAAAATGTTATCATTTTATCTTCACATTTCTAGTATTTTCATATTTTTATCATTGATTAGATTCCGATATATATTTATATCTCGATACAAATCATCAATTAGAAGTTTAGAATTATATCATTTGTCCTAATGCATTATAGTTAAAGTGGTTTATGATGTTGCATCTCATCATCTTAAGATAGTTTCCTTGATTAGATTCTGGAATTGTATCTAATAATCCTTAAAAGGTGTTTTCAATTAGATTCCGACATAATTTAAATTTGGTTGCAAATCGAGTGGGTCCATTATCAAATTGGATTCTTATTTGACCTAATATTGTACAGTGTTGTTTGAAGTTGGAAATTCAATATTCACATTATATTTGATATCCTATATCTAGAGTTAGCACATAATCTTTATATCCTCTAAATAAAAACCAAAGAACCAAAAGGTATCTTGTTGTAGGAACAAAACCAGCAAAATGATGGCACAAATTTGGGACTTTGTGGATTTTGAACTATAAGAATTGATTAAAGAGTAGTTGAGCTGTGATATATAAATGATATTTTATGGTGCCGTGAAGTTGTAGAATTTTACCAAAATCAATTTGGACTCACAATTTGCTTGAAACAAAATTTTGAAATTAGCCACAAGTGATGAGCAGGGTGTGACCAATGGCTTTTTTGGCTAAATTTCAACAATTTCGGCTCGATTTTGAGTCAGTTAAGTTAAGGGTCTCATGGTTCTTCAAAAGATCTTTTGTACTATTCACTAGATAGAGATATGATGTGGCCAAGTTTGCATTCAAACTTTGCAATGTGGATAACTTTGAATATTCACTAGGGGTGTCAAAATAGGTCCATGACACTTTTTCTGACTTATATTTTGCATTACTAGACTGCACGTGGGTCATAAATATATAAAGGCCCGACTAAAATGAATTTAAAAAGTTTTAAGTTGAATTATATTCTGACCCATTTTTGATCCATTTAAAACATTAAGTGGGCGACCTAATACAAAACTTCCTTTAACTCATATAATCGTCTGCAACACTTCGTCGCCGCCTCCATCGCATCTCTCTTTTTCCCACTGAGGTCTAATCTACATGAGCCATTCCCATCTCTGTGTCTTCGTTCTTTTCCTTGTCTTGGTCTTTATTGAGAGAATTTTGGGTCATGGAGCAAGTAACTGCGCGAGTGATGGGGTGTTTGCTCGAAAAATGTCTGACCGTCCGAGTTGTCTTCTCTGTTCTAGAATTGCATTTTCTTGAGAAGAGCTGAAGCAAGGGATTAGTACCGCAAAAATCACGTCGTATTCAAGCTGATCAGTTGGCGAACATAGTACAATGAGGAGTTCTACGGCTCACGCGAGCGTCGAAACGTGTTGCGGAAGGCATTCCCGGACTTCTTGTGATGATGAAGAGCGTTCTGGTCTTCTCGCCGTTTAAAAAACGAACCATCATTTAGCTCTTGGAGATTTAGAATTTGCAAAATTTATCACTTCAGAGCTCGTGCAGCCCCAAGCTCGATAATAAATGGGCTACTAATTAAATTAACTAAACTTCGAAACAGCACTTTTCACTATATTTTCAAAATGGATGAATGACACATCCTTAATAAGCACTCTTTTACGTTTTCTTTGTATCTAATATTTGCTTCGGTTGAGAGTTTTGTCAGTGTGTATGAGCCGTTTCATTAGCATTTAAACTTAGCATAGTTGTTTTGTAGTGTTGTAGTATCTTACTCGGTTTTGACATGTAAAAAATGAGGGAAATGAGTTCCGTAAACACGACATCAAGCTCAAGCCTCATCAATCTAGTGAGGGCTTGAGCTCAACCGATCGTTGGTTGAGGAAGAAGAAAAGAGAAAGAAAAGAAATAGAAAAATAAAAATAATTAAAAATATTAATTTTTTAAAAAATAAATGGAAAAATAAAGAAATAATTAATAGGAGCATACAAAGGAAAAATCAAATCAGATTATCCATATCAAATAATGAAAAATATTTTATACTTCATTTTTAAATTTGAGTCAAACACCAAAAATATTGTCATTTTCTTAGAAGATTGTCCATTTTCCACAAAACAAATGAACCGTAAAAAAACTTGATTTCTCTCTCGTAAATATTAAGGCGCATAGTATGTTGGTTAGGAAAGATTGAGAGGCACGAGAAAGCGTGAAAGAACACAATTGTGTTTACTTGGAAGGTAATAGAAGAAAGAAAACAATTAGGAAGGACTACAAAGATTAACACTCCATTTTGTTTTATGAAAATAAATAAATTAAAAAATATTTTCATAAAAATAATCACTTGTATCATTTGAAATAATTAGTCAATGGAAATTTTTATCATTATCAATAATAATTTATATCTATATATTTTCGTGAATGATAAAAATATTTTTCATTTCACAATTTTTAAAAACAATATAAATAATCATTATTAAGAAAATACTTTTCATATCGTTTATTTTGCGTGAACAAACGTGGCCCGTGAGATTGATTTGGTCAATTTTTTTTCATTGCGTATACTTTTATTTTAAATTTATCTATAAATGCATAAGAAAATATTTTTGAATAATATATTCTTTTCCTTTTTTTTTTTCTCTCACTAGCATCCAAATAAAATTATAATTTAATTCCTTTAAACTATGTTGGGTCGTCCGTCTTTCTAAACAAAATATGATTGGATAAGATAGGATATGAAGTACGAGAAATTTTCCTATATCATTTCCATTGTTTTCTCAAAAGAGGACCTAAAGTGGATATTGTCTCAAATAAGGGCCTGAAGTAACTAACTTGGTTTCAAATAAGGATCTAATTTTTCAATCAATCAAATATTCACTAGCCAGTAAGCATGTGCATCTCACATGCCATTTTTTAAGTCATCTTTAGGAGCATTTTCATCCAAAAGCTCTTTTATTTTTCTTTCTTCTTCTCCATTCATCTTCTCCGTTCTTCATCTGAGCCACTTCAGCTCATCTTCTTCCTTTTGGAATGCAAACGACCCTTCATCAATGGCACAAACTTGGCATCGATCAATAACGACGGCTAGAGGACATGAGCACACTAGCAACCCAAAAACAAACCCTAAGCCTTGATTTTAGGATGATTGAAAACTAGGTGGTAACAAACCGTTCGACAACGGTGGTGACGATCGGCGACTGGCAATTATGGCCTAAGTGGCTTCCATGATGACAAAGCTGGCTATACTCGGCTTTATGCAGCTCAAATCGTGTCCTTGGGCTCGATTTTGGCTGTGATTTCGTCGCGGCATCTTGGCAAAATCTAACGAGCACGACTTGTTGAAAAGTATATTACTTGTGTGGTGATTTTGGGCGATTTCCGGCTTAGGTGCATGAATTGTGAGATTTTGATTTGGTATTTGCTGTTTGGGACTTGGTGGGACTGAGACAACGATGGCCATGACATGGAGTCCTGATGTTTGCTTCAATTCATCATGGTGGTGGTCTAAACTACGGCAAGTCAAGGATTAGGATGGCTTTGTTTTGGCATGCGAATGGTGCAATTCAAGTCTGTTTCGAGCAATTGAAGCCGAAGGACAGATTCTAGTGATTAGTCGCTGATGAAACATCAACCATCGGGAAACTCTTCGCGTCATGAGCTCTATATACTGCTGGGGTAAGTGCGTGGAGAGAGAAATGGTTTTTAGAAGCATGGGGATGCAGCAACGCGACAAGGCGGAGGATGGTGGTTGGTCGGCTGGATTGTGCTTGGTTAAATTTTCCTAAAGTTATTGGATCGGACTTTGGATTAATAAATGGGATAATATGGAAGTGATTTAACTTTGTTAATGAAGAGGATTCATCTTAAATGAACATTTGTTCACGGTTGTCAGCTTCGTTGCTAATAATACCTTCTATCTGTAAAGCAATCTAAAGAAAAAGATAAATAGTGAAAGGAAAGAAAAAGAATGCAAAAGAAAAATAAAAAGATTATTTTCGACAAAAATGCTCCTTAAGATGTCTTAACAAATAGCATGTGAGATGCATGTGCTCACCGGTTAGTGAACATTTGGCTAACCAAAAGCTAGGTCATCATTTGAAACCAAATTAGTCACTTTAAGTCCGTATTTGAGACATAATTTACTCTATGTCCTTTTTTAAAAAACACATTCACTTTGAGCCCTTATTTGACATTTTCCCTTAAATTTATATTACAAGATAGAATTAAATCAGGATATATAAATAAAAAATAAAACGTTATTTTAAATTCTTATACTATAATTCGAATATTATTTATATTGAAATATTTAATTTATTATTTTTGTCTAAATTAGATTTATTAATTTAAGAAGTTTGTTATTTGAGAAAAATAAATTTCCTATAACGGAAATTAGAAATCTTATCAAACTTTATCACATCTCCCCACGGGATAATTTTATCTTAATCTATATTTCTTTATATCCGACTTTATCCTATTTTGAGTAAACACCAAACACGGGATATGATAAATTTTATCTTATCCTAATCTTTATTTACTTTCCTCCTCTTAATTATCCAGATCATCTTGTTTCTTTCTTATTTAGTCCCATCCAAATCAAGTGATTACGTTATAAATTTACAATATTTATTGCAGCTTTTTTCTATCTTTTTTTTTTATTAATGGAAAAAGAACACAATATGATTCCTTGAGATCTTTTACTTCATTTTTCCTCATAATTTGCTATTATCCTCTCATTTGCTTCCTAATCACTCTGTCCAAATCAAGTGGTTAATATATTTACGTTACGGATTCAGAAATTTAATCATAGTTTTACTTTCCTTTATTTGCCGGGGATTAAAATAAAAAACTATATCGCGTGAAAAGAAAAAGGAAAAGATTTAAAAACCCAAAAGCAAAGCGGGCAAATGGGCCGTCGCGACCCGCATTTTCCGGCGACCCGTCCAGGTGGATCGGCGCCTCCAGCATCCAGCGGCGCTCCAGCGGTCAAAAAGATGGGTCCCCCCAGTATACAGAGGAGGTCATCCCTCGAATCCCCGCCCTCCATCTCGGTCGCAAGTCTACTCGAATCCCCAGAGTACTCAGCATCAACGGCTCGGATCGAGCATGCGCGCCGAAGCAGGGGATCATTAGTTCTCCCCCTTCTTCCTCCTTCCTTTCTCGCTTTTCCTTCTCTCTGTCTCTCTCGAGAAATATATTCGACTGCGAGTCACGCGCGGCGAACAGTGAGCGAGTCAGTGTGAGTCCACCCGCCCGCGTTCCTACTCTTCTCCTCTCCGCCGGGAAAGAAAAATGACCGTCTCCGTTCCCATCCTCGCCACCGTCGCCGCCCTCCACTGCATCGCCTTCGTCTTCGCCGTCGGCGCCGAACGCCGCCGCAGCACTGTAACTCTCTCTCTCTCTCTCGCTCTCAGAGTCATGACGGAACGCGATGTTCCTCGAGCGCGTCTGCTTTTGCGCAGATGCACGGCGAGCTGCCGTAGCAGGCAATAATGACTCCCAACCCCTCCCCCGAAAAAAAAAAACCGCGGAAAAGGGATATTTCGCTGGGAGCGAGTCCACCAGCTCGTGTTCCTACTCCCTCCTCGCTGCTGGGAAAGAAAAATGGGCGTCTCTGTTCCTGTCCTCGCCACCGTCGTCGCCCTCTACCTCATTGGTTTCGTCTTCGCTGTCGGCGCCGACTGCTGCCGTAGCACTATATCTCTCTCTCATCGAAGTCTCGACGGAACATGATTTTCCAAGGGCGTGTCTGCTTTTACACGTACTGACACATTCATCAGTTTACATTTGAACTTCTTATGAAATTCGTTTTTATGGCCCAAGTCAGATCCACTCAAACAAGAGCAACTGGATTGGAGAAGATGGTCCTGCATTTCTGATGGAATTTGTCGAGGCCTGCTATATCTTCGCCCGGACACTAGACCACATATGATTCATAGAGATCTTAAGGCGAGTAATAACCTGTTGGATGAAGAGCTCGATCCGAAAATTTCAAACTTTGGAATGGCTATGGTATTTGGGGACAAAGAAGATCAAGCAGATATACCAAGAGTTCCAATTAGTACCTCTCTCATTATTAATCTAGTACCAATTCCTTTTTCTTACATAGCATGCATAAGGAATATGAGCATGATTCATGAAATGCAAGCGGTTACATGTCTCTAGAATATGGCAATGGAAGGGCGGTTTTCAGAAAAATCACATATCTTTAGATTCGAGGTACTATTGCTGGGATCATAAGTGGAACACAGAACCCTGACTTCAATGGGGAAGATCCATCCTTGAGCCTATTAGGATTCATAAGCTGTTACCAATAGAGAAACTCGATATATTTCCATCATCTCAAATTCCAATGATAATCAGACTCGAGATCTTTGCCTCTTTTTTTTTTGCAGTTATGGAAATTGTGGAAGGAAGACTGTTCTAGCACTAGTCAACCGGGAAATATTTGAGAGATGCATATTAGTGGGATAGTTTGTATCATTTCAACTGTTATTTCAATGCTTAACGAGGAAATTTGTGGATCTTCCTTGTCCGAACAAACCTGTTCACCAATATTTCAACGGCCATCGACAGATTCCTGTGGACAAAGCCAGAAAAAGTGTTCTGCCAGTAATATTGTTCTTACCACTATTGAAATGAGCAAGCCACATAAAGCACCTTCGGTAAATTCAGCTCAGTGACGCAACTTATAGCCAACTCATGTCTTAGTCATTTTACATGTCCTATTATTGAATGCACGGTCTTTGTTGTTCCGCTCTTGACCAAATTCAATCTTGCTTCCAAATGTACGAACGCCAATTAATGGGAGATTAAATAAGAAACTTACTTAGATTGGGCCACAGCTAGGCATAGTTAGCTTGAACAGTTCTTACACTTCACAGTTTTTGAGATACACATGCTTGTGTCATTCCAAAGTTGAAGTGCAAACGTTTAGTGCCTTTTACTAGAATAATACTTTCACTTGACATTGGCAGGAAAGTGGCCTATTCCAACATTCGGATGGTATGGTTAGTAGATTATTCAAATACAGACATAACTTCACGCTGGATATTAACATAGAGCTGCATAAGATGGAAAGTCGTGTTAAGATTCTCTTGTACTATTAATGACTCGGCATTAAATAACTTAAAAGTTAGCTTAAACTTCAATACGTTCAACAAATAACAGTCCAAAATTTCTAGTGCACGCAACTAGCGATCTTTGTATACATGTTGCTCTATGCATTGAACTTAAAGCACTTGGTTATAAAAGTATTCTTACCAAACTATGTTTCACACGATCATGGACATTGAAGTGGTTGGTGATGATCTTGATGGAGAAGACAGATAGGGCTTGGGAGGAACTTGCAAGCAGTCAATACTGCCTCTTAGCATATCCACCACCTCACTCATCGTCGGCCGATTTGAAGGAATGGTCTGTATGCACCACAAGCTCACTATCATCATCTTCCTAGCCTTCTCTGTGTCTCCTTCATTCACAATATTCTGTAGTCCAAGCTCTTCCTGAAGTTCAAGACGCTTGTGAATCCAATGCGGGAAGTATATTTCACTGGTTCGATCAGCACTTGCCATCATGTTTTTCCTCCCACCGACCATCTCGAGCACCGTCATCCCAAAGCTGTACACATCTGATTTGTGAGATATTCCACCAAAGTTCCTGCAAAACACTTCTGGGGCGATAAACCCCACAGTTCCTCGCGCACCAAATAGTGAGATTGTGCTCTCATCTTGATTACTTATCTTTGCAAGGCCAAAATCAGAGATCTTGGGACAATAATTTTCATCAAGAAGAATGTTGTGCGGCTTTATATCGAAGTGTAATATTCTCGAGTTGCAGCCTCGGTGCAAGTATTCGAGTCCTTGAGCAATGCCTAGGGAGATTTGGTACAAGGTGTCCCATCCGAGACGGCAGCAACCTAGCTTGCTCAAGTTCTTTTCATATATGAATTTCTCCAAAGATCCATTGGCCATAAACTCATAGACAAGAGCCCTTTTGGTTTTGTCAAAGCAGAAACCTAGCAGTTGAACAATGTTGACATGGGAAGTTCTGCTTATACTGTTTACCTCATTGATGAACTCTTCACCATCTCCTCTTAATTTGCTTAGGATCTTCACTGCCACATGACGACCATTTGGAAGATTGCCTTTGTACACAGAACCATAGCCTCCTTGGCCAAGCTTTTCATTGAATGAGGTGGTCATTCTCTTGATCTCGGCATAAGAATATCTTCTCGGAATTGACATACCATGATTTTCGAAACTGACTTCAAATTTATCAAACCCATTCATCTTCTTGCTCCATGGGACCAGGGATTTCTGATTGCAAAATCTCTTTTTACAGAGAAATGCTAGAACCATTGCAACGGCACCCACCCCACAAAATGAAGCAACTGTAACCAAAAGGAAATACAAAGTGTATAAAAAAAAGAAAAATTCATTTCTTTAATGAAAGCTCCTTCTTAAATGATAAATGAATAGGAATTTTGATTTCTGGAAGGTCTGCACTGTGCCATTGCCAAAAGTCTTGATTTTAATTCATAAGCATGGCTAAGAAATCAAGTATAAGTTACTTACCAATGGCACCTTTCTTCAGTAAGCTGTTACCTTTACCTACAACGTTAAAGCAGAGACAATATGAGGGATTTGCTGCAAAAAATAGACTGATAAATATGCGACATTGTTGAGGACATTGAGACATGTAGGCACGTAAAATGACGCTAATGGCCAAACACCGGGAAGTTCTGAGAACATGCTTGACAAATAAAAATGGAAATCAAGCAAAACGATTTGCTTATTGCAACAAATCCTGATAAAACTTACCAGCATCACAATTTTCGCGACTAGATCCATCAGAGCAATAGCAAACAAAGTCTTTGTCATTTGATCTGCCACAACGGCCTCCACTGTGTATGCACTTGGCACAATCCTTATTGGTCAACAATGTCCAATTCAATGCGAATCCATCCTTCAGGAGCTCCGAGTAGTCAACACTATTTATGGTTGGGTTGGGGATTCCCTCCTTCAGTTCAACCGGTATTCTTTTGCTTGAAAGACAGGATCCATTTTTCTCTGCAGGCCATTCTTTTCCATGCGTTAGTACAACAAACGAGTAATTTAAATGATCAGAAGTGTAACTTAGCCGAGAATGAGGCAAGTTTGTAGAAAATGTATCAGTGCAGCCACAGAAGAACTTTAGGTAATACTGGAAAGTGGAATTCTGGAAGGGATATTGTTGAAGATAGCCGGAGGAAGGAAGAACGAAGCAACTGGTGTTACTCGTATACCGAGTTGCTAACCGAAAGGACTGCTTCTCATAAGAGATGCTTTGGATGGAGAAGTTGCCATACATAGTGTCCCTTCCTTTGCAGCTAACCTCGAAGCCAGGGTAGCCACAAAGTTCCTTCCCACTTCCACGAACATAAAAGGGATAGCTTATGTTCGGACCACTCTTGCTACACTTAGTGGCCTCACAATCCTCATATTTCACCGACTGAACCGACACTACCAAGATGGATAGGAAGAGAATGTAAGCTAATGCTCTGGCAATGCTACAACGCTCTATGCCCATCCTACGAACTCGAAAACAAAATCTGGTTTTTGAGCAAGAAAAGAAAGGAGTCGATAGCACGTATCAGAGTGCGCTCTACGAATGAATAGCATCAGCATCTGCATCTGCAAAGGCGAGGATGATTTTACTATTTGGACGTTAAAAGAAGGCATTCTCATTTGTAATTCCTTCCTGCATATTCAGTTTCTAGGAATCTGCTGATACACTTTAGTTGACTGGAAAAGTTTGTTTTGCGGAAAACCTTTTCCTCGTCTTTCGGCTTTTGGGGCGGAGAAAATGAACGGTCGAAGTAAACGTTTCCGGTCAACGGAAAATACCATTCGAAAATTAGGGAAAATAATTTCCAATTCCCATCTTTCTATGGGACATGGAAATCCCTCGCCGACTCTTTCTCTCGCTCATCTCGATTTCTCTCTCTAAAATCCCTGTACTTCCACTCTCTCTCTCTTTCTCTCTCTCTCTCTCCTCGATCCCCCTCCCAAACCCGCTTCTGATTCTCGGCAGCTCCTCCGCAACCAGTCTCTCGCTTCAAAGTCTGAATGAGGTTCTAGATCTGGTCCTGAATCGAAGTCAAAACTCATCTTCTCCGACCGAGTCAAGATCCTGTCACTGTTAGCCGAATCTCGAACGTCGCCCTCCAACAGAAGTCTCCGTCAATTTTTGTAATATTTAGATTTTTTTATGCAGTCAAAAAGATAACGGTGAAACCCCAAAAAAGGAAAAAGGAGAACAAGAAAGAAAGGGTCGTCCAGCGTAAAGAGAACGAGAGCAACAAAATCCGCCAATTTTTGTAATATTTAGATCTTTTTATAAAGTCAAAAAGATAACTGTGAAACCCCAAACAAAAAAAAGGAGAACAAGAAAGAAAGGGTCGTCCAGCGTAAAGAGAACGAGAGCTCGCTGGGGGAAAGAAAGAAAAGGAGAGAAGGGGAAAGAAAGAAGTGGAAAGGGAAAAGAGAAGAGGATGCCAATCGTCAAGTCCATTCAACTTGGTGAAGTCTAACTAGAGTAATATTTGGAGTTAGGATTGTTGACATCCAAAATTAATCATACCATCATGGGCTAGCTACGAGAATAGAAAATGTAACAATGACTCAGCCAAGGTCACATGTGTCATATAGGCAATATTACTACATGATCGACGGACATAGAGATAGAAGCTCAATAGTTGATAGCAAGACATGGAGCCACCATGTGTCTAATTTTCAAAATAAGGTCACGAATGCCTAGTGGCTGCCCAAATGGGTTTTGACTGTAAAAATTTAAATGAAGATGGAAACGTTCAAAGAACCTCTCAAAAAGAGAGCGCCAAGGATGTGTGCGTTGTCAGGAAGCAATTAATGATTTAAAGGCCAGTCATAGAACAGTATCGAGAGTTGAGGATTGCCAAGACACAGAGTAGATGAAAAGGAAATGGGCAGAGGAGTCGCAATCAGAAAGGGATGTACAAAGTTGTAAGCCATTACTAGGAAATATAAAACTGCTGAACGGTTATCAAATTTCTCTATAAATACCACCAAATGTTCGATGAGAAGCCCAAAAAAAATGTTATCATTTTATCTTCATATTTCTAGTATTTTCATATTTTTATCATTGATTAGATTCCGATATATATTTATATCTCGATACAGCGTCATCAATTAGAAGTTTAGAATTATATCATTTGTCCTAATGCATTTTAGTTAAATTGGTTTATGATGTTGCATCTCATCATCTTAAGATAGTTTCCTTGATTAGATTCTGGAATTGTATCTAATAATCCTTAAAAGGTGTTTTCAATTAGATTCCGACATAATTTAAATTTGGTTGCAAATCGAGTGGGTCCATTATCAAATTGGATTCTTATTTGACCTAATATTGTACAGTGTTGTTTGAAGTTGGAAATTCAATATTCACATTATATTTGATATCCTATATCTAGAGTTAGCACATAATCTTTATATCCTCTAAATAAAAACCAAAGAACCAAAAGGTATCTTGTTGTAGGAACAAAACCAGCAAAATGATGGCACAAATTTGGGACTTTGTGGATTTTGAACTATAAGAATTGATTAAAGAGTAGTTGAACTGTGATATATAAATGATATTTTATGGTGCCGTGAAGTTGTAGAATTTTACCAAAATCAATTTGGACTTACAATTTGTTTGAAACAAAATTTTGAAATTAGCCACAAGTGATGAGCAGGGTGTGACCAATGGCTTTTTTGGCTAAATTTCAACCATTTCGGCTCGATTTTGAGTCGGTTAAGTTAAGGGTCTCATGGTTCTTCAAAAAATCTTTTTTACTATTCACTAGATAGAGATATGATGTGGCCAAGTTTGCATTCAAACTTTGCAATGTGGATAACTTTGAATATTCACTAGGGATGTCAAAATAGGTCCATGACACATTTTCTGACTTATATTTTGCATTACTAGGCTGCACGTGGGTCATAAATATATAAAGGCCCAACTAAAATGAATTTAAAAGGTTTTAAGTTGAATTATATTCTGACCCATTTTCGATCCATTTAAAATATTAAGTGGGCGACCTAATACAAAACTTCCTTTTAACTCATATAATCGTCTGCAACACTTCGTCGCCGCCTCCATCGCATCTCTCTTTTTCCCACTGAGGTCTAATCTACATGAGCCATTTCCATCTCTCTGTCTTCGTTCTTTTCCTTGTCTTGGTCTTTATTGAGAGAATTTTGGGTCATGGAGCAAGTAACTGCGCGAGTGATGGGGTGTTTGCTGGAAAGATGTCTGACCGTCCGAGTTGTCTTCTCTGTTCTAGAATTGCATTTTCTTGAGAAGAGCTGAAGCAAGGGATTAGTACCGCGAAAATCATGTCGTATTCAAGCTGATCAGTTGGAGAACATAGTACAATGAGGAGTTCTACGGCTCACGGGAGCGTCGAAATATGTTGCGGAAGGCATTCCCGGACTTCTTGTGATGATAGAGAGCGTTCTGGTCTTCTCGCCGTTTAAAAAACGAACCATCATTTAGCTCTTGGAGATTTAGAATTTGCAAAATTTATCACTTCAGAGCTCGTGCAGCCCCAAGCTCGATAATAAATGGGCTACTAATTAAATTAACTAAACTTCGAAACAGCACTTGTCACTATATTTTCAAAATGGATGAATGACACATCCTTAATAAGCACTCTTTTACATTTTCTTTGTATCTAATATTTGCTTCGGTTGAGAGTTTTGTGAGTGTGTATGAACCGTTTCATTAGCATTTAAACTTAGCATAGTTGTTTTGTAGTGTTGTAGTATCTTACTCAGTTTTGACATGTAAAAAATGAGTGAAATGAGTTCGGTAAACACGACATCAAGCTCAAGCCTCATCAATCTAGTGAGGGCTTGAGCTCAACCGATCGTTGGTTGAGGAAGAAGCAAAGAGAAAGAAAAGAAATAGAAAAATAAAAATAATTAAAAATATTAATTTTTTAAAAAAGAAATGGAAAAATAAAAAAAAATAATTAAAAGGAGCATACAAAGGAAAAATCAAATCAGATTATCCATATCAAATAATGAAAAATATTTTATAGTTCATTTTTAAATTTGAGTCAAACACCAAAAATATTGTCATTTTCTTAGAAGATTGTCCATTTTCCACAAAACAAATGAACCGTAAAAAAACTTGATTTCTCTTGGTAAATATTAAGGCGCACAGTATGTTGGTTAGGAAAGATTGAGAGGCACGAGAAAGCGTGAAAGAACACAATTGTGTTTACTTGGAAGGCAATAGAAGAAAGAAAACAATTAGGAAGGACTAAAAAGATTAACACTCCATTTTGTTTTATGAAAAATAAATTAATTAAAAAATATTTTCATAAAAATAATCACTTGTATCATTTGAAATAATTAGTCAATGGAAATTTTTTATTATTATCAATAATAATTTATATCTATATATTTTCGTGAATGATAAAAATATTTTTCATTTCACAATTTTTAAAAACAATATAAATAATCATTATTAAGAAAATACTTTTCATATCGTTTATTTTGCGTGAACAAACGTGGCATGTGAGATTGATTTGGTCAATTTTTTTTTCCTTGCGTATACTTTTATTTTAAATTTATCTATAAATGCATAAGAAAATATTTTTGAATAATATATTCTTTTCCTTTTTTCTCTCACTAGCATCCAAATAAAATTATAATTTAATTCCTTTAAACTATGTTGGGTCACCTGTCTTTCTAAACAAAATATGATTGGATAAGATAGGATATGAAGTACGAGAAATTTTCCTATATCATTTTCATTGTTTTCTCAAAAGATGACCTAAAGTGGATAGTGTCTCAAATAAGGGCTTGAAGTAACTAACTTGGTTTCAAATAAGGACGTAATTTTTCAATCAACCAAATATTCACTAGCCAGTAAGCATGTGCATCTCACATGCCATTTTTTAAGTCATCTTTAGGAGCATTTTCGTCCAAAAGCTCTTTTATTTTTCTTTCTTTTTCTCCATTCATCTTCTTCGTTCTTCATCTGAGCCACTTCAATTCATCTTCTTCTTTTTGGAATGCAGACGACCCTTCATCAATGGCACAAACTTGGCATCGATCAATGACGACGGCTAGATGACATGAGCACACTAGCAACCCAAAAACAAACCCTAAGCCTTGATTTTAGGATGATTGAAAACTAGGCGGTAACAAGCCATTCGACGACGGTGGTGACGATCAGCGACCGGCAATTATGGCCTGAGTGGCTTCCATGATGACAAAGCTGGCTATACTCGGCTTTGTGCAGCTCAAATCGTGTTCTTGGGCTCGATTTTGGCGGTGATTTCGTCGTGGCATCTTGGCAAAATCTAACAAGCGCGACTCGTTGATTAGTATATTACTTGTGTGTGGTGATTTTGGGCGATTTCCGGCTTAGGAGCATGAATTGTGAGATTTTGATTTGGTATTTGCTGTTTGGGACTTGGTGGGACTGAGACGACGATGGCCATGACATGGAGTCTTGATGTTTGCTTCAATTCATCGTTGTGGTGGTCTAAACTACGGCAAGTCAAGGATTAGGATGGCTTTGTTTTGGCGGCAAATGGTGCAATTCAAGTCTGTTTCGAGCAATTGAAGCCGGAGGACAGATTCTAGTGATTAGTCACTGATGAAACATCAACCATCGGGAAACTATTTGCATCATAAGCTCTGTAAACTACTGGGGTAAGTGCGTGGAGAGAGAAATGGTTTTTAGAAGCATGGGGATGCAGCAACGCGACAAGGCGGAGGATGGTGGTTGGTCGACTAGATTGTGCTTGGTTAAATTTTCCTAAAGTTATTGGATCGGACTCTGGATTAATAAATGGGATAATATGGAAGTGATTTAACTTCGTTAATGAAGAGGATTCATCTTAAATGAACATTTGTTCACGGTTGTCAGCTTCGTTGGCAATACATTCTATCTGTAAAGCAATTTGAAGAAAAAGATAAATAGTGAAAGGAAAGAAAAAGAATGCAAAAAAAAAAAGAGTATTTTCGACAAAAATGCCCCTTAAGATGTCTTAACAAATAGCATGTGAGATGCATGTACTCACCGGTTAGTGAACATTTGGCTAACCAGAAAGCTAGGTCATCATTTGAAACCAAATTATTCACTTCAAGTCCGTATTTGAGACATAATTTACTCTAGGTCCTTTTTTGAAAAAACATTCACTTTGAGCCCTTATTTGACATTTTCCCTTAAATTTATATTACAAGATAGAATTAAATCAGGATATATAAATAAAGAATAAAACGTTATTTTAAATTCTTATACTATAATTCAAATATTATTTATATTGAAATATTTAATTTATTATTTTTGTCTAAATTATATTTATTAATTTAAGAAGTTTTGTTATTTGAGAAAAATAAATTTCCTGTAATTAAAATTAAAAATCTTGTCCAACTTTATCCCATCTCCCCATGGGATAGTTTTATCTTAGTCTATATTTTCTTCTATCTGACTTTATCCTATTTTGAGTAAACACTAAATACAAAATATGATAAATTTTATCTTATCCTAATTTTTATTTATTTTTGTCCTCTTAATTATCCAGATCCTCTTGTTTCTTTTTTATTCGGTCCCATCCAAATCAAGCGATTACGTTATAAATTCAGAATATTTATTGCAGATTTTTTCTATGCTTTTTTTATTTATTTATGGAAAAGGAACACAATATGATTCCTTGAGATCTTTTACTTCCTTTTTCCTCATAATGTGCTCTTATCCTCTCATTTGCTTCCTAATCACTCCGTCCAAATCAAGTGGTTAATATATTTACGTTACGGATTCAGAAATTTAATCATAGTTTTACTTTCCTATTTTTGCGGGGGATTAAAATAAAACACAATATCGCGTGAAAAGAAAAAGGAAAAGATTTAAAAACCCGAAAGCAAAGCGGGCAAATGGGCCGTCGCGACCCGCATTTCCCGGCGACCCGTCCAGGTGGATCGGCGCCTCCAGCATCCAGCGGCGCTCCAGCTGTCTGTCCCCACATTTGTTTCCCCGTTCGTCAAAAAGCGGTCAAAAAGATGGGTCCCCCCACTATACAGAGGAGGTCATCCCTCGAATCCCCGCCCTCCATCTCGGTCGCAAGTCTACTCGAATCCCCAGAGTACTCAGCATCAACGGCTCTGGTCGCGCATGCGCGGTGGGCCGCCGAAGCAGGGGATCCTTACTTCTTCCCCTTCTTCCTCCTCCCTTTCTCGCTTTTCCATCTCTCTCTCTCTCAAGAAATATATTCGACTGCGAGTCACGCGCGGCGAACAGTGAGCGAGTCAGTGTGAGACCACCCGCCCGCGTTCCTACTCTTCTCTTCGCCGCCAGGAAAGAAAAATGGCCGTCTCCGTTCCCATCCTCGCCACCGTCGCCGCCCTCCACTGCATCGCCTTCGTCTTCGCCGTCGGCGCCGAACGCTGCCGCAGCACTGTAACTCTCTCTCTCTCTCTCTCTCTCTCTCTCTCTCAGAGTCATGACGGAACGTGATGTTCCTCGAGCGCGTCTGCTTTTGCGCCACCGCACGTTGCTAATTTCGGGTTCCCCCTTCTTGCGTTTCGCAAGCGACGGTGAAGCCCGACCAGTACGACGAGCGCAATAATCAATATTTAAATATTTTTGTAAATGATAAAAATATTTTATTTATTTATTTATTAAAAATATTTTCATATCGTTTATTTTTCGCAAAATGGACAGTAGATAGAGATCGGCCGAACCAACCTCTCTAGCCCATTCCCCAAATCCCCGCCCTCCATCTCGGTCGCAATCTTTTCAGCTCCCCCGAAGTAATCAGCATCAACGGCTCGGATCGCAGATGCACGGCGAGCTTCTGTAGCAGGCAATAATGACTCCCCCAACCCAAAAAGAAAAAACCCGCGGAAAAGGGGTATTCGCTGGGAGCGAGTCCACCAGCTCGTGTTCCTACTCCCTCCTCGCTGCTGAGAAAGAAACATGGGCGTCTCTGTTCCTGTCCTCGCCCCCGTCGTCGCCCTCTACCTCATCGGTTTCATCTTCGCTGTCGGCGCCGACAGCTGCCGTAGCACTATAACTCTCTCTCTCTCTCTCATCGAAGTCTCGACGGAACATGATGTTCCAAGGGCGTGTCTGCTTTTACACGTACTGACACATTCATTCTGACTTAGGCCTCGACAAATTCCATAAATTCGTTTTTATGGCCCAAGTCAGATCCACTCAAACAAGAGCAACTGGATAGGAGAAGACGGTCATAAGTATATTAGTGGGCTGGTTTTTATCATTTCAACTGTTATTTCAATGCTTAACGAGGAAATTTGTGGATCTTCCTTGTCCGAACAAACCTGTTCACCAAGATTTCAACGGCCATCGACAGATTCCTGTGGACAAAGCCAGAAAAAGTGTTCTGCCAGTAATATTGTTCTTACCACTGTTGAAATGAGCAAGCTACATGAAGCACCTTCCGTAAATTCAGCTCACCGACGCAACTTATAGCCAGCTCATGTCTTAGTCATTTTACATGTCCTATTATTGAATGCACGGTCTTTGTTGTTCCGTTCTTGACCAAATTCAATCTTTCTTCCAAATGTACGAACGCCAATTAATGGGAGATTAAATAAGAAAATTACTTAGATTGGGCCACAGCTAGGCATAGTTAGCTTGAACAGTTCTTACACTTCACAGTTTTTGAGATACACACGCTTGTGTCATTCCAAAGTTGAGGTGCAAACGTTTAGTGCCTTTTACTAGAATAATACTTTCACTTGACATTGGCAGGGAAGTGGCCTATTCCAACATTCGGATGGTATGGTTAGTAGATTATTCAAATACAGACATAACTTCACGCTGGATATTAACATAGAGCTGCATAAGATGGAAAGTCGTGTTAAGATGCTCTTGTACTATTAATGACTCGGCATTATATAACTTAAAAGTCAGCTTAAACTTCAATACGTTCAACAAATAACAGTCGAAAATTTCTACTGCACGTAACTAGCGATCTTTGTATACATGTTGCTCTATGCATTGAACTTAAAGCACTTGGTTATAAAAGTATTCTTACCAAACTATGTTTCACACGATCATGGAAATTGAAGTGGTTGGTGATGATCTTGCTGGAGAAGATAGATAGGGCTTGGGAGGAACTTGCAAGCAGTCAATACTGCCTCTTAGCATATCCACCACCTCACTCATAGTCGGCCGATTTGAAGGAATGGTTTGTATGCACCACAAGCTCACTATCATCATCTTCCTAGCCTTCTCTATGTCTCCTTCATTCACAATATTCTGTAGTCCAAGCTCTTCCTGAAGTTCAAGACGCTTGTGAATCCAATGCGGGAAGTATATTTCGCTGGTTCGATCAGCACATGCCATCATGTTTTTCCTCCCACCGACCATCTCGAGCACCGTCATCCCAAAGCTGTACACATCTGATTTGTGAGATATTCCACCAAAGTTCCTGCAAAACACTTCTGGGGCGATAAACCCCACAGTTCCTCGCGCACCAAATAGTGAGATTGTGCTCTCATCTCGATTACTTATCTTTGCAAGGCCAAAATCGGAGATCTTGGGACAATAATTTTCATCAAGAAGAATGTTGTGCGGCTTTATGTCGAAGTGTAATATTCTCGAGTTGCAGCCTCGGTGCAAATATTCGAGTCCTTGAGCAATGCCTAGGGAGATTTGGTACAAGGTGTCCCATCCGAGACGGCAGCAACCTAGCTTGCTCAAGTTCTTTTCATATATGAATTTCTCCAAAGATCCATTGGCCATAAACTCATAGACAAGAGCCCTTTTGGTTTTGTCAAAGCAGAAACCTAGCAATTGAACAATGTTGACATGGGAAGTTCTGCTTATACTGTTTACCTCATTGATGAACTCTTCACCATCTCCTCTTAATTTGCTTAGGATCTTCACTGCCACATGACGACCATTTGGAAGATTGCCTTTGTACACAGAACCATAGCCTCCTTGGCCAAGCTTTTCATTGAATGAGGTGGTCATTCTCTTGATCTCGGCATAAGAATATCTTCTCGGAATTGACATACCATGATTTTCGAAACTGACCTCAAAATTATCAAACCCATTCATCTTCTTGCTCCATGGGACCAGGGATTTCTGATTGCAAAATCTCTTTTTACAGAGATATGCTAGAACCATTGCAACGGCACCCACCCCACAAAATGAAGCAACTGTAACCAAAAGGAAATACAAAGTGTATAAAAACAAGAAAAATTCATTTCTTTAATGAAAGCTCCTTCTTAAATGATAAATGAATAGGAATTTTGATTTCTGGAAGGTCTGCACCGTGCAATTGCCAAAAGTCTTGGTTTTAATTCATACGCATGGCTATGAAATCAAGCGTATGTTACTTACAGATGGCACCTTTCTTCAGTAAGCTGTTACCTTCACCTACGACGTTAAAGCAGAGACAATATGAGGGATTTGCTGCAAAAAATAGACTGATAAATATGCGACATTGTTGAGGACAATAAGACATGTAGGCACGTAAAATGACGCCAATGACCAAACACCGGGAAGTTCTGAGAATATGCTTGACAAATAAAAATGGAAATCAAGCAAAACGATTTGCTTATTGCAGCAAGTCCTGGTAAAACTTACCAGCATCACAATTTTCGCGACTAGTACCATCAGAGCAATAGCAAACAAAGTCTTTGTCATTTGATCTGCCACATCTGCCTCCACTGTGTATACACTTGGCACAACCCTCATTGGTTAACAATGTCCAATTCAATGCGAACCCATCCTTCAGGAGCTCTCTGTAGTCAACACTATTTATGGTTGCGTTGGGGATTCCCTCCTTCAGTTCAACTGGTATTTCACTGTTTGAATGACAGGAACCACCCTTCTCTAATGGCCATTCTCCTCTATGCGTTAGTACAACACACGTGTTATTTAATTGATCAAAAGTGCAACTAAGCCGAGATTGAGGAAAGTCTGTAGAAAATGCATTGGTGCAGCCATAGAAGAACTTTAGGTAATACTGGAAACTGGATTTCTGGAAGGGAGAATAGCGATAAAAGGTGAATGGAGGAGGAACAAAGCATCCGGAGTCATTCATATACGGAATTGCTAACTGAAAGGATCGCTTCTCATAAGAGATGCTTCGGATGGAGAAATTGCCATACATAGTTTCCCCTCCTTCACATCTAACCTCGAAGCCAGGGTAGCCACAAAATTCCTTCCCCTGTCCAGCAACATAAAAGGGATGGCTTATGGTCGGACCACTCTTGCTACACCTAGTGGCCTCGCAATCCTCATATTTCACCGACTGAGCTGACACTACCAAGATGGATAGGAAGATAATGTAAGCTAACGCTCTGGCAATGCGACAAGGCTTTATACCCATCCTACAAACTCGAAAACAAAATCTGGTTTTTGAGCAAGAAAAGACAGGAGTTGATAGCACGTATCAGAGTGCGCTCTACCAATGAATAGCATCAGCATGTGCAAAGGCGAGGATGATTTTTCTATTTGGACGTTAAAGAAGGCATTCTCATTTATAATTCCTTCCTGCATATTTAGTTTCTAGGAATCTGCTGATGCACTTTAGTTGACTGGAAAAGTTTGTTTTGCGGAAAACCTTCTTCCTTGGGGCGAAGAAAATGAACGGTCGAAGTAAACGTTTCCGGTCAACGGAAAATACCATTCTAAAATTAGGGAAAATAATTTCCAATTCCCATCTTCCATTCTCTCTCTCTCTCCTCGATCTCGCTCCCAAACCCGCTTCCGATTCTCGGCAGCTCCTTCGCAGCCAGTCTCTTGCTTCAATGTCTGCATGAGGTTCTAGATCTGGTCCTGAATCGAAGTCAAAACTCATCTTCTCCGATCGAGTCAAGATCCCGTCACTGTCAGCCGAATCGCGAGAGTAATTGCCTCTCGCATTGCTACATTTATCCTCCTCTCTGACCGAACTCGTCTCCGTCAATTTTTGTAATATTTAGATCTTTTTTATGCAGTCAAAAAGATAATAGTGAAACCCAAAATAAAATTAAAAAAAAGGAGAAGAAGAAAGAAAGGGTCGTTCAGCGTAAAGAGAACGAAAGTTCGCTGGGGAAAGAAAGAAGTAGAAAGGGAAAAGAGAAGAGGATGTTACTTGTCAAGTCCATTCAACTTGGTGAAGTCTAACTAGAGTAATATTCGGGGTTAGGGTTGTTGATATCCAAAATTGATTGTACTATCGCGTGCTAGCTACGAGAATAGAGTACGTAACAATGACTCAATCAAGGTCATGTGTGTCATATAGGCTATATTATTACATGATCGATGGACATAAAGATAAAAGCTCAATAGTCGACAGCAAGACATGGAGCCACCACGTGTCCAATTTTTAAAATACGGTCACGAATGCTTAGTAGCTGCCCAAATGGTTTTTGACGATAAAAATTTAAATGAAGATGGAAACGTTCGAAGCACCTATCAAAAAGAGACGCAATTAATGATTTAAAGACTAGTCATAGAACTACCATCGAGAGTCAAGGATTGCCAAGACACAAAACTGAGCAGATGAGAAGGAAATGGGCAGAAGAGTTGCAATCAAAAAGGGATGTGGATAAAGTTGGAAGCGGTTACTAAGAAATATAAAACTACTAAACGGTTACCAAATTCCTTTATAAATACCATCAAATGTGCGATGAGAAGCCCAAAAAAAATGTTATCCTTTTGTCTTCACATTTTCAGTATTTTCATATTCTCATCATTGATTAGATTCCAGTGTGTATTTATACTTCGATACAACGTCATCGATTAAATTTCGGAATTATGTCTTCTATCTTGATGCATCATTGTTAACTATGATTCCAACGTTGCATCTCATCATCTTAAGATAGTTTCGTTGATTAGATTCCAGAATTGTATCCAATTATCCTTAAACGGTGTCATTGATTAGATTCTAACATAATTTAAATTTGGCTGCAAAGCGGGTGGATCCATTATCAAATTGGATTCTTATTTGACCTAATATAGTACACTTGTTGTTTGAAGTTGGAAATTCAATATTCACATTATATTTGATATCCTCTATCCGAAGTCAGCACATAATCTGTCAACTATAAATAAAAACCAAAGAACGAAAACGTACCTTGTTGTAAGAACAAAACCAGCAAAATTGATGGCACAAATTTGGGACTTCGTGGACTTTGACCTATAAGAATTGATTAAAGAGTAGTTGAGCTGCGATATATAATTGTGTGGTGGAGTCGAAGGATTTTACCAAAATTGATTTAGACTTTTTTTTTTTTGGTAAGGTAAGTGTATATATAATCAACCAAGAACTAGTACATCAGGGGGAACGCGGTACCAACGGCCACTCAGCTGAACAACAAGTCGCTGGAGTGAAAGGGTACCCCGTAAGCAAAATGAACAAAACTACAAAGCTAGAGTTAGACGGGCGATAGGAAACTAGTTCCTGTCCTAAACCATCTATGGCTCTAAAGCAAAAATATGAGGGTCTAATCCCCAACTTCGCTGCATTCTTCTATTCCTGGAACAATCATCTACTTTCGAAAAGGTGAGGGCTTTATCTTTCACTGCCTTGAAGAGTTGTAGCTTTAACGCAGGAGCAGAGAAGGTAAGCCCTTGAAATAGAATCTCATTCCTTGTCTTCCAAATGAGTTGACAAAGGGAGCCAAAGGAGAAACGGGCTATCTCCTGGTAGAATCCCTTACCAGACAAGAACTTTATGATCCAGAGAAGATTGTCTGTCCAGGAGGAATTGCGCCAAGGCAAGTTACATTTAGCAGCCCATAATACTACTAGGGACTTGGAGACGCAGCAGTCAAAAAACAGGTGATTGACTGAGTCAGGCCTGCCCTTGCAAAAAGGGCATATGGCATTCTGGATTCTCCCATGAGACATGAGGGATGCCTGGGTAGGAAGGCGATTCTTTGTTATGAGCCATAAAAGGAATTGATGTCTGGGAGCAAAGGCATTGTCCCACACAAAAGAGGACCAATTTACCATATTTTGTTTCCGCCGAATTGCATTCCAAGCTGATGCTATCAAGTATTTTCGAGAGGGTCCTCAATCCCGTGAGTGTATCTTGTCCGAGGGAGATTTGAGGGATCGGGATTTGCCATAGCGCCGCTCTTGGAGGAGCCGGGTCCCATCCGGTGTAAAGATCCTTTACCCTTGCTTGCCTAGGAAGGTCTGATTGGGATATGTAATCGTCTGAGAATAGTAAGTTGAGCGGACCGGAGTCTAGCCATGGGTCAAACCAGAGTGAAGTAGTCTCTCCATCTCCTATTTTCCACCTGAAATGGGGTAGAAATTCATCCCTCAATGTAAGAATCTTCCTCCAAGCCCAGGAGCACAGGGATGGAGTCGGCGAGGTCCAGAAGTTCTTCCTTTTAAGGTATGTGGCATGAATCCATTTGCACCATAAAGATTCTTTATCAATGAAGAGGAGCCATATGTGTTTTGCCATGGCTGCCTTGTTGCTATCCCTGATTCTCCTCACTCCAAGACCTCCTTCCGAGATTGGGAGGCAAATATCCACCCAAGACACCTTCGCACTACCTGGGCCCATAGAGGGGCCCTTCCATAGAAATTGTCTACAAATTTGCTCAATCTTGTCCACCACCGAAGTAGGGAGCCGAATATGGATGCCTAGTAAGCTTGAATGGCATGCACACGCCTTAATAAGCAAGGCGTCCCCGCAAATGAGAGGAACCGATGTGTCCAGGATTGGACTCGAGAAGTGAGATGGCACACCAGTGCATTACAATCTGCTTTATTCAAACGAGTTGTTATAATAGGCACTCCCAGGTAACGAACTGGGAATGAACCCAAGGAGAAGCCAAGGGCTTGTAGAATCTGATCCTTAACAATATCCGTGCCCCCCGTAATAAAAACCTTACTCTTGTTCATATTCGGAATCAAACCACTCCAATTAGAGAATAGAGTGAGCCCGAGTTTGATGCGACGAATAGAGGGGAGGCACGCTTTGCTGAATATGAACACGTCATCTGCAAAGAAAAGATGGGAGAGGTGCGAGGCCTTACACCGCCAATGGAACCGGAAATCCGGGTGCTGAGCGTGTGACTCGATAATCCCAAAGAATACCTCCATTGCCAAGGTGAAGAGGTATGGGGACATAGGGTCACCTTGTCTTATACCTCGCCCACTAGTGAAGAAGCCATGGAGTTCACCATTTATCGATATTGAAAACTTGGGGGTACGAACACATACCATGATTAGTCTAGTAAGATGGTTGGGAAATCCAAACGCCAAAGAAAAGTTTGCTCAAGAAAGTCCCAATCAAGAGTGTCATAGGCTTTCCTGAAGTCAACCTTGATAGCACATTTTGGGACATATGGCTTATTGAGGAACCCACAGAAGAGTTCTTGCGCAAGTAGGATATTGTCACTGATTCTACGGCCCTTAACAAAAGCAGTTTGGGCCGGATTAATCACATAAGGAAGGGTGGCGGCAAGTTTGGACGAAATAACCTTAGTTATGCACTTATAAATCGTATTACAACATGCAATTGGTCGGAAATCGATACCGAAGTTGCATTAGGGACTTTGGGCACCGGTGCAATGATGGTGTTATTAATCTCCTTGAGCATATGTCCAGATACTAGGAAATCCAGAACTGCTTCAGTGACTGAGGGGCCTACCTTGTCCCAGTTCTTTTTTAAAAAATCCGCATTGTATCCGTCCGGGCCAGGAGCTTTGTTACTAGCAATGGAGAACATGGCATCACGCACTTCAGAAGGAAGGAAAGGTTGGGAAAGAAGATTAACCTGGTCTTCCTGAAGAGGGGACCGGATAACATCAGATAGTGCCTGAGCAGAAGGCCTGCCTGTTAGCCACCAAGTTGCTTCTCAAGTCATGAATTTAGACCATAGTAATCTCCAGAATATCGGAAATTCTGATGCACAGGATCCCCTAAGGGCAAGTGCAGAGCATACTCCAGGATTTCTCTCAATCATAGTGTTTGTTCAGAACCATAGTTCTGGACTAGAAGAGTATGTGAGTGTTTAGAAGATCATGTTGGAAGTAGAGTATACAACACACTTCTTATTTCACTCGATGGATCTTACAATGAGGACTCCTTGCTCTTATATAGGCAAAGGAGGATACAAACGACAAGGGATGGCTGACTAGCCATGCTCAAACATAATTATGAAAGCACACTAGCCATTAATAGGCTAAAACATAGGAGGAAAATCCGTGACCAACTATAAACAGTGGATTTTCGGTGGGTGCTACAGTAAAATAGGCTGGATGAACAAAGTGAACAAAGGTGCTTCGATGCACGGTGAACAGTGTTTTCGGGACGTTTTTATTTGTCTCTTCCGTCTCTAGCATTGTAGTCATAGTCGAATCATCAGAGCTATGATGAGCTAGCTGTTCTCTGAGCAGTGCGTCCTCATCTATATCATCTGGGCTGGAGCTTCCATCTTTTTCTTTTTTAAAGGCGCGGATGAGGCTCTCGATTTCTTCTGCCGACAGGTCTGGCGGACGAGAAGAGCTGGCACCGAAAGTGCCGGAAAAAGGGGCGTAATTTGGGGTGTCTCCCCACGGATCTTGGGAAAGTGGTCCCCCCCACGGATCATAGGGGGTGGAAGAGTCTCGGTTGTTTTTCTTTGAAAGATCCGGAGGGCTTCTAGGATTTTTCTTTCATCGGATCCCAAGCGTCGAGGTGGTCCCGGAAAACGAGGAACCCGGGCGGATGGCCATGCTTCGGTGGGATGGTGCGATTTTCCATAGGATTCTCCGGAGTTCTCTTGATGAGGATCTGGCTGGTGGTGATGGAGTAAGGTAGTGTCGATGAATTTGTGCGGATTCTTGAAAAACTTGAGGCTTATAACTTGACGTTCTGCAAATGAAGGTGTGTCGAAATTAATCCGGTGGGATGGCGGTATGTCCATGGGCGGTGGAATAGGACAATGGTATGACGTTCGGTTCGGCCTTCCTTGACGGTTCGGGATTTTGAAGAGTTCCTTCCAAAGTATTGGAGAGGTTTGAACCATGCAAAAACATCTAGGAGATATTTCTGGTTATGGTCACGTCCGCATCTTTGATGAAAACCCGTAAAATTTGTTCGAGGGAAATTCAATGGCTATTGTGTACAGATTGAACATGTACCAAAGTAACCATTTCATATCTTCGGGGAATGCCTCATTTGGAGACCATCGGAGGGGATGGATGAATGGGTATTGTGGATGGAGTCCATCTGGTCTGAGCATCAAGCCGCCATATTCACGAAAAATTCGGAACTGATATTCCCACATTAA
This sequence comes from Angophora floribunda, assembly GCA_014182895.1. NCBI lineage: Eukaryota > Viridiplantae > Streptophyta > Magnoliopsida > Myrtales > Myrtaceae > Angophora > Angophora floribunda. The sequence goes on along the minus strand of CM024706.1, from coordinate 34,897,028 downwards.
TCCTGGAAGTCTTTCTTTCAAGATATTATGTCGGATGGCCAATGGAATCTCAGGAGGGTATTTCAGACTTGGCCATCCACACTGCATGTCAGTAGTGCGGTATGTTTCGAGAGAGGTTCCTTCTTGACATACATGTGAATTGCTTGACTGGTTCTTTTGGTCCGGATAAGAAGTCGGCGAGGACATTCTTTGTCCCCGGGATATGTTTGACTTCGAAAGAGTATTTTGAAAACCATTCAGCCCATCGAAGCAATTGTGGATGAGGGACTTGCTTTTGTTTGAATTTGAGCATCCGGGAAATGAAGACATATCCATTTCAACAAGAAAATGGTGTCCAATGAGATGAAACTCAAATTTCTTGATGCCATATTTGACTGCAAGTATTTCCTTGAAAGTGGAATGGTAGTGAATTTCTGCTTGAGAGAATCGACCACTTTTGTAGGCACAGATATGCCTATTCCCATCAATTTCTTCTAAAAGAATAGCTGCCCAATATTTGTCGCCGGCATCAGTCTGGAGGATTCTTTTGCCGGTAGATGGGATTTTTAAAGGAGGAAGATGCTGTAAAAGTTGTTTGAGCTGAGAAACAGCTGAGTTTGCTTGGGTCCCCATGGGGGAGGATTCTTTTTGAGCATCTTTTGGAGAGGTCGAGATATGTGGAAATATGAGGAATAAAATCTCGCAAGTAATTTACAATGCCAAGGAATTGCTTTGGACTTGTCGGCATTGAAATCCTTTTCAGGAAATTTTTGGAGTTCCTCTGCAATATGGGGTTCAGGGCAATAAGTTCCTTCTTTTAAGTGCATGCCAAGGAATTCAATTTCTGTTTGGGCAAGGATCATTTTTTTCTGAGAAAGCATAATGCCATGCCTCTTTACAATATCAGCAAATTGTGTCAAGAGTTGGCAATGAGATTGTTCATCAGGGCTGAACAAAAGAATGTCATCAATATAGATTTGGGAATTTGAAAGAATTGGTTCAAAAATTTTGCACATAGCCTTTTGGAAAAGGGAAGGGGCAGTCTTAAGGCCAAAAGGAACAACTGTCCATTGAAAGTGCTTTGGTTTGGGATACGAACCCCGTCTTGGAGTGCTCGGACGGGTCAATTCCCAACTGCCAAAATCCTGCCTTAAGATCAAATTTTGAATAAATCTTTGCCTGAGCAAGGCTAAGAAAGAGGGAATTTCGATGGGGTAATGGGAATTTATCATCCTGGAGGAATTCATTCAGAGGTTGGTAATTAATTACTAACCTCATTTTTCCACGATTCTGTTCAGCTCGCTTGTTGACATAAAATGCTTCACATGCCCATTGAGAGTCAGATGGTTCAATAAGACCTTGGGCCAACAAGCCACACATTCTTCTGCTTTGCGCAAGTGTAAGGTGTTGTGGGCTCATTCCGTAATGACTTGCTCTCGTCGGATTAATGTCTTCATTCTTTTTGAATGGGAGTTTGACATAAAACCGGGAGTTTTTCCATAAGGGTTGGGTGCGTCAGGGAAAACTCGAATGTGACTCAAAGACAAGAGGAAATTAAACTCGGATGATTGGGTCAAACAAGGCGGGCTCAAGTGTATAGAACCGTTTGGTTTCTACAAATTCCCTGAACTGATTTTTGAAGCGTAAGCCACGGGAAAGTATTCTGAGCTTGGGGAGTTGGGTGAGGATGTCCCAGCCAATGATAATATCTTTGTCTGGGGATCTGGAACCAAGGACCCTGGTGGTGATAGAACACTGTGGGAAGAATTGAATGGTAATTGGCTTACTTCGATACTTGGTAGCAAATGTGTCACCAGAAGCGGAATTGAAATACCTGGTGTAGGGCTTCCATAATTCTTCTGGGAGAATCTTAGTGTCTAGGATGGAAGAACTTGCTCCAGTATCAATGAGTGCCACCAAAGGGATTGGTTTATGATATTTGGACAAAAGGATATGAGACAAAAACCTGTTGTACCTCCTTCAAATTTGTAATCATATGGCCAGCGCTGTCCCTGACTGAGATAATACGATTACGAAGGTGTCTGTGATTTACCGAGTGATGGAAGAATTTGGTGTTGCGATCGCCTTCCTTGAGCCATCGGATCCTGGACTTTTGTTTATAGAAAGACTCTTCAAGGGATCGAAGGTTCGAGTATACCTTGAGTTGAGAGTTCTCTGTTGCCGCCAAGGAGCTACTTTCAGGGTCTTAGTGAAGTGCTTCTTGAGTAATCTCCAAAGCTCTCTTGGCTGCAGTCACCCGCATAGAAATATCTGAGTAATTATCTCTATTTAAGGACTTTAGCCGTGCTTTAAGAATCTTAAGTCTAGTGCATAGTTTGAACATGGGAGTTCCTGATACTTGTGTCTCCCATGCCTGAGCCACCACCATAGAGAAGTCCGGATGGGTGAGCCAAAAGTTGAAAAACTTGATTTAGACTTATGGTTTGCTCGAAACAAAATTTTGAAATTAGCCACAAGTGATGAATAGGGCGCGACCAATGGCCTTTTTGACTGAATTTCGACAATTTCAGATCAATTTTGAGTTGGTTAAGGGTCTCATGGTTCTTCAAAAGATCTTTTTTACTATTCACCGATAGAGATATGATGTGGCTAAGTTTGCGTTCAAACTTTGCAATGTGGATAACTTTGAATATTTACTAGGGGTGTCAAAATGGGTCCATGATACATTTTCTAACTCATATTTTGCATTACTAGGTTGCACATGGGTCATAAATATATAAAGGCTTGGCTAAAATGGATCAAAAAGTTTTAAACTGAATTATATTCTGACCCATTTTCGATCCATTTAAAACATTAAGTACGTGAGTGATCTAATGCAAAACTTCCTCAACTCATATAATCATATGCAACACTCCGTTACTACCTCTATCGCATTTCTCTTTTTCCCACTGAGGTCTAATCTAAGTAAGCCATTTCCATCTCTCTGTCTTTGTTCTTTTCCTCATCTCGGTCTTCATTGAGAGAATTTTGGGTCATGGAGCAAGTAATTGCGCGAGTGATGGGGTGTTTGCTCAAAAAATGTCTGACCGTCCGAGTTGTCTCGAGAAGAACTGAAGCAAGGGATTAGTACCCCGAAAATCATGTCGTATTCAAACTGATCAGTTGGAGAACATAGTACGATGAGGAGTTGTACGGCTCACGAGAGCGTCGAAATGTGCTGCGGAAGGCATTACCGGACTTCCTGTGATGATGGAGCTTAGGCTGTCGTGTCTTCGACGGCGTTCTGGTCTTCTCGCCGTTTCAAAAACAAACCATCATTTAGCTCTTGGAGATTTAGAATTTGCAAAATTTATCACTTCAGAGCTCGTGCAACCCAAGTCTCGATAATAAATGGGCTACTAATTAACTTAACTAAAAATCGAAACGGCACTTTTCACTATATTTTCAAAATGGATGAATTGCACATCCTTGATAAGCACACTTTTACATTTTCTTTGTATTTATAAGTTTTTTACACTTTTTATTTTATTGACTGCTTTTTAAATTTTAATTTACTTTTTTATTTGGTGGGTCCTACTCTACTTCCTACTCTAATCATATTCTAATACTCAGACTTTTACCCTATATCCGTGCAAGACATGAGAGTCGACACCCACCCCCGAAATTAAATCGTCTCCAACTTAACCCTTGAAAAATGGAGATTTGAACCCCCACCTCCTCCTTCTCATGTAAAAAGGGTGATCACTTGGGTAAACTCCAATGATTAATTTACTTTTTTAATTTGATTTGAAGTTTTTATCGAATTAGCATAGAGCTTAAAGTGGGTGTGATTCTCCTAGAATATTAATGGGCTTTAGCAATACGGATCGAGTTGGGTATGAATCACTAAATTTACACTATATGAATATTGATCGAAATTGGCTAAATGAGTCAATATGGATCGGATCACTTTCAACCCAACCCAAACCCAAACCTACCCACATATTTGATGGATCTAATATTCACTTTGATTGAGAGTTTTGTTAGCGTGTATGAGCTGTTTCATTAGCATTTAAACTTAGTATAGTTGTTTTGTAGTGTTGTAGTATCTTAACTCGGTTTTGACACGTAAAAAATGAGTGAAATGAGTTTAGAAAACACGACATCAAGCTCAAGCCTCGCCAATCTAGTGAGGACTTGAGCTCAACCGATCGTTGGCTAAGGAAGAAGCAAAGAAAAAGAAAAGAAATAGAAAAATAAAAATAATTAAAAATCTTATTTTTTTTTAAAAATGGAAAAATGGAAATAAAAATAAAAAATAATTAAAAAGAGCATACAAAGGAAAAATCAAATCAAATTATCCATATCAAATAATGAAAAATATTTTATAGTTCATTTTTAGATTTGATCAAACACCAAAAATATTGTCATTTTCTTAGAAGATTGTCCATTTTTCGCAAAACAAATGAACCGTAAAAAGACTTGATTTCTCTTTTTGGATAAATCATACATGTTTGGTAAATATTAAGGCGCACATTATGTTGGTTAGGAAAGATTGAGAGGCACGAGAAATCGTGAAAGAGCACAATTGTGTTTAGTTGGAAGGTAATAGATGAAAGAAAACAATTAGGAAGGATTACAAAGATTAATGCTCCATTTTGTTTAATAAAAAATAAATAATTAAAAAATATTTTCATAAAAATAATCACTTGTATCATTTGAAATAATTAGTTGATGGAAATTTTTTATCATTATCAATAATTATTTATATCCATATATATTTCGTGAATGATAAAAATATTTTTCATTTCACAATTTTTAAAAACAATATATAATCATTATTAAGAAAATATTTTTCAGGGAAAATTTCAAAAAATGATCCAAAATGAGCATATTTTCTCAAATAAGGACCCAAAGTAACCATTATTTCAAATTAGGACTCGAAGTGGCTAAACTAGTCTCAAATAATGATCTCAAATCGCTGCCGCCTAAAATGTTCATTTGGCGATGAGCATGTGGCATTTTCAGGGGCCGAAATAAGGGTAATTTTGTCAAAAAAATATTGATAGAAATTAACTAACCCTAAAAGCAAAACCCCCGAACTCTTTACATTCTCACGTTTTTTTCTTATACTCTTCATCTTCTCCATTATTTATCCTCTCTCGCTTAGAGCACCCAAATTTTCTATTAATGTAGCACGAATTGAAAAATAATAAGAAACTCCTACCTTCATTTTTTCACATTTTCTTCCTTTTTTTTTTTGTCTTCATTTCTTTCCAATGAAGAAGACAAATCTTAAGTAAAACCACATCTTCATTATTCAGACACTCGTATGTAACACGAGAGTCTCGATTTTTCATCATCTTTTCCCAACCGAGAGACGAAGAACATATCAATGTCGAGGACCCACATCTTGGGCACAATTCGAATCCACTTCCACATGGATAGAGACAGAGACAGAGAGAGCTGAGGGGGGGTGTTGGGATGTCTATTTGAAACTCGGGGAGTCAAGATTTTGCTCCATTAACAAAGAATTTGGGTTCTCCAAGAAGGGGGACAAGGAACTTAGAAGATAAAGTGCAAATGAAGAAGAACATGAAGAAGAGTTTGGAGGTTTTGTTTTTAGAATTTGTTAATTTCTATCAATCTTTTTTTTTTTTGACAAACTTACCCTTATTCCAGCCACTGGAAATGCCACACACTCGTCAACCGCGCAAATATTTGGCTAGCCAACAATTTGATGTCCTTACTTGAGATTGGTTTAGCCACTTGAGGTTTTCATTTGAAACAACGGCCACTTGATATCCTTATTTGAGAAAATAGGTTTACTTTGGGTCAATTTTTGAAATTTTCCCTATTTTTCATATCGTTTATTTTGTGTGAACAAAGTGGCCTGTGAGATTGATTTGGTCGATTATTTTTTTCCTCACGTATACTTTTATTTTAAATTTATCTATAAATGCATAAGAAAATATTTTTGAATAATGTATTCTTTTCCTTTTTTTCTCTAACTAGCATCCAAATAAAATTATAATTTAATTCCTTAGAACTATGTTTGGTCGTCCAAATTTCTAAACAAAATATGATTGGATAAGATAGGATATGAAGTACAAGAAATTTTCCTATATCATATCCATTGTTTGGTAATTAAAATAATAAAGCGTATATATTCATATCATATTATATATTATTCAATATAAACATTATATTAATATAAATGAATCACAAATTTTACAAACAAAGATGGTAAAAATCTAGCAACACTTTTGCATACTTTCTTTCTTTTTTCATTTTTTTTTTTTTATTTTACTCTCTTTTTTAATTAATTTCTTTTTTTATCTCTTTCTTCCCCATCCATCATTAATTAATAAAATTTTATGAAATAGAAAACTATACTAATTTACTTAAAATAATAAAACACCTAAAATATGTAATAAATATATATTTATATATTAAATTTATATTACAAGATAGAATTACATCTGGATATATAAATAAAAAAAATAAAAATTTATTTTAAATTTCTTATACTAGATTCAAATATTATTTATATTGAAATATTTGATTTATTATTATTTTTTCTAAATTAGATTTATTAATTTAAGAAGTTTGTTATTTGAGAAAAATAAATTTCCTTATCAAACTTTATCAAACGTATCTCATCTCCTTGGGGATAATTTTATCTTAATATATATTTCCTTATATCCAACTTTATCCTATTTTGAGTAAACACCAAATGTAGGATATGATAAATTTTATCTTATCCTAATCTTTATTTACTTTCCTCCTCTTAATTATCCAGATCATCTTGTTTCTTTCTTATTCAGTCCCATCCAAATCAAGCGATTACGTTATAAATTTACAATATTTATTGCAGCTTTTTTATATCTTTTTTTTATTAATGGAAAAAGAACGCAATATGATTCCTTGAGATCTTTTACTTCCTTTTTCCTCATAATTTGCTATTATCCTCTCATTTGCTTCCTAATCACTCCGTCCAAATCAAGTGGTTAATATATTTACGTTACGGATTCAGAAATTTAATCATAGTTTTACTTTCCTTTTTTTGCGGGGGATTAAAATAAAAAACTATATCGCGTGAAAAGAAAAAGGAAAAGATTTAAAAACCCGAAAGCAAAGCGGGCAAATGGGCCGTTGCGACCCGCATTTTCCGGCGACCCGTCCAGGTGGATCGGCGCCTCCAGCATCCAGCGGCGCTCCAGCTGTCTGTCCCCACTTTTGTTTCCCCGTTTGTCAAAAAGCGGTCAAAAAGATGGGTCCCACCAGTATACAGAGTAGGTCATCCCTCGAATCCCCGCCCTCCATCTCGGTCGCAAATGTACTCGAATCCCCAGAGTACTCAGCATCAACGGCTCGGATCGCGCATGCGCGTTGGGCCGCCGAAGCAGGGGATTATTACTTCTCCCCCTTCTTCCTCCTTCCTTTCTTACTTTTCCTTCTCTCTGTCTTTCTCGAGAAATATATTCGACTGCGAGTCACGCGCGGCGAACAGTGAGCGAGTCAGTGTGAGTCCACCCGCCAGCGTTCCTACTCTTCTCCTCGCCGCCGGGAAAGAAAAATGGCCGTCTCCGTTCCCATCCTCGCCACCGTCGCCGCCCTCCACTGCATCGCCTTCGTCTTCGCCGTCGGCGCCGAACGCCGTCGCAGCACTGTAACTCTCTCTCTCTCTCTCTCTCTCTCTCTCTTAGAGTCATGACGGAACGTGATGTTCCTCGAGCGCGTCTGCTTTTGCGCCGCCGCGCGTTGCTAATTTCGGGTTCCCCCTTCTTGCGTTTTCGCAGGCGACGGTGAAGCCCGACCAGTACGACGAGCGCACGTACTGCGTGTACGACACCGATGCTTCCACGATTTACGGCATGACCGCGTTCGGGCTGTTGCTGATCAGCCAAATAGTTGTCAATGGCGTCACCAAGTGCCTCTGCTTCGGCAGGGGCCTCCTCACCGGGACATCCGTCACCACCTGCGCCATCTTCTTCTTCATCTTTTCCTGGTAATTTCGACTAGGTCGAAGCTGCTGTTAGCTTCGTACTGAGAGTTGTCCGATCCGCATTGCCTGGCTGGACGAGTATCATATTTATTGAATTGGGCGCTAGTTATCTGAACCACCGACAAACTCAGAGTTGTCGGACGAAATCTGGTTGTGAAAGATTGATGCGGTAGTGACTGCCCTTTGTTCGATTTCGGCTGCTCGGTGCTTCGAATTGTTCTGTCCAGTGTTCTCTTTTAGAGAGTCATTGTCTGTGGTGGGATTTGATAAAATCAATTTCGAGGATCTTGGATGGTGTTCGTATGACCTCTCCTATGTCAGCATTCTCTCTCCTTGAGCAAACGGCTGCTAAAGGTCTCGCTCTTTAGCTCTTTACATAGCCTTCCTTAAACATGAAGAACAAATTTGGCTTTTCCAAGTTACCGTCCCCATGGAACTGAAAATGACGGAAGGTGGATTTTTTCTCCCTGCTGCATAAAAGTTCCAAGTATGATGGATTTTGTTTCAACCTCCTGAATGTTCTAAATCTTTCCTGTCGTAGTCTGGGCATTGTAAATTCTACCAATATGTCATGTTAATAACTCCTGGTAACCTTTGTGTCCATTCTTTTTCCCCTGTTACAAAAGCAAATGCAATGGAGTCTTATTAGAGGAAGCCAAAGGAACAATGTTTAAGAATTTCGGCCTTAAACAGGCAAAGGAGGAAGTTTGTTTGCATCTCTAATCCTCTTCAGTCAATCTCGAAAGTTTCTATCTCCATTAAAGCTGCACCTCCCCAATGGCCTTGCTATAAATCATAATTATTATGTTTTAACCATTTAATGCATCCTAGAATAGAAGCAACATCCGACATTCACATTTCAACAAATTTGAATATATATCATGGCTGTTTCAAGTAATGGAGAGTTCTTCAATTGGGTTTTGGTCTATTTGCCAACAGAAGGGCATTAATTCTTTTGTTGTTGTCCAGTTGCTTGTGTGTGCTGACTGACTGCTTGTACGAATCCATTGTGATAAGTCAGACCTTGAGTTATCAATCTGTGTTGGTTTTGAGGAATGAATTGATTTCAGTTTGGTTTTTGTTGCCGGTGAGGTCTAGATGAGCAGGATAAAGCCAGCCTTGTGCACTGCTTGTTAAATCTTTTCACATAGAAAGCTAGTGGTTGATATTTTAGAATCCAAATCTATCTCCTGTGCAAAACGGTATGTGACAGCTGTTGGGAACTAATTATTGTTTGAATCATTTTAAGTTTAAAGCTCAATATGACAATAGTGAGGATGGTTTGGTTTAGTTTACATAAGGCCATGATCATAGTTTGTTGATTGCTTTGTCTGATTTGACATTAACCATGAAAGTAGAGTTAGATTAAGCTCAAATCAAGGATTGAAGCCTGAGTGTCAATATTCAGTCAAGTTTGAGACTCAAACGATTTGCTGTGTTGCCCTACTGAAGCACAGGTCTACAATGTTTGTTCTCTCAACATAACAAAACTGTGATCAGCATGATTACCATCTAATGATTGTTCATTCTGCTGACATGATAATATATATGCCCCACTACAAAGGTCCATAGTAAGAGTAAAAGAAACTGCTTGATAGTTTCAGTATAATCTACTGTCTTGGAGTTCACACTTTTAACTCATGTCAATTTTTTATTCCTCTTGTCTTCCTAAAGATGGAACAGTGCAAAAAGCCTCTGCATTTAATTCCCAGGAAAAAAATTAGTCTTAATTTCCTTGAACAGAAACCTGTTGGCAATTTCCTTTCTAATATACTGAATTGCTTTGAGAGAATAGGGTGACCTTTTTGGGAGCAGAAGCTTGCTTGCTGGCTGGGTCGGCAAAAAATGCATACCACACAAAGTACCGAGGAGTGTTTGGTGGAAACGAAATATCTTGTGCCACTCTTCGCAAAGGTGTATTTGCAGCTGGTGCTGCTCTGACATTGTTGTCATTAATCGGCTCGCTAGCTTACTATTGGGCTCACTCAAGAGCTGACACGGGTGGATGGCAGAAGCATCAGAATGAAGGTGTTGGCTTGGCTACATCCAATTATACAGAGCAACAGCAACATAATCAGAATATTGGTGGATTTGCGAAAGCGTAATCCTAGTCTGATGATGATGTAAGGGGGCATAATTTTGGTCTCTTGGTCTGAAAACTAATGACTGTAATAGTCAGTAGTAGATATCCGAGTATGTCAGGGTTGCCTCTTTGTTCTATCTTTATATATACCCGTAATATATATGCATATGTTCATGTTGTGGTTTGGGACATATTCCATTTACTGGCTCGGGAGTGTACATGCTTAGTTTTCATTTGATTCAGACTACTTGTCATGCCTAGAGCTTGAATCTTGATCTCATGGTTGGCTAACCTCGCCCTGCTGACTTTAGCTCCAGGGCAAATTGCATGTTTCTTGAAGTATATTGGAATGAATCTTTCACCCAAGAATCATATACTTTTGTCTTCTGAACTTTCAAACGATGATCCCCTCATTTTAGTTTCCGAAGCTAGTGCAGTTCCCTTCAAGAGGTGTAGTGGAAATTGGAGTTGCACGATTGTCATTGTATAATCTGTTGTTTGTCAAGTCGATGCTTTGGTTTGGGGAAAGCTCATGGGCATGGCAATTCGAGCAATGCGGGATGAATCTTTCTTAAGGATTAGAATTAGTATATCTGTTTAGTGAATTAACACGTTTTGGTAAGAAAGCTGCATCTAATTCAACAGATGCTGATGATTGTCGTCTTCTTTTTTATTTGAATAAAAAATTCTGATGATGGTCCCTCTTTATGGCTGATTTTTTTCTAAGTTCGTCGGAGTAGTTGCAACTACGGGTTGGGAATCATAGACCAAGTGGGTCTCTACAATCGAGGGCTGATTCGTTCGAATGATTCGCTCACGCATTGTATCAAGCTCACGTTGTCGTTATAACGTTGTGGACAGACTCATCTTGCTGAGCAATAATAGTTCAGTCACGGGGCTAATGCACGTGGGCGTGGTCATGTGGAGAGAGAGTACAAGTTGCACTTAGAGATCACCGTTCCGAAAATGGGTAACAGAGGAGACACCAAAACCTTTATTTAGTTGGTACAATGACGATACTACCACGAGGTTCCACGACTACCGGGTAAATCAGGGAAGACGACGCACCACCACTACTTCGAGCGCAAGATTCAAGCCTACGCCTGGAAAGCAACCGCTACTAAACAGACCACGTCTAGAGAGATGAACAAGAGGGAAATGGAGAGCCGCACTTGATTGCCACGTTCCTGGAATTAGGAGAGTTGATGAGCTTCTGGAGGTTAGGGTTCTTCATGTACTGGCAAAGGCAAGGCCTTTGCTCCTTGAGCTTGGCACAGCACATGGCCGACGGCGGGCTCGCGGAGGTTATTGCACTTGCGCATGAACTCAGCTCCACTGGGTTGCAGGTGACCGCCATCGACGACTCCAGTTTCGCAAACAAAATCATCAGGACGATGCACAAGACGTATTTGGACATGTTCTCTATTTTCTCAACCTCTCCGATTAAGTGAGGGACGAAGAAGGAAGGAGGTGGCACCTGGGTGGAAATCCAACCCCTCAATTTATATCAGTGCTCCTTTGGATCCACCTCTCTTTTTCCACTTTTGAATATTGTGTCTTCTGTTCTTTTCAGCCAAAGTGAGATTCGGAGTTAATCTGTGTTATTATTGCGGTCATGATTATAAAGTTGTGGGGATGAGATTTGTGAGCGGGAAAAAAGGTTTATGGCAATAAGAGGGGCGGTATCATTGCATGTAAATGGAGCAAAGATGGGCTACTTTGTTGGAGGAAATGGGGATCACTGGGGCCCAAAGACTATCATTACCCGTGTCATTAGGCGTTCAATGGCCTTTTTGACTAGTGTAGGCAATTCGCACATATTTCTTGATTCTCAATCATAACTTAGTGATCAATTCTCAAATCATTAACTGAAAAAAAAACATTTATTTTGAAATCACATCAATGGAATGAATAAAGTTTATAATAGTACCGGAGCCCTTCATCGACATGTCGATCCGAGCCGCACTTTAAATGCTTACTTGAGTGTGAAATTGTCTGTTTTGATGATTTAGATTGTTGAAAATACCTAGGCTTGCCTTAAGCATGAGAACCCAACGCATGAAGGTGAACAGGGTTGTTGAAATCATCACATATGAATGAGAGTCATTCCCTAAATGAGTGAAAGAATGTGTGATGCATCAAACGAGGAACCTCTTACTCAAATCACATATCAAGTAAAGTAAATAATCGGTTGCTTTAAAAGTTAAATTTGCTAGATGAAACGCACATACTATGTTCTATAAGTCTAATATTTAATTGTAATCAGTTTCCTATGATTTTTCTCATGGCACATGATTATGTGCTCTCATGGGAACAATGAATTTTGTTACTTCTAATAAAAGGAAAATTATCGAAAAAGTCATAAACTTATTATAATTATACCGATTCAATATTATTATTTTTTTGTCAATTCAATCCTAAACCTTTTTGCAATTGTACCAATTCAGTACATCCAATCAAATTTGGCTAATTGGTGTTGACGTAGTCGTTAGCCGGTGTCGGCAACTATTTTTTTTATTAATATTTTATTTTTTCGAATTTTTATTCATTTTTATTCTTTTTTTTTCTCCCCTCCTCCTTCCCTTGCTTTGGCAACTGGCCAAAGGGGAGAACTTGCCGATTGTCGACTTGAGGCGGCTAGGTGAGCTCGCTCAGTCACTGGCGAGGTGAGCCCTCACTTTGTCATCATTGGGTGAAGGTGAGCTCGCCCAGCCACTAGCAAGGGCTTGCCTCACCGTCACTATGCGAGGTTGAGCTCGCCCAACCTCAAACGAGGTGAGCCCCCTTTGGATCTAGCGAGGGCTCTCCTCAATAGTGGTTGGCCGAGCTCGCCCTCACCCAACAATAGTGAGGCAAGCTTGTCGATCGATTGGAGAGGCGGGCTCTCGCCATATTTGATGGGGGCTTGCCTTGCCAGTGGCTAGGTGAGCTCGTTGAGCCAAGCTCCCTTAGTCTGGCAATTGACTAGCCCTCTCCTCTCGCCAATTGTCGAAGCAAAGGAAGAAGGAGGGAGGAGGGAAAACAAATGAAAAAATTAATAAAATAATCCAAAAAATAAAATATTGATAAAAAATAGTCATCGGTGCCGGCCGATGGCCATGTTGGCACTAGTTGAATGAACTAAACTGGTCTAATTGCAAAAAATTTAAACTCAATTTATCAAAAAAATAAGTTTAGAAATTTTTTTGGTAATTTTTACTCTAATAAACATGGCTGTCCACATAATTGTCCATCTAAAAAAGAGAAATGTTTTCAGAAGGTTGAGTTAAATAGAAAATTTATTATTTATCAAGAGAGAAAAACAGTGTTTAGTAATCATTATGAGGTAAATGTGAAATTCAATAATCACTTTTTTTTTTGGTCAAAAAATTCAATAATCACTTCACTAGTTTGACTTTTGTCCGATGCCACCTTGCCTTATAATGATCGATATAGTCCACACTCCCCATGCCATTGTAGCAATCATTGAATCCTCCGATGGGTCAAATGGTCAAAGATTTCATGTCAAAAGAGAGATTCCCATCAGGATAAATGACCTCACATCCTTTATTTTTCGTGGCCCTTTTTCAAAGATCACTCCTTTTTAGGAATAATATCAAAATCAGACCTTACTTTTCAATTCAAGATAAGAGAAAGTGCCTCCATTCTTGAGATCACCAATTTCATACATCGACCCAATTACCATTTCCTGTGTAAAGATCCCAGCAACCTTAAACATAACCCACGGCCAATCACTCAGCTTGGCTCTATGGCCACCTTCTCCCATTGCTAGCCACCACCTCCACCAATCCAACATAGCTCCTTCGACGCTATTAGACCCATTAAATGGGTGAGTCAGGTCAAATACACATTTGGTCATAAATTGTCCGATTCAAATAGACATATTTAACACGTTTTGACTTATTTTCCACGTAATGCAAATGTAATGGCCCATAATCGACCTAACACATTCCCAACCCATACCTAACTTGATGAAACTTTCATATTTAAGTCAATTTACAAAGATAGAATCATACAAATAGGATAGGTTTAAGTGAGACACTCATATAGTTTTTTTTTTGTTGGTTCTACTCTAACTTTCACTCTCTTAGACTTTTACTCAATCTCCTTGTAGGATAGGATGGGAGTCAAAACTCATATCCGAAACTAAATCATTATTACCCAAATCCGTTGAGAATATGGGGATTCAAACCTCCTATCTCCTCCTTCCCATATGAGAAGAATGTTCAATGGGATAAACCTTAGTAGTTAACACTCATGTCGGTTAAGAAATGGATTGATGACCAATTTTGATGATTCTAGACATTGCCCATCCCCACCTCAGCCTCATGTCGAAATTTGCTAAAATACCAAAGGAAAAATAACACATGATTTTCGAACTTTTGGTTCAATGTGCAATACCATTCATGAACTTTTAATTTGTTCAATATTATCTTTGAACTTTGATCTAATGTATAATATCATTCCTGGACTTTAATTTTTTTCAATATAGTCCTTAAAATTTAGTTAAATATTCAATATAGTCCTTGAAGTTTTAAACATTTTCATATAATCTAGGAATTATATTAAACATTTGCCAATAGTTAAGGGATCATATTAAATAAATTAAAAGTTTAGGAATGATGTTGCATGTTAAGTCAAGGTTTAAGGATCACATTGCACAAATTAAAAGTGCAAGGGCGCTATTGCATATTGAACCTAAGTTCGGGAACATTTGTGCTATTATCTCAATACCAATCTTATAATTTTCATAAAAAGCTATTGTTTTAGTAAATTCATATAAGAGTCGGTAAGTTTGAAACATCATCACTCTATGCAAATAAAAATTGGTATGCTCAATCGATAACAAATTATGATAATTGTATAATCAATAATTATCTAACAATAGTTCAATAAAAATTAAATAATCATTTAATTATGTATAATATAGTATCATAATTATAAAGTGCTAATTATCATAATTTGACAGTGATTCTAATATATTTATCTAATTATTAACTAAAAACCACAATAGTATAAATTAATAATAAATCATTATTATAATATCGACTATATCATCTATTATTTAGATTATGCTACAATAATTATGAACGATCAAAAATATTGTAATTATTTTTATGTTAATTGTAGACATATTAAGAATAATCAATGAAATATAAATGATCTAATTGTATTTTTGAATGATAACTATAATGCAAATGGATCATTAATAATTAATAATGACATAACTATTCAATCATGAGATCATTAAACCTATTCGATTTTCAACAATATATAATTCATATTTTATGATAAAAATGTATGCTATATTTACTATTGAAATTAAAACAAAATAATAGTAATATCTTCTCATTTATGATTTTTCAAAATACCATTAAAGAAATTAAGTGTCGACTGTACACAATGAAAGGGTACTAAGAGAACTCTTTACTATTCTTAACTTATTCTCCATATTATAATGATAAAACAAATAATAACTATGGTCTCAAAATCATTATTCAACCCCGCAAACCGAACTAAAGAATAGTCATTCACTCCTATTCCTATAATGGTATTAAGATAATTATTCAATTTCGCAAACCTAAACTAAAGAGTAATCATTCCATTCCTACCCTATTATGTTCTATTCCCGTTAGCAATATTAAGGTATATACTTGATTCTCCATATATTTCGGGATTATGCATTTGTCTCATTTGATCGTGCATATACTTGATTGATTATAATTGATATTATGTTTATTACATTACCTTAAATAATCATCTAATAAAGCTATTTCTCATATTTCCCTCTTCCGCATTTTTTGTTATCTTGGTATGAGGTGCCGTGATCAAAATTTCACATGCCGCTCTTGATCCACATTGCACGTGAAAAAAGTGTTGAAGTATTGTCAACGTTACTTAATAACATATCATAAATACTCTCTATATTCATGTGGTCTTTCTTCACATGTCATTTTAAGCATTTGAGTTAGATTTCTAATATGATATGAGAGCCACCGTTCCTTAAATCTTAAGTGAACATCGCACCCATTGCATGCTGGGTTGCATTGCCAAATTGAGCCCTTATCATGGATGTGATTTTTTATGCCAACTACACACGGTGCGTCACTCAATAATTATTCTTCTCAAAACCACCTTCCACCTACTTCCGCATTTTTCTTATCTCCCCATGAAATGGCTATCCAATTTTGTCTTTATTCCTGTTTTTGCGAAACGAACATATCATAACATATATATTTGTACTGTTAGTGAATTTGGAAAATGGCACTAGGAAGAACAAAAAGAACAAAACGAGGGCATGAGCAGGAGAAAGCTCAGCTTTTTCGTCCCCCCAATCTTGGAATGTATTCACTTGTTAACAAATTTCTCCTTCAGATGTTCACATCATTACCAAGCTCTTATCAATGACTTTTCGCCCCGTGATTAGCCAATTCTTCCTCATCACGTGACGAAGGAAGATGGTCAATGTTCCCATCGTCGAATCGAGGGCAGACGGTTGAACATGCACGTGATTTCATGGAAGAGAGACAATGGTGAAATATTGTTTTTGCTGATTACCTTGTTGCAGTTGGGTATAAGTTGCTGAAGCGTCTTGATCTTCTCCTTGATTCGGCCCCTTGGTTTCTACATTTTTTTGTTGTTGTTGTTGTTGATCACCACATAAACTCCAATAAAAAAGCAACTTCAAGTTAGGGATGAGTATATTAGGACTGCCCGAACTGAGAATCACTCGGATCGGATTGGATCGGCTAGTTTGGTTTGATTCCCGGTTCCAAAGGCGAATCAGACTAGACCGAGACTATTTGTTATTTAAAAATATTTTTTAATTTCTTAAAAATACAATAAACCCTAAAATAATAATGATTATATTATTTTTTTAATTTTTTAATGTTTTTTGGGCTAAATGATTGATCCTACTAGTCCGGTCTGGTCCCTAGTCCCAAAAAATGGGAATCGATCCTCTCAGTCCTATTTTCGGTTCCACCTTGGAACCAGACTGAAAACCGATCACCTCTAATTCAAGTAAAGAAATGTAGAAGTAGAAGCCTTATAACAAACAACGTCTAACCCTCTCAGACATGTTGTGCCGTTCCGCAGCACACGTCCTTTTAACCTAACCTTTCTTTGATCCTCCAATTTCTGACGCATCCCATGATCAGGGTCCTACAATCACAACAGATAAAAGTAACAAAGTTTAGTGGCAGCAACAAAGACGGAACCTTGATTAGTGTGTTACTCATTTTCAGCAGTGATATGATAATATCCGAGTTCAAACCCGTTTGCTACTGCGTTGGGTGCTTTTGCATCGTCGCTGATCATCCATTTCGATATTGCTCTCTCTTTTTGCTTCCACTTCCACTTGCATCCGCTTTGGTTTGGGTTGCGTAAGATGTCCCAAGAAAGTGGTACAGTATGTTCTGGTAGATCCTCAGCTTCCACCCTTTCTGGGTCAATAAGTTGACAGTTTTGGAAGGCATTAAAAACGTCACGAAAGCCATCTCCTCGATCAGTTCCGCTAATTCCGAAAGGGGTTGAACTGCTGTCCGAAGCCAATAATTGTGCTCGAGAACACCGGCTTCAAGAAGAGTGTTGACATTCTCGGTGGTGCTCGCAGAGGAGCTCCTGAGAACGCCCTCTTCTCTAGTGGGGGCGGTGGTGGGCGTCGCCTAGGCAAAGTTCCAGTCTGCCTCATGGTCTTCCATGGCTTATAAAGTGTAACATCCCACACCTTCTGGGGGTGTGAAAAAAGGAAGAAAGAGGAAGTGACCAGAATAATCCATCTGCCTTTAGCCTTTCAAATCCTAGCTTAGGGACATATACATCACATGTATGTATACGCGTGTAGTACATGTAACGTATTTATATGTGCAGATTTTTGTAATTAACAAAAGGATATTGGTATTTTATGGTTCAACTAATCCATAGCGATGCACACAAACTGTCTCATTCACGTGTATTATGAGACTCTACACATAGAACGGGGTCATGGCTCCCAAGATTAATTGCTCTAAATGGGAGAGGTTGTGATTTGGACATGAGATTTTTATGCAAAATTTTATTCATTCGATATTTAAACTCAATATTATCATCAGTTTTGGAGTGTTATAAAATAATGTATTGCTCTCTAATTTAAAACAGTTCGGGTAGCCTGTGAATTTTTAACATGCTTTTGAAAGCAAAAGCAAAGTCAAAAATAGGGTAAAAGCTTGCATTAAAGAGTAGCAAGAGTATAGAGGAAATACTTGATTGATTCCGGATACATATGAACTAAGTATGGAGGTCATGTCTAGACCCAGGAATTGGATTATTTACCAATGGTTATGATTGCATACGATTCATATAGCTCTTCTCGTTGTGGCTTCTGCTTTTATTTTTTCTAATTCAATACTTGTGACTTGTGTGTACATCGATATACTTGAATAAATATAACTCAATATGAGTTTGGTGTTTAAGATATGTTAAAGTACCTCAGTTAATCACTAGACTCCTTAAAACAAACAAATAATAATTGGCGCATGACCCATCAAGGCACAAACAAACACAAAACTTATGGTATAATAGTAGGGTGAAATAGAAGACAATACTTGCCTAGACTTGATCCATCAAAAACTTAGTCAATCACAAGTGTAGCATATCCTCAGGACAGTACTTGTTTGGACTCAATCCAACCTATTGACACCCCTAATATCTTCTATGTGATTCTCATAATCTTTAATTACTGTGATCTGATTTAGTGGGTACATGACACGGTCCATCAATTTCCTATGTCACAGTGGTTCTCATTTTTCAAACCTGTGACCTGTTAATCGATTCATCGCGTCACCTTGCAGGAGCTTAAATTGTCTTTAGAACAAACGAGCGGGCGCCGAAATTTTACAAGGCGGTGGAAACATGCAGCTTGCAATCGCCTGCCTCTGGAAACAATAACATGAATAGAAACAAAAGTAGGACGCCTGCTTGTGTGGAGCTATCTTTTGCGTATGTCCCGTCGTCCAGGTGCAAAAATTTAAGTCAAAAAGGTATGGATTGATCAAAGCTGTAATATACTAATTCAGATACAGAAAAGAATACATGATTCAGACGCTATACGACGTAGTCCTGCATAGGTTTTATGGCTAATATAAGAATTTTTTGAATTCCTTGTGATTTCTTTCTTTGTTTTCCAATGTCGAAGCTCTTCACACATGAAGTCAGAGCTGCATCAGTTTTGGCACTGTTCGCTACGTGTCCTCGATTCCTCACCGAGCAAATCGGTGGCGCGTTGGTTGTGTTTGGATAGATTTGAACCGTCGAGTCTTGGGGGGCGTACTTGACGAGGGAGGGTCAACACACGTGGCCATGCATCCACGACTCGTGTCGATTGCCCAACGTGCTCCCTCTTCATGCGACTTGCTGGTTTGGGAGCGACCAAACCTAACCGTGGCAATTAACACGTTTGAAGACGAGGAACTTGTCGAATATTCGTAAGCATGTACATCCTATCAGGTCATTTGCTATCCATGTGGTGATATGTAGAGTTCAAGACTGACATATTTACGGACAAATAGTTATTTGTGTGGACCGACCGGATAATATTATGTTAGGGTTAACGTAACTGATTGATGTATTCCTTGCTTTGTTTAAGAATAAGAGTTATCGGGTTAGAATTGATGTGGTTATAAATACTGATGTTGTATATAGTATGACTTTTGAATACCGACGAATTTGTCAAATATACGTAAGTGAAATGGCGGCATGATCTTGTAAAATCGTTTATGGAGCAAGGAAGATGAAGAGAAGAACGCGCCAACTGTAAAGCCACTGCTGCAACTTGTCGCCATTCGTTTTTCAGAGAAAAAGGAAAGCAAGTCCCAATTTTCAATACCAAAATAAAGGAGAAATTACAGATAAGGCACGGTTCGGTTATTGCATCCTCTGAATTGGACACATCAGTCTTAAGTGACTTCAAATCCATTCCCATCTATTTTTGTGTTCATCCCCCCCTCCCCTCTCTCTCTCTCTCTCTCTCTCTCTCTCTCTCTCTCTCTCCATAGTCCACACCAATTACTACCGCCGGTAATACCGCCTGTCCATCGCATGGATAATAAAGCATACCAAACGGCTTGCCATTTATACTGCTTAGTTAGCTTTGAGTATCCCATTCAAGTGATTTACAATCGATCTGGTCAAATGTAAAGATCAACAGTGACATATTTACAAGCAACTTTTTGTGGACTGACATGATAATATTATTCTAGGTTGTTGTAGTCAATTAAGATAACTAGAGATTTCTCGTCCAAGAATCGGAGCTCCTGCATTAGGACTGATGCTTGGGTGAAACACCGAGTTCGATTAACCTTGAGAATTAGACTAGAGCTACCTGGACCACAATTTAAAGCAGATTTTGGAGAGAACCAGTTCAATTTTTCCTTCTCACAAACCTAGAATCAGCCTAGACCCAGTAACTGTTTATTCTATTCTACATTCGACTCTAAACTAATTTTGAAATCCTTTTTTTTAAAGCACTTTTGCATCCATTTAGAATAGAATGATGGTTTTCAATATAAATAACAACATAACCACTTGAGCAACGAATATTTCTATAAGGTGGTGTAGCTTTTATATTTTATTATAAGTATTTATTTTTTAAACAAAATACATAATAGGTCAGTTTCAGATAAATCCATTGAAGTTTGCTCCAATGGCCACCTTTGTCACATTGGAAGAGAGAGGTGCGAGTTCGAATTTCTACATTCTCGAGGAGGTTGGGATTGGGGTGAAGACGATTTAGCTTTAGGTATGAGTTTCGATTCCCACGCTCTCCAAGGAAATATGGCAAAAGTCTGAAAATGAGAATTAAAGTAAGATCAACAACAAAAATAAGTTATCGGATAGAATTAAGATCAAACAAGAAAGGCCATTTTGGTTTCAATTCTAGGTTGGGATTGACTCACAATAGAACTAACCATCCCTAATTGATGTAGTCATATATAATGCATAAATACATGAAAAAAGCTTAGATGACTACACCGTTACTTTGGGAAAAATTGTCCAAATTTTCTAAGCATCTTGCACTTTTGCAAATTTAGTTCTAAACTTTTCAATTTTGCCAATTCAGTCCTAAACCTTTTCAATTATTACCAATTGAGTCCATTCGACCAATTTGGGCGAAATTTGCTGCCATGGACGGGCAATGCTGACATGTCCCTTTTTAAATAATATTTTAATGATATTTAAATAATTGTTTGAATTGTTATGGTCTTCTTCTTCACCGGCGAGCAAAAGTGACCCAAAAGGGGACGAGGCTAAGGACACGTGTCTCCTATCCCACATCGCTTGGGGGGGGGGGTGGTGGTCTTAGGCCAATTTATAAGATTTGAGTTCTCTACTCTATGTAACGTGTTTTAAAGCCGTGAGGGCCGAAAGCCTAAAGCGAACAATATTACATAACGGTAGCTTCTCGTATCTTTACAAATGGCATAAGAGTTGACTCCCAACAACATGTAGGGCCACAACGAGGGCGTTGTACCTGAAGGTGGGGATAATGTGATGACCCAAACCTTACATGTAGGTAGTGGCCAAAACAGTAGGGGAAACTGCATTAGTGAGTGAATGTGACCCAAAAGTGGGCGAGGCTAAGGGCACATGTCTCTTGTCTCACATTGCTTAGGGGAAGTCTTGGGCCAGTTTATAATGTTTGGGTTCTCTACTTTGTGTAACACTTTTTAAAGTCATGAGAGTCGAAGGCCCAAAGTAGACAATATTACATAGTGATAGCCCTTGAGTTTTTACAACTAGCCTGCCCTCGCCAGCCATAAGGGAGGGCCGCCGACCCTCACCTGGCTAGATCTAGTGAGGGCATAACGCCTTCACCAATTCTAGGTGAGGGCTCACATGCCCTCGCTTTGGCCGGCGAGGGTGGCAATGCCTTCAACCAGGGCCGGTGAAGGTCGACAACCCTCACCTATGGCCGGCTGGCCACCCTCATTAGCCAAACTCCAAACCCAAAAAAAAAAAAAAGCAAAGAAAAGTAAAAAGGTGTCACATCAACGCCGACCAAAGATGTTAGCAAATTCCAGCCAAAATTAGTCAAATGGACTCATTTGGCAAGAAATAAAAAGGTTAATCACTAAATTGACAAAATTGAAAAGTTTAAGATTAAATTGATGAAAGTTTAAAAGATTTAGAACTTTTTGATAATTTTCGCCAATAATTTGCCATCCCATCACATATGTATGGTGATACTGAAAAATTTACCAAATATATACTTCACTTACATCACATGTCTATATATGGACACAACATGACATTGACACGGCCCCCCTTGATTTGTTAGTCAGTCACCACCGAATTATGTGCCAAACCAAGCATCATCACGCAGCTTCCGACGGAAGGTTCCCGACCCCCAACACCCGCGCGAGGTGGTGCGCGGTGTCGGGGGGGTGGGCATCCATTAGTCGCTCCGGCACTACCCACTGGCCATCGCTGCTCCACACCATCCCTTTGTTCTCGTCCTGCCGCCAGTGCGGCGGGACCGCGTATTCACCCTTCAAGAAGTCGCAGCTCTTGTTCACCAGGGCAATGTCCCTCTTGGTGACCAGCTTGAATCGACGCCCCTGGCCGTGATAACCATCCACCAAGTGAAGGAGAGCCTCGAGGTTGTGCGCGCAACCCGGGTCGTTAGTCGACTTCAAGAACGGCGAGTGTGTGTGATCCAACGCGAGCTCAGCCCCGACGTGCGCAAAACTCCATGGGAAAGATAAGGCCTCCTCCAAGTACTTTTGGAATCGCATCTTCTCGTTCGCAACGATCCCGGGCACAGTCGGCACCATGTCGTGCACGTTAGTAACCCTGAGGACCTTGACCCCGAGCTCGTCACACCGCTCTTTGAACTTGAGATTCCCGACCCGAGGCCCCGCGAAGGAATACACAGTGATCGGTACTTTTTTCATCTCGCTGCCGTCGTTGACCACGTCGACCCCCATCTCCGCTATGTCGTAGGCGCTTATGATGGCCAGGGCGGCCCCGAGGCTATGGCCTGTGATAGTGATGCTAATTTCCTCGTCTCGATAGTAATCTAGGAGCCTTTTGACTTCCGCTAGGATCTGTTCACGAGCGGAGAAGGAGCAGAAATGACAGCTCTTCTCCTTCTTGGTGTACAAGTCATAGAACCCGGCCTCAATCTTGATTGTCGGATCGTCTTTGAAATGGGCCGGGTGGAGGATGTCCTTGAGGTCGCAGATCCACTCAAGGTAGGTCACCGTGCCCCGCCACGCAATGACGATGTCGCGCCTCCCGAGACGCCGGATCTCCTCCTCATCAGTGGTGACGGCGATGTACCCCATCCAGTTGGCGTACGGGCTCCACTTTTTGCTCAACCTCGAGTGCTGGAAGAAGTTGGGTAGGTTGATGTTAGACGTGGCGTACAGGTACCGGCTAATCTGATAGCCAAAGTGGTTCATTTCGAGCTTCTCGAAGAACTGAGAGCCTTGATACTTGCACGTCCCGCAGTATTTGGAGTTGGCGTCGAAGTCGAAAGAGTCGTAGCATGCCTGCGCGAACTCGCCGTACCGGATGATCGCTCGCCGCACGCGGGAGTTCATGGGGTCTAACAGCCCTTCCCAGTCGTTGCAGCCCTGCACTTCTCGCCAAACTTGGGTCAGGGGCCGGTCGTCCTCGTGGTGAACGTCTAGGGTTTCTTGGGTCTTGTCGAGCTCGTGTATGCTTATGGGGGTTGAAGGAGAAGAGGGGGAGCATCTGAAGAGTGCTCTCGAGTCCTTTGTCGTCGCCACCGCCACCGTTCTTGGTGAAAAGGGTTTGTTCTTGAGAAGCAGATGGTGGGTTTTGAGGTTGGGATTGCCGTGGTGGTGGGCGCGCTTGAGCGTTAGGGTTTCATCGATGGAGGAGTGGGTGCCCTGAGGGTTGAGGAAGGAAAACACCAGAGAAGCCATGAAAGGTGTGCGCGAGTCTGCGATTATTTCTTGAACTGATGCGAATATTTGAGAGGGCTTTTTGAAGAGGGAGAGATTTATAGGGAGGAGTTGTTGTGGCTTGCAAGACACCGTGTTAGGTTGGGTTGCACAGAGGGATCGGGACTTGGTGGACAGGTGAAAGGGCAGGAGGATGGCTACGTGGTCCTTTGTTCCATAAGTGCTAAATGATAAACATGAGGTGCTGGGGCGTGGCTCTCTTTTTATATGGTCGAGCGGGATTCACAGGATGATTTGCTTATGGCGGTGGTCCCTCCTTATGACATCGCCATTTTCCCTCCCGAGGGAGTTTGGCAAGGTGCGTGCACGAAGCTTGTGAACGGTACCGAACAGTTTTTGGGTGGCCCAGCCAGGACGCTGCTCATGCTCACACGCCAAGAAACCGCGACCGAACTTGCGTGACCAAGATTTTTTGCATACTAACCCGAAATCAAATTGTCGGGGTATGATCCTTTCTCTCGGGGTGGGTTTATCAATTGTCGAGGATTCTCGGGTCGTCAACAGATGGGATTGAATCAAATGAGTACGACTCATGTCATAGTTAAGATACATATCCAAAATGGAAAGCAAGAATCGAGTATAGAGAATGAGGATTTTTGGGTCAAAATTGAAGGGAAGATGATCTTTTGGGATGGAAGACAAGAATCAAGCGAAGCTTAAAATGGAAGAGAATCGGTAACTTGCCCGATCAATTATCATTATAATTGGGTCAATTTACATTATCAGTATTATTTATCATTATAGCTTGGTCAATTCACATTATTAGTATTCCTTTTATAATGAAATTTCTAGGTTGTACGAAAACTATAAATTGTACCTCTTACGAGGAATTTTTTTTTTTTATGCTGGAGGATCTACACTAGCCAATAGTAGTGCATAAACCCCCAAGTGACACGTAAGTGGGCGCCTCCCCTGGGTTTTGAACCCCTCACCTCGTCTTGAGGATCAACGAAGATCTTATCCAGCGGAGCCACCAAAGCCGGTGGTAAATCTTGAATCTTTGGTGAAAATAAAACAAAATCAAAACCTTTGAAATTCCACTTGAATCTTTGGTGGAAATATTCTGTAGATATTTCAAAATATGCGTGCACATAGGCAAATAAATCGCATTAAGAATTCCGATCTTAACAGCTCAACTTTCGGGATTCTCGATCACTGGTGAACAAAAAGAAATATGTGAACATTCAATCAAACCTAGTTGAATTTCCAGGTGCGTGGCAGGAAGCTTTATGGGGTGGGTAGTGAAAAGAAGGCATCCGCCACGGCGGATCCGACATGACCCCGGCCGCGGAGGTGGGGGAGAAGGGAGGGGGATCATCTTCTTTGCGGTCTCGTCGTACGTAAAAGTTACAAGAATGGATGTCCTTGTTACCACGTAATGGGCCTCCACTAGGAAGAGGAGACGTCGATTTTGTCGCTGAGAAGGCGGCGGTATAACAGGGAAAATTGTCCTAAAACTCTTAAACTTTTTATATTTTTATTAATTTAATTCTAAATATTTTAATTATATCAATTCAATTCTAAACATTATCACTTCTTACCAATTGAATCAATCCGGCCAATTTTAATTAGAATTTACTAACGTAAATAGCGGGCGCTAAAATGGTACTTTTTTTAAATAATATTTTGATGATATTTTAGTATTTTTTTGAATTTTTATGATTTTTTTGCTTTTTCACTTTTTTTGGGGTTTGGAGTTTTGTTAGTGAGGGTGGCCGGCTAACCCTTGCCGACCCTAGGCAAGGGCCGCGACACCCTCACCAAATATGACCATGAGAGGGTTTGCTGGCCCTCATCGGCTCTAGGTGAGGGTGGCAACCTTTCTCGAGGCCTTCTCCTAGCCAAAATTCCAAGGGCATTGCGACCCTTATTGATTCTGGGCGAGGGCTCGCACGCCCTCACTTTGGACGGCGAGAGCGTCACGGCCCTCACTTAAAGTTGGCGAGGGTCGACAGCCTTGCTTGTGGTCAATGAAGGTCGGCAGTCCTCGCCTATGGCCGACGAGGGTAGACCAACAACCCTTGCTGACCCAAGTTTTTAAAAAAAAAAAAAAAAAAGCAAAAAAAGTAAAAAAGAAGAAGATGATGAAGAAGAAAAAATCATAACAAAATATTTAAATATCATTAAAATACTATTTAAAAAGTGTCACATCAGCGCCAACAATTCATGTCAGAAAATTTTGGCAAAAAATGACCGGATAGACTCAATTAGTAAGATTTGAAAAGATTTAGGACTGAGTAAACAAAATTAAAAAGTTTAGAACTGAATTAACAAAAGTGCAAAAGATTTAGGACTTTTTGAACAAATTTCTCGTTAGTTTGCCAAGAGTGACACATATGTCATGACTCTTGAAATATCTATAGATAAGAATTCCAAATGCCTTTGACAAGACCAGGACTCGTAGAATTTAAAGCCTCATGCAGGTCGAGATGCATGCGAGTCTGTAGAATGTGGCTGGCAAATTTTCACCCATCGCAAACTGGCCAGAAAAGAAACTCAATGGCGACTGTCTGGCCTAGTTGATGAGAAGAATAGACAAATGTTCTCTTTTCCAAATCATAGAGATCTTTTCGTATAACCAGCTGGCATCCGATATTTATTCCAGCATCGTCGTTCAACAGATTTCTACGGTAGAGTACAGTAGAACGAGGTCTTCGCGTACACAGACGGATTTGACTCTGACAAAAGATATGGCAACATATATCATCTCGATCAACGAGATAGACATGACAATGGAAAGCTTCCCAATGTTTCAATTCTTCCCGGCCACGCCCAGGCAAAGCGCAAGTGCAGCCTAATGGCTACCGATTTTTCTCTTTCTTTCATTTTTGCCTTATGCGGTCGAGCAACGTGGACCGACCACCTTTCACAAGTTTTGACAAATCCATCTGCCTGAGCAATCTCAATGGCATATTTTCTTATATCAATTAAATGCATTCAAAATTTTATTCACAAAATCACATGAAACAAAACAAATTTCTTATATCATGTGAAGCAATGCCTTATTAGTATTCTCTCTTTATTTTGATATTTGTTTTGTTTTGTTTTAATTTGTCTTACACATAGATTAGTCAAATGGGTGGATGAGGTCGGAGTTGAGTAAAGTCGAAAGAGGAAAAATTGCCAAATATTTATAAACCTATTGTATAGTAGTCAATTTAGTCATAAACTTTTTAATTTAGTTAATTTAATCTTAAATATTTTTCCTCCATGCCAATTTTGACTAAAAATCCCTTATGTTAACCACAATTGTTCTATGTGGCACTAAGGGTGATCGATTTCAAGATGGCTAGGTCCCAAATCTAGAATCTTGAACCTACTCTTTTAGAATCAATACCCTGTTTTTGGAATTTGGAACCTATGTAATTTGTCTAATCTGACTTCTCGGTCTACCCCTTTTACATGGTTGACAACAATTGTTCCTAATTTCATTACCTTTAAATGTCTCATTGTTTGTGTTTCATGTCCAATAATAAGTAAATACCATTTCAAGACCTTTGTCGATAGATATTGATCTATATTTCGAAAGGTATTATGTCAACACTTATCGGTGAAGCAATAGTGTAATGGTAAACTGAATGATTTTATGATCTTGAAATATTTATTCAATTTTGCAACCATACAAAGGAAGAGCCATTCCTTTTCCTATTCCTACTATGTTCTCTTCCCATGAAATGGCTATCTAATGCTGTCTTTAATCCTTTCCCGTGAAACAAACATATCATAACATATACTCAGCTCTTTTGTCCACTCCCCTACTCTTGGAAAACGGCATGAGGAAGAATAAAAAAATAAAAAATAAAACGAGAGCATGAGCTGGGATATACTCAGCTCTTTTGTCCCCTCCCCTAATCTTGGAAACTATTCGCTCGCTAACAAAGTTCTCTTTCAGGTGTTGACATCATCACCAAGCCATTATCCTTTCCAGAATCTGCACGGCGACAAGTCAAAATTAATTCTCAAAGCCACCTGTTACATTTATTTCTACAAGCCAAAGTAGGAAAAAAAAAAACAATTGCATTTTGAAATACGGGAAAATCAATTGAAATGAGAGTAAGGGACAATATCTTACTTAAGCCAGTTTTTCGCTGTCCAAATGGGAGTCTTCGACTGCGTCATTGTGCGTGCTCCTGCACGAAATATCGATTGATATCATTCATATCTCTATGCCTATCTTTGAATCAATGCAACTACTATTTCTTCGTGTCTTGCATATTTATCACTGTCGCTAACAACACCCCCAGCTCGATGCGCAGGCGACATATAAGTCCTAAAAGAAGAAATCAGTGATGACCATCAAGGGGAAAGTCTTTAGTTATAAAAAAAACAAATGAACTTTGCTCTTACAAGCTCTTACACTTAAAGTATTGATGTTCCCTCCATTTCGGCTCATATCGCAGTCAACGATCTAACCCCATATTGAATGTGTCATTCAATTCATTTATGTCTCCTTTTTACATTGTTGAAGCCTATCAAGAGACACCTTAGTGCAAACCCTCTCGATCCAATGAGCACTACCAAGCCCCCAATGTCGAATTAGATTGGTTAAGGGATTAGTTCGGCCTCATATTGCATATCTACTAAAGGGAATCCTGATCTAACGTAATCTTAATGACTTGGTTTGATAAAATTAAGCGAAGCCTCAAAGCATATATTCATATTATAGAACTTTATAGGTGAACATAACCACTATATATTGATTAGGGCTTTACTACCATAACAGCCTTTAGGCTACTATGATGATTACAGCTTGTCATGAGTAATAAATTCTTGAAGAAGTAGGCTCCATAGCAATTTATGATTTTTTGTAATTCAAAATAGACTATAATTCTCACAATAGATTAAAAACTATTATCAAATCATTTCTCTATTCATTATAACATCAAAGGCCATCTCGTTACCCATAAAACTTTGAGGTGTAACATGATTGATCAACTAATCCCTCTTTTTAATTGTTGAAACAGGAAACCTTTTCTACTGGAAAAACGAATATAGACTAAAGGAAACAAACGAAAACCCGTGACTGTGTGCGCTCGCATGGAAAGAAGTGCAAATAAACAATAGAGGGCAGAGTCGGTGCGGGCAGTACCTGGCGGTCACTGGTTGATGGCGTTGGATTCGAATTCCAGTGGCTAAATTGCCCTGTATCCGGTCGTGGGATAGTTGAATCGAGAAAAGAAGCCGGTGTCAACCGCGCTGGAAGCTGTCGGTGAGAACTGATGGGGTCTGGCATTGAAAATTGGGAAAGGCACAGCTTGGCCTGGTGAAGGAGAAGTCGGGATTAACCGCGAGTGATGGAAGGGCATGGCGGGAAGTCCGGTCAAGGTGTTATTGAAGCCATAGGATGGTCCCATGGCCACGATTGACCTCGGAATTTGCAAGAACAACCCTTGATTAATGTAATCGGTCCCGATCACCGATATTGCCGGCGATATGTATGGAGTGAGGGTCGAAGCTCCTCCCGTGGTGAACATCTGATTCAGTTGGGAGATGTCATGCATTAAAATAGAATAAAAGATCGAGCAAAAGAATCTCAATCTCATTAGCAATGAATTTGTTGACTGATAATGTGATGGGTGGAATGAGATCCCCTTGAAGTTCATTGTGTGTTACATTTGTCGAGACAATTGATAAATGATTCTAAGCCGTTATCTCAGGTTATTAGACTAATTATAGACAAATTATATGTCCATGAGATAAGGGAGGAGGATACGCTTTACATGATTTGTTGAAGCAATTTTAAAAGAATGGGAACCTAGATCAAACCAAGAAGTCGAGCATGTATCATATACCTAGAACTGCATGATCACTCAACTTATTCCAAAATTGAAATTAGGGAGATCAAATCACAGTTAAATATCCACATACTCTCACCACTATCTCTCTGTGTCGTTTTCCAATCAAATTGATAATGTCCATGGGTTAGTCATGAAATCCTTGTATCATAGTAGGAAACAATAGATAACTTTCAAGCAAAGAGTTGCACGTGAGAGAAATACTTACTTCAACTTGAAGCTTTAATCTTCTAAGGTATTTAATGGCATCGTCTAGAACTGAAGCTCTGTCAGGCTGGAGTAAAGCAGGAAAAAAGAAAAAACATACACGAGCTGGATGAAGGTTTATTGAGCAATATAGCATCAAGATTCTAGTGATTTTTCTCCAATGTACATTTGCTCGAGAGAAAATAAAATAAAAAATCAAAACACCCCTAGGTAGAGTACTTGTTAGATGCTCCATCTAGAAACTCCCTCGTTTCCATAACGTACCCAGTTAATTTAGTCAATAAACCTCGTACGCAGTACACAGCCCCAACATCCATTAATATATTTTCGCTGCACACTTGGCCAATGCTTCCTTATCACGTGACGAAGGAAGATGGTCAATGTTCACGTTGTCGAGAGGGTTGAAGGCGCCCATGATATCATGTGACACGTGAAGGGAGGAGAGAAAATGGTGAAATATCGTTTTTGTTGATTACCTTGTTACAGTTGGGTATGAGTTGCTGAAGCGTCTTGATCTTCTCCTTGATTCGTTCTCTTCGTTTCTGCATGTGTTTTTTTGTTGTGGATCACAGCGTTAACTCCAATTAAAAGGAGCTTCAAATAAAGCGATTATAAATTACAGAAAAGAAAAACCCTCGTAACAATCGGAATGTCTAACCCTCTCGGCCATGTCGTGCAGTTCCGCAGAACGAGTCCTTTTAAAAAAAACCTTAGCCTTTCCTTTTTTTTCGGTTTGAACCCTAGCCTTTCTTTGATCCTCCAATTTCTCACACATCCCATGATCAGCCTCCTACAATCACAACGGATAACTTAAAGTAACATACTTTAGCTGCAGCAACAAAGATGGCACCTTGATCAGTGTTGCTGATTTTCAGCGGCAATATCCGAATTCAAACCTGTTCTCTACTGTGTTTGGTGGCGCTTTTGCATCGTCGCGGATCATCCATTTCTATATTGCTATTTCTTTTGCTTCCACTTTCACTCGTTTCAGCTTGGTTTGGGTTGCGTAAGATGTCCCAAGAAAATGGTACAGTATGTTCTGGAAGGGCCTCAGCTTCCACCTTTGCTGGGTCAATAAGTTGACAGATTTGGAGGGCATTAAAGATCGCATGAAAGCTGTCTCCTTGAGCGGTTCCGCTAATTTCTAAAGGGGTTGGAGAAGCTGTCTGAAGCCAATAATTGTGCTCAAGAATACCAGCTCCGGGAAGAGTGGCGACATTCTCAGTGGTGCTCGCGGAGGAGCTCCAGAGATCACCCTCTTCCCAGGTGAAGGCGGTGGTGGGCGTCGCTGAGGCAAAGTTCCAATCTGGCACACGGTCTTCCATGGCTCGAAGGGGTAACGTCCCACACCTTCTGAATGTATGGAAAGGAAGAAAAAGGAAGTGACGAGAACAATCGATCTGCCTTTAGCCTTTCGAATCCTAGCCCAGGGACATACACACGTATGTATATGTGTGAGTATACGTGTGTGATACGTTTAACATACTTATATGTGCATATTTTTGTAATTAAAAGAGGATAGTGAAATTTTTTTTAATTCAATTAATCTATAATGATGCACGCAAATCATCTCAATAAGCTCTATACATCGAACTATGGACATGGCTCTCTAGTTTAATTATTTTTAAGTGGCAAAAGTTGTGATTTGGTCATGTCGTTGATTTTTCTGCAATTTTTATTCATTCGACATTAAACGAAACAAAGTCATCCGTTTTGTAGTGTTATGATGTATCAGCTTCTATATTCAAAAAGTTACGGTAGATTGAGTTTTTCTTTAACGGGCGTTCAAAAGCAGAAGCAAGGTCAAAAAGAGGGTAAAAGCTTGTCACCGAAGAGCAGTAAGTATAGACAAAATACTCTACTGGTTCCGGATTCGCATCTACCGAATATATTGGAAACGCATAGACTTACGAGTTGGATTATTTATCAACGGTTATGGTTACATACAATTCGTGTTGCTTTTGTCATTGCGACCTCTGTAAATTTGTATGGCTTTTTTTTCCAATTCAATGCCTCTTGCATGTGTGACGGATATATGGAAAAGCTAAAATTAAACTCAAGATGAATTTAGCGTTTAAGATATGTCAAAACACCTAGTTAATTGTTAAGCTCATTAAAACGCGCAAATGACAGTTGTTGCAATGCACATCAAGGCCAAACATACACAAAACTTATGGTATAAGAGTAGGGTGAAAGGGAAGACGATACTTGTCTGGACTTGACCCATCATAGACAATCACGACTGCATGCTATATGCGTATCTCCCGCAATTTAATCATCGTGATGTGATGGTGTTTAAATCATAGTTATTTGGGTTGGTGTTTAAATCAATTTCGTATTTAACATCGGTTCTTGCTGTCTTAGTGACCTCTTAATCAGGTCACATCGTCAGTTTCTAGGAGCTTAGGTCGTCTTAAAACCAAATGGGTGGGCGCCGCAGTTTTACGAGGTAGTGGAAAGATGCGATTGCCTCTGGAAACAATAATATGAATCGCAACAAAGAGGACAAGGAAGGCCAACTCGTGTGTAGCTGTCTTTTGCGTGTCCTTCATTGTACCGTAAGGCCTACTTGTGTGGAGCTGTCCTCCGGGCGCGGAAACTTAAAATCTGAAAGGTATAGATTGATCGGGACTACAAAATTCTAACTCAGATACAGAAATGTATACATAACTCGTGCGCTATACGACCTAGTCCTGCATAGAATTCATGGCCAAAGTAGATTGTTTCGATTATTTTGTGATTTCTTTCTTTGTTTTCAAATGTCGAAGCTCCTTTACTGAGGAAGTCAGAGCTGCATCAGTTTCGGCACTGTTCACTACGTGTCTACGATTCCTTACCGGGGGAAATCGGTGGGAGCATTGGTCGTGTTCGGATGGATCTGGTCCGTTGCGTCTGTAGGGGCGTACGTGTTGAGTGGGTGTCAACACACGTGGCCATGCACACGTGGCCATGCATCCGCGACTCGTGTCGATTGCCCACTGTGTTTCCCCTCCATGCGACTTGCTGGTTCGGAAGGGACCAAACAGGTGTTTGGATAAACGAACTTGTCGAACACTCGTTCGCTTATTCGGATGAGGATAATGCATTCTTTTCGAAGGAGTGAGTACGGTCGTGCATACCAACACTCGTACCGTATGTATTGGTTGGTTAGTACGGAGCATCCTATCGAGTCATTTGCAATTGATACGACAGAACATAGCAATCGCTAGCAACATATTTACGAACAAGTAGTCGCTTGTGTGAGCTGACATGAGATTATTATAGTAGGGTTAGTGCAATAGATTGAAGCACAAGAAGATTTCTCACTCATTTAAGAACTGGAGCTCCCGCGTCAAGATTGACACGGTATCCTGTGATGTTGCATGAATACGTATGGTATGACTATTGAATAAGGACGAATTTGTCAGATATACGTCAGCAAGATGGAGACATAATCTTGTAGAATAGTTTATGGAGCAAGCAAGGAAGACGGAGAGAAGAATGCGCCAAGTGGTAAAGCCGCTGCTGCAACTTGTCGCCTCTCATTTGCAGAGGAAAAGGAAAGCAACTTCCGATTTCCAATGCCATAAGGAAGGTGAAATTGCGGATAAGGAACTGGTTCTGCTGTTGCATCCTCTGAATTAGACACGTCAGTCTTAAATGACTTTAAAACGATTCCCATCTATTTTTAATGGTTCATTCCTCGTTTCACCCCCCCCTTTCTCACTGTCCACAGCGATCACCGACGCCAGTGGCCCCTCCTCCACCCACCGGCAGCAGCCCTGTCTGCCTGTCGCGTGGATAACGAAGTAAAAGTACCGTATGTTTTGGTTGGTTAGCTTTGAGTGTCCTATCTAGTAATTTGCAATCGATTTGATCAAGTAATTTGCAATCGATCTGGTCAAATGTAAAGATATACCTACAAAAAGTAGTTGCTTTATGAGCTGACCTGATAATAGTACATTAGGATTGGCGTAGCCGATTGAAAAATCAGGAAATTTCTCATTCATAATCTGGGGCTTCCACGTCAAGATTGGTTCAGTTATATGTACTGACCCTTGCATAAATACATATGACATGACTTTGGCAATATCTAAAGCGATATTGAAGGGATGAGAAAGCATACCGGAACACTTTGACAAGACCAAGATTCGTAGAGTTTGGAGATTCATTTAGTTTGAGATGCATGCAAACCTGTGGAATGTGGTTGGCAAACTTTGACCTGTTGCAAACTACAAAAACCCAATTGCCATCATCATTCAATAATGACAATCGCTGGCCACAATAAAAGTCCAACAGCGACATTCAAATCTGAAAGATGAGAAAAGGATCAACGTTACTTTTTTGAAATCCTAAAGAGGTTAAAAAGGTTTAAAACCGAAATTGTCAATAGGTTTAAAATTCAATTGGCATAATTGAAATGTTTAGGATTCAATCGATTATCGTACAATAGGTTTAAAACTTTTTGAACAATTTTCCCTGTAAAAACCTTTTGTTTAAGTCACTTGGCTCTTATATAATTCTATGCCCATTACTTCATAGCCCCTTGATTGTCACGCGGTGGTGACACCACCACCACACAAGGGCTGGCCACAAAAAATTCCATGGCGCCACCACCGTCCAAAAGGTGTGGGACTGCAAGCTCTTGCCAACCCCTAATAAGTGTCGAAAGGCCTTGCCTACATCTCAGCAAGGGTCCTCAGACCCTTAACATTTCAGCCCCCTTTGGGAGAGTTTCTTTTTCTTTTTTTACTTTTTGACTTTCTGGCCTTTTCTCTTTTTAATCTATTTTTCATTTCAATTAGGAGAAAAATAGCATCATTCTCCTCATTTACATTATGGCAACGTAGGAAGAGGAGGTGATAAAAAAAAGTTATGCCAAGATTTCCCTTCACACAAATTAGATAGAGCTAACAAAGATATTTTTCTTGTCAAAGGGAATTTCCATTTATTTCTCAAACAGGCTTAAATATATCAGCCCCCAAAGTGGACTCCATAACATAGTAATTCACATATGATTTTTTACCCAGTTCAGTGAAAAGGGTATTCGTTTTTGGGTTTTAGCTATCCAGTCCATTGCAATAAAGATACCTCAGTGCAACAAATTGGACAAGTATTAGGATTTGCTTGCACAAATCGAAAATATGAGGACTTAATTATAATTTCATGATAAATTTCAACATTTCTATTGAACTTATCCACAAATATCATAAGTTTAACTATTGCAGTCATGGTACTCACACATAGTGCCTATAGCAATAAACAATCGTCGCCATGCATACATTATCTGTAGTCATTATTACAATCGATAATGTGTTGCATTTAAGAGTCGCAATAAAACTGCAATGTAATAATTATATTTTCCAATCTATGCAATGCATGAGGCCCCGAACGGGGACGCAGTTATCGAATCCATTTATCGAGGGAACTAATGTTAAAAGAAGCTGAACAAAAGCTGCATATACAGTAATTGAACTATTAACCCAGCTTGTGAAAACTGCCATTGCTTTATGGAGTATAATCCTAATTATTGAGATATCCGATATCACTTTATAACAGGTTTTATACATTTTTTATAGAGATAACCTAATTTCATCTATCAACTTAAGTTTTAGGTTGGATTTTCTAATATGATATTAGAGTTAGATTCTACCTCTTTTGCTTGTGTGTCTAAACTTTTGGATTGAATTTTTTAACATTAATTAAAATAGGAAGAATAAGGGATGATATTGTAGCCCGTCAATTGTGTAAATAGCAAAGCATGCCAAAACTCGTATGGTTGGCTAGCTCTGAGCATCCTATTAAGTAATTTGCAATCCATCTAATCAAATAGGTCAACGGTGACATATTCACCTGGAAGTAGCTATTTGTGGACTGACTTGACAATGATATGTTAAGGTGTGACGGAATTGATTGAGACATTAGGATATTTCTCATTAAAAAATTGAGAATCTCACATGTTAGGATTGGCATAGTTATACATACTGATGTTGTATAAATACATACGGTATGACTATCGAAATATGTAATGTTATATCGGATAGATAAGAAAAAATATCCCACTTAGGAGTGAATAAAATGAATTGCCTAAACTGGCCGATTTTAAGTGGTTCCTGATTCCTAAAATTTGGAACGGGTGCAATGTGGATCCACCTACTCGAACCGAATTGGTATATCATAAAAAAAATTTGGCTCTTTTTCCTAAAAGTAAAAGAGTAACCTCATAAACCCTAACATTTCTATTCTTCTTTCTAAAAGTAAAAGAGTAACTTTAGAAACCCTAGCCTCCTCCTCTTTTGCTCTCACGATTCTCTTCCTCTCAATCTTTGCTCTCTCTTGGTCGCCTCATCACAATCGCTCATAGCCTCGCCAATCACGTCTCGCCTCCAACCATCCCTTGCAGATGTAGCCTGGCCTCCGACACTCCATTGCGACATTAAAGCCACAGCCAGTTTGGTCGCCTCGATCTCTGTTTTTCCTCTGGCCCTTTCTCTTTAATCTGATTTTGATCAAAATATAGTAAGGAAACGGCATCATTTTGATCATTGTTGCACTCATAAATCAACATAATGGCCACGTAGGAAAGAAAGAGTGATGGAAAAAGATAAGCCGGTATTCCCATCACTAAAATTGAATGGAGCTAATCAAGATACTTGATTGCGTAAATTGGATAAGTTCAAGGACTCAGGTTTTTTTTTGTCAAATTGAGGACTCAATTTCAAAAATTTGGAAATCTTAGGACTCATTTTCATTTTTCATAACAAGTTTTAGGACTTCAACTGTACTTATTTCTAAACATTATAAGTTTATCTACTATAGTCATGTAATTGGACAAGAAAGAGTGAAGGATCTTGTTCACATGCAAAAATAATATATTATGTATTTTAGTAAGTATTGTTGTTGGATAACCAAGAATTAGCATAAACAAACCTTTCTAGCCGGTAGAGCAAGATCGATCAAAAAAAAAAAAATTGATTGGCATATAACTTTTCATTAGTTAACTCAAAGGGTTTGAGTAAAAAAACTTGAATCCAAACAACGGGGCTTTCAAGGGGTTAGACAACCAATTAAAAGGTAATGACCCATTCCTATAGGCTTTTGCAATTAAGCCTGTGACTAAATTTGACTCTCTGCTTCAATGAGCCAAATGTAAGTTAGTAAAGTCCAACAACAATCTCTTGGCCTCAGTGATAAGAAGCTCCAGTTCCCACGAGCACTATGCTTTGCCTATCCAATCGGTATCCGTATCAATACTCCATAACTTGACTGAAGCAAGAACCATCGTTCAGTTCGGCAGAGAAGGAACTTCAGGGTTTGGACCAAAGCCAATATCTCGTCTTGCACAGCTGAGCTCACTCTTAGATCGGTCAAATTGACATAACATTGTCTAGTGTACATGACTAACTTGAACATCGTCTTCTTTGTCCATTCTCAGTAAAACCATCATGATTTGTACAGATGAGCAACATTGTCATGGAATCCACTCGTGGAGGGAACTAATGTAATTGCTAAGGAAGTGCAATCCCAATTAGAAGAGGAAGATCAAGGGATGACTACTGTAGCCCGACTCTTGCAATACCTCTGATATTTAGTGAGAAAGAAATTATTATACTTTTGAAGATCAATGGTTGAGGAGAAAAAGGAAATGCGATAGTTAGCTTTGAAAACATGTGATTTGGAAAATATGTTATTCAAGGGATAACGGAAGAATTGCCATGCTTTGTTTTTTCAGCTCTTGTATTATTGACTTGCAGGGACGATTCCAGAACAAACAATCCAACTTCGCTTGTAGATGGAAAGATCAGAAGTAGCAGTGATCATGGGCAAAGGTCTGAACAAGCAAATTCCTTTTTAAGCCCCCAAAATTTGACCCACCTAAGTTGATCTAAATCATACAGAAAAATTTCGACTTCTTTTTAATCGTGGGCAAGTTTTTGGACAGGACTTTTTGCCAACTCTAACGCCTGGCCCGTTTAGGCCCGCCTAATAAGCAAGTCTACGTGAGTTTGTCTCCCGTTACTTTTTTTTTTTTTGGGGGTCGGAAAGTTTGTCTACTGTACTTACATTCACGAGAGAGGACATCCATGGAAAATAACTAATCAGCATCTGAGGGTTGTAACTTGCCGAGGCCACATGCCACTGAAGTGGTTATCTTATCTAAAAGGTTTTCAAGGCCTGGGTTCATTGTCTGTGCAGACTTCCCAAGAACACATGAATAAGATTTCAACATAATCGTGACATAACATGTTGATTTTCGATATTTACATTTGAACACATATCTGAAAGTTCATCTCATAATTGTGCCCGAAGATTAATTTAGGAACCAAACATGTTATTAAATAAAGTGAGATGAAAGTTAATCGAAGATAACAATACAAAGACCTCCTTTAGATTTTCCCTAATGGCATTTGTTGCCCTTAATCTTTTCATAGTCTTTTCAACCTAACATATTATCCTTTGGGAAGAAATTCTAACAGGTAAAGTCTACAAACCTTCATAAGACATGAAACAGTAATTTGAAAGTTCTACATGATACACCTTTGGTTTTAAGGAACATAAACTTCATTTTACATCTCAGTCGAATCATTGCTCTCGAAATCCCAGTTAAGTCTGTCATTCATCGGCTGATGCCTTTCCAGGATCATCGGAAGAAATGCTTCACTCTTTCTCATGATCCGCATGCGCTGAATGCATCCAACGAACTCCCTGTTACATCAAATCGACATGGAAGTTAACACGTTCGATACAAAATTTCCAGTAAGTTCCAACGACTAGAGAACTATAACAGAAGAGTAAGAACTGAGAAGAGCGTATCAGCACACGAGACAAGATGGCTCACATCCATGGAACATCACCCACAATCCTCCAATTCTCTTCCCTATCCTTATAGGCCAAGGTGTACTCAGACTCGGGCTCCGACAATCTCAACCCGTAGGTGCATTGTCCACCTGAAACAAAAGATCAAATACTCTGATTATTCAATGAGATGGCACCGAAGCAACAAAAATTTCGGGAAGCTCCAAGAAAGTTTCGTTGTGGCCAACCAAACATGTCTTCCAATTGAAGTGCCAAGCTGCGGTAACTGCTGTGATCAAGCATGCACAGTTTTCTACCGACAACTACTCCATCCATGGTGACTTTGACGTATATCGATCGTTCTTCGCTCTGAACCCCCTCTGCCTCCTCATCGTAGTAGTCGTCCTGGAGAATTTTCGAGCATGGTTTGTTTGAGTTTGAGTATTGCAAGTGGTTCAGTTGCTGCCAATTGATTAGCTCGCCACTCCCGTTGAGGCCTTCCACTATCAATAGATGAAGAAATTAAAAAAGCATGTGTGGTCAATTGCTGCTGAGCAGAAAGAATTGGGTTTATCATTTCTCTTCTCATTCACTGAAAGCAAAAAATGAGTAACACAAAGCCAGAATGCCTGAACTCGATTTAGTTTTGAAAAGATCACTATGAATGACCATAAGCGTTTGAGAAAAGGGTTCAGGACGATGCGTCGGCTCAATCCAGGCTGATGTCTAAAGCCTTGTTTGATAAGTTGGTGATTCTAAGTTCTAAGTGTGAATGTGCTAGGATCTCCTGGAGTTGGAGATTCATGCCAGTTTTCTTTTGTTTAAGACGAAAGTACCAGAAGGTAACTAAATCAACGCATCTTAACCAAGTCCACTTTTGATTATATATCCTACTACTTAACGCAAGGAAAAACGGCAGCAACTACAACCATCTCAGGATTCATTTACTCAGTTAAGATTGCATTGCATTAATTTTGTAAATAAATCTTCTTTGTCATCTTCACTAAAGTCCCTGGACAGCTTCTTCCTGTGTGAGCTAGAAGCCTAAATGGTGCGACGTGTCACTATGACACCGAAATTTCTGGACTAGATTATGAGAAAACTAATGATCTGAGAAGCATAAAACTACAGAAGCGATTAACAAAATGAAACGTACAATTGCCAGATGGATCATCGCATGAATCAGACTGCAGAGTTCTCAGGCTAAGACCCAGATCAATCATTCGGCTACCCTTCTTCTCTTGATAATACATTGAGTGAGAACTTGAGGGGTTGAAAACAAAATCGGCCGGTGCATTTTGATCCATGATTTGTACACCCAAGAGAACTGCTCATGCTTTCGGGGCATCGGCATCAGATCCTATTTATATTGTCCAGCACTGCGTCTGGGAGTAACTCAGCCTCAAAATGATGCAGGAACTGAAACGTGGAGCTTAGGGACACATGGAAGACAAGAAAAAGTTGACCCATGACATATTATTGAATGGTGTTTTGTCTTCTTCCCGGTCCTCCCCAGTTACGTGCCAAATGAGCATAAGAGAGGAAGAAAAAGGCCAAGAAAGAACAAGGAATGGCCAAAGTGATTCTAAGTAGAAGTCGGTTCGGGTACTGCAACCTCCAATTGGGACAACCACTCAGTTCTTTTGAGGTTGAAATGTAATTGCTAGTGAGGAAATAGAAACTGGCTCTTCAGGAGGATTGAGGGATTCGAATTAATTGACATACTTAGTCGCACCCAAGTAGTTGTTTTCCACTTCATTCTCTTATCAAAGGAGAATACCCGGAAAGAATAGACCAATCGAATTATTCTAGTCTCTTACACTTTTTTCCATGTTAACGAAGCACGTGACGTGCGCAGAAATAGACTGTTCATTTTCTTTTCACTTGATCATAACTGCAAGTCCTAATATATGGCTCGAATCTCTCGGTTCTGTGATCTATGCTGAGAGGGAAATTTCGAGCAAACAACAGAAATGAAAACGTAATGAAGTAGTAGCATACAAATGACGTGAACCCCTGAATCTGATGTTGGGTTTTTCCCTTGTGATATGACAGATTGCTCTTGCTCGAGCCTGGAAAAATCATGTTGTAAACCTTAAAGACTTCTGTTTTGGCCCAAGGAAAACCGGTTGCATCTGTCCGTGCATAAGAGCTCGACGAATCCACCGACAAGTGACAGCAACAGCATGTTCGGGGAGTGTCTCTGGCTTTGGTATAGCAAGTGCCGTGGAGGCAATTCACAGGTTTTCTGGGTTCTCCTGGGAGTTAAGACAGTGACGGTATAATTTTGTCAAGGGCATGTTGACCCGATTTCACTGTCTAAAGTCATTGCTCGGAGACAACAAAACCCAGTCCCATATCTGCCTGCCCATCGAAAAGGGGCGTCTTCTGGAATGACCACGAAAAGCAACAAAAAGGTCCAAAACTGAACGAGATAAAAGATTTTCACGCCTCTGCTCTAACGCTCCACCCAAATTCACCAAACCAATTTCGGGTCAAGTTCGTAACTTCACTCAATTTGATTTTAACCAGTAAAGGAGTTCCGCTCTGACAAGTTCGAGTTCACTGCCATACCACGTATCCCTCAGACTCTATCCTGTAAGTAGTATGGTGCCATACACTTGGTCTGCTGTTTATGCCACAGGAAATTGGAAACTCTGAGGCAAAATAACTTTTGCAATGTAGATGTGTTAAATCTGCCATTGATTCAGCAGATGCTACGGATCCAATGAACTGTAGGTCCAGAACCTGTCATTGATATGATCCAATCAACCCTAGATACTCAAAGAATATTGCGCTGTGTTAAACATACCATCAACACTAATTGAAACTTGGATCCGATCTTCCAAAGTTACGAAATAACTTCTCATTTTGCTCAGAGAAGATATAAAGTTAAAAATGTCCAGAAGAACCACCCATATGCACAAAAAGCATTTAAAGTTAATTGCTCAGACTAACGCAGTGGTGATAGCATAAAGCGATATTAAATTAACCATCTAACCACCCAAAAATCCAATGGCAATCTAACAAATCCAACAGTAATCTCACTTAGCACATAAAAATTATCAGTTTAATGCACGAGAGGCCACAAGGTCAATTGAGAATCAGAGATAAAGGTATATATGTTCTTACATGGTGTCATGCACCAATTAACAAACGTTATTCTATGATTACATGACAAGAATTAACCAGAGTAGAAACCTTAGCATACCAAAATCTATATGTATAGACAGATGTCTCTCCACGCACCCAACTAACAATCAAACAACTATGTTTTGGCCATGAAGAAGCTTGTTATTTCTTACTTGGCATTGAAATCAGCAAAAAAGTTGTTTCCTGTTTGAAAGAGATTATTATAGAGAGAAAACGTGCCCGTAACTGAGTCATCATTCTACAAGTAACAATAAAATTTCAGTGAAATCAATTAAGGCTTTTAAATAGTTGCATTATTTCCTTTCAGCATGATTGCAACTATCTGGCCACAAAAAACTGCAATCGCAGCTAGGAATGGATAATGTCAACAATGACGAAAATATTTTGTTCATGACATTACAAAGGATAAATGAAGGCAGGACTCACAAACCACAAGCCTTTATCTGGAAAAAATTGATGATAACCAGTTTGTAAAAAAGAGAACATGCTGCTCCCTGGCAGAAGATAATCAATCAATGCTTGTTTGATTATAAAGCTGGTGACTTCTACCCAGAACTTAAAAAAAAAAAACACACACACATGGATATTAACTTTGTGCCTCACTATATATAGAAAAATGAACGTCAATTGACAATCAGCAAGATGCATTCAGAATCGATTATTAGTTTTTTAAAAAACATTAAAGGACAGTGTGCCGACATGCCCTGCTCAGGTCAACAAAACAAATTTCTTCCATCTTTCTCTGTTACTGTCCGCAACCAAATTAGGTTATTTCCTAAGGCTTGGCTCCTGTTCCAATCTTCACTGCCCTTGGACACAGTCAATGTCGACAGACAATTAGATCTATCTCCAGCCAAGACTAAAGAGTGAATTACATCTTTGATTAAGAGGGAGGAGCAGATGGAGACAACTTTCCAGCTAAAAGAGGCAAATGTGAAAACACCAAGATCATGGAAATAATGTATATGCATTGTCGTACACGAGATGAAAATTATGGAATCATGGTTATAATGTCATGGTACTTTAATTCTAAGCTGTCTTAATTAAAAGGAGATCCACATGAACCATTATAATTTTCAAACATTAAGACTCTATATAACACATAGATTGAAACATACTGTACAGATGTGATGGCTATACAAGTAAGCAGTAAAACCTCACATAGTACAACTCAAGTTCAGTTTGCACAATATACTCTTCAACTGACTTCATTACTCATTATTATGTCAGACTATACGACATACAAAAGACACAGAAGAATTCATCTCCTCATTTACCAATATCAAAAACATATAAAAGACGACTAAGGGGCAGAGAGTAGAGTAGATCATTTAAGAATACACAAGAAACCCATTCCACCAAGGCAAGTGGACTAGAATGGCTTTGACACTTGCATCTGCTGCCTCATCTTGTCACCAGAGTGCTGAGTTGAACCCTCTGAAAACAACAAGTTATTGGACGCCATGGTTGGTTGATAATGAGAATACAACATTGGTACCATGGGTTGGCCACCATATTTCCAAGCAGGGGCAGGATCCGTGTATTCAGAACCATAAGTGGCAGGAGCCACAAATGACTGAGATTGTTGATGAACTTGAGAGTAACCAGCAAACTGTTGGTGAGGTTTAGCAACAGTAGAATCTCTTACGAGATTATGAGGCATTTGCGGTTGGCTAGAAGGTACAGCTGCAGCAGCAGAAGCTTCACTTATATTAGGTTGTTGCACAGCCAAATCATGTGCTGCTCTGACATAGTACACTGGAAACTGCTGATTTTGCTGAGGGTGATAATATTGGCAATTTTGATGTGAAGGAGGATATTGAGAGTAAT
This sequence comes from Angophora floribunda, assembly GCA_014182895.1. Classification (NCBI taxonomy): domain Eukaryota; kingdom Viridiplantae; phylum Streptophyta; class Magnoliopsida; order Myrtales; family Myrtaceae; genus Angophora; species Angophora floribunda. Next base: position 34,853,288 of record CM024706.1, on the reverse strand, counting down.
AGGCAGTTAATTGAGTTGCTCCAGTGGTTTGAAGGGGAATAAAATGCGAAGAAGCTTGTACAAATTGCTGCTGCCGCAGTGGTGGATGGTGTTCAGGCTGCCGTTGATCAGATTGAGAGGGAAACGAGTGATTGGCATCAGGAACTTGTTGTCTTAAATGAACCTGACTAATCAGATCGGATGTATTAACCTTTTGATCATCCTGATTAGAAGGGTTCCTTTTGGTTGCAGGAGGCATCTGTGAAATCAACTCTTGATAAGTTACGGGATTTGGGAAGAACGTCGTGTTTGTCCAAATACTCTCACTGCAAAGTTGATAAAACAAGAGTTAAGCAAGCAGAAAATTCAAGAAACAAACTGAAAGTGCGGCCAATTAAACATGATCCTACAAGACAAGGCTCTACTCTAGATCAAATTCTCCCAAGAAATGCGATAATCCAATCTTACACTGCTTCTACTTCTCCAATATGCAGATTCCGTTATGTTTTCAAAAGAGCAAACGATTCAAATTCACCGAACTTCTAGTCTAGCTTTTATTCCACAATTTTTTACTAGTCATTGACTAATCATTTTTCTCAAAAATCCAGTAGCAAGTAGCAAGCATACAGAATTGATAACGAAATGCAGCAATAACAAACTGAGAAGCAATACATTAGGTGATTTTCTCAGTACCTAGATAGCGAATCGGACAAAGGCGAATTTAGTCCACTACTTTGCTGCGACTTTAGAAGCACATTCTGCGGTAGCGACTGCTGCTGAGGCTGCTGTGTCCCCAACTTCTGAGAATTCCCTGGCACACCCTGGTCCGATCTCTCATCATCAGAGAAAACCCGGTGCATGCACTCAGTGTAAGTTGCAGGCGTTAGAGGCGCTGAACTTCCTACAGAACCGTCGTCTCGCTTTGGGCCAACACCAATTCCAACACCCATAAGTGCAAATTGCTCCTCAATCCCCAACTTCTCATCCCGTGCCACCTCCGACTCTGATTGAACCCGTATCGGTGGCGAATTAACCACAGAATGCGACGATGCAGTGGAAGAGGAACCGAACGACGATGACGTCGCCAGCATCGGCGAATCGGGAACAGATTGCACCTCCTGCGTTTGCTTGGCAGTCTTCTCCAATCCGGACTCACCATTGCTAATTCCCGCGTCTTCAAGCCCTAACAAGCAATTGATCAGAGCAGAATCCGAAAACCCCTTGTTCGGTCCAACGGCACCGGCACCATTCAAAGCGTCCACGAACCAGTGCTCCGACGTTCCGGAAGCTTCGAGGATGCGGCCGATCGAACGCGACGTCTCCGACACCGCCGGCGACGGCGACGGGAAGAGGAAGAGCCTGACGCGGGGATTCTTGAGAGAAGAGCTCACCGACTCCTCGATCATGTTCTCGAGGTCCTCGTCAGTGGACACGGTGACGAGAGCGTCGAGGTCCTCGTTGGGAAGCTGGTACTTGAGGACGAAGGGGCGGCCGTCGAGCAGCGTCTTGGCGAGGTGGGAGGAGAGGGAAGCGAGGGAGGCGAGCTGGCGGCCTCCGACGACGACGATGCGGGTGTCGCCGCCGACGTAGCAGAGGGACTTGTCGTGCGGGCGGGGGACGATGTGGCCGCCGTAGCTGCACATGAGGCGCAGCTTCGGGGGTAGGGAGAACGCCCCGGCCGCCGCGGCCGCCGCCGCCGATGGCGACTCCATCTCGTCGCCCGGCGTTTCCGAGACGGCGGAAAGCGGGGGGAGAGAGGGAGAGAGAGAGAGAGAGAGAGAGGAGGGGATGCGACGGTCTTTCTTATAGCTTCGCCATAGCTGGGTGGGGCTTCCTTTGCTCTTTCAAGTTCAAGATTTTCTTTTTCTTTTTTTTTTCGTATTTTATTTCCATGATCCGGAAATTAACAAAAAAAAAATCAATCTACTTTTTTTTTATCTGGACGGTCGGGGGACAATATAAAAAGAATAAACTTGTGCGTTTGCGCTGAAATATAAATTTTGTTAATTTTCATCAGGATAATAATAATAATTTAAAATTTAAAGTCTTGGCTCGGTGGGGGCTCGGGCTCGGGCTCGGTGTGGAGTGGGGAGGTTTGGCAGTTGATACAACGGGAGGGGAGAAAACGGTTGGCGGTCAAATGGCTGTCGACAGTTGACAGCTCGCCCCGCTGATTGGCTCCAGTTGGCGCGCTTTTTCTGGGTGGGCCCCACGCTGCAGGGACTGCTTTCTTCGTTAGGGGATTCCTTTTTTTTTCTTTCTCTCTCATTTTCTCTTCTTCAGCAACTGAATTATAGAGTAAAGAATTAATTCTACCATGATGATGATTGAAGTTTTTTTTCATCTATTTACTCTACCTCTCCTCCGATAATAAAAATCGAATCCTACATCTGAAATTGAATTTGTTCATATCCCCATTAAATATGCTTACTCGTAATCGTTGCATGCCCAACGGGCTTGGACATGACTCTCGCCTAACACATAATTGCATAGATTGGAGTCCCACATGAACTAAATCGTCCATAAATTACTCAACATGTTCATAATGAGAAGATCCATATTTAACACGAATTGACCAGCTTAACTCAAATCAGGATACATCATGGATTACCACCAACAAGTTTATAGGGTTGTTGCAGAGTGCGATTTGTCCCATGACATTGGCTTCGATCAGATTTTTCTTGAAAATTGATTAATGAAGGCAAATTCATCATATCAATATGTTACATTATAAATAAGTATCTACAAATATCTTGCATGTGAGGGCGGGTGGCTAAAGTTCCGAGTCTAAATTTGACTTCATTTGAGGAGATTCTTGAAAAAGAGCTTAAGTCTAAATTCGCCTTTATTAAAAATTTGAGTTGATGAGTTATGAATTAATTAAGATATATTAACTACTATATGCCATACCAGTGCTTTAACATGAATTTTTTAAACATAATTCACATATGCATCTAAACAATATGAACGCCAAATGCAAATTAGTACATAGATCAAAGACATATTTTTGAGTGGTCCCTATATTTTACTCACCTACATAGATGATAAATGAACAATTCACCTTCCATAACTAATCATGTATAATCAGGTGGCCAAACATGTCACAAAAATTTAGTTAGAATCAACGCTAGGGGACACAATACCATCATTTCTATTGAAACGTCACGGGGCAACTTGCCATGGCCCCAAAAACTTAGGGACGCAAAATTCTACCTTCGCCATTGTGGCTCTATGTTGTTGCAACCCGTGCCATCCACCATTCTCGTCTACTCCAATACCTTGGCTCTCCTCGCTGCGAATATTTACCACCGCTTCGTCGACCGCCAAAGGGACCACCGCTAGCACCGCCACCGTGCTAGCCGTTCGCTTTGCGCAGCTAAAGTTTATGTTTCGATGCAAATGAACTTCACTTAGGAGCATTAAATTTTACCATTGAATTGCTAAGTTGAATAATATGTGATAATTAATGAGTATACAAATTTTGAATTTTACTCTCCATTTATCATATGTATACTAGTTTGTAATTTTTCATGATATGAATCTAATTTAACGGGAATATATCAATTTGGGCTTTTGATTGTCAAAAAAATTAGTTTAAAGTAAATTTGTCATGAATGCATAAACTTAAGATTTTTTATGATATTAACTCATTCAATAAATATTTTTCTAAAAATGATGGATTGTATTGCTTACAAAAATAAATAAAAAAATGTTTAGATATAAATTGTTGTCGATAATAAAGACATTTCCTATTAACCAATTATTTCTTATGATATAAGATTTTTATTAAAAAAAATTTCCAAATCATTCATGTTTTTTGAGAAACAACGGAGATGAGTATGTTTGTTTCACAAAAAACTCAAGATTTGAAAAATATTTTCCAAAATATAATTGCTCATATCGTTTATAAAAATGAATTAATGAAAGATATTTTCATCGCCCAAGAAAATAGTTAGGCATAATTTGTTGTTAATAATGAAAATATTTTGTGTTGACAATTCTTTTTCAACGATATAACCAATCATTTTTTGAAAAACATTTTTCAAATCTCGAATTTTTTATGAAATGGACGCATGTTTAGTTTTCACCGGGTGTGCAATAGGTTGCCCCACGGCTTTAGTTTCTACTCCACTCTCGCGTCGCTCAGGAGTGGCCTGTTATGTCATGCCCAGGTCACACCGTGCTATGTGTACCTGATACTTCATCTATTTTTGCTTGATTCTGTACATTATTATTTGGGAAAAATTCGAAATATCATCCCTGAGTTATCATCTCGATCCCACTTCGCATGCTTTAACTTTTCAGAATGCATATTTTCACATCTGTTTCTAAACTTAGGTACCAATTCCCAGGGAATAAGAAAAGTTCATCACGTAATCGCGAACTTCCTTCTTCAAAATGGTCAATACGCTGCTTTTCTGGGTTGAATGGATGCGCTTTTCAAATGCCGGCCTAGCTGTTGTCTCAACCTCTCCCATCGTTGTCGTCCGCCATTCAACTTGCCACGTGTCTCCCTTGGCCAGAGGGAAAATGAAGAAAGCTATGACCGCCATATCGAGGTCGTCCTGGAGCTTCCTAGGGTTTCACGGGGCCACGCTTTTAGCGGATTTTAGAGGATTGCAACTAGGGGGAGCAAGGACGAATTGACTGAATCGGGAGCTGGCCGATTGGATCTGATTCTCAATAGGACCATGTTTTTATTTATTTATGTATTTTGTTTTTAAATGCCCTGCACACTCCTCTTCTTCTCTTTCTGTCTTTTCCTTTCAGCCATGATGCTCATGTCTACTCTCTTCTTTCGGTTTTTCCTTTTTTCTCGGTCTCTTTCACTTCTTTTAGAGTTCAAGGCATTATCTCTTTTGAATTCGATCGGTTTCATTGACATGCCTAAGAATTGGATTGGACCAAGAGCCAATCACCCTGAATTGCAATTCTTGCTTATAAGTAATTTTGATTTTTTCTAGTCATGAAGATTTGTTTTAATTATATCTAAAAATCAAAGAATGCAAAATGTAATTTGCAAAGCTGAAGAGGGTTTATGCATTTTTTCCCCTTAATTTTGTATATGCATGGTGGAAAAAGACGAGAAGAGCCCGTGACTGCTAGCTGTCCACATCACCGTGGCGGAGTCCAAAACCTTAGCCAACCTAGACAACGACTACATTCATTGAAAAAGGGAGAAAGCCTATGTAACTGCTGCAGCCAGCAACCTTGTCCGCTTCACCTTGGAGGAGCAACCCTCCCCCACAGCTAAAGTTGCCCACCTCGTCACCAATTCCACTCGTCAAAATTCGCAGGACATTCACAATTACTTCGATTTTAATCAAATCAAGGCGTTGCCCAGCCTATTGAAGAAGCACACGATGCGATATACATCTCTACATAATTTAAAACATCGACCTTCGGGTTGAGCACGGCAAAACACGTGTAGCCAACTCCACGGCCCCAATAAGACGGTTTGGAATTGTCCGGGATGGCCCCAGGTAACATCATCCAAATCCGCCCGAACGACGATATTTTTCTTCGTGTTTTCGAGCTTTTTATATGTAGCACTCAATTATGGAGTGTGCAAGTGGTCAGGTGAGGGAGAGAGGTACGCAAAAGCAACCTAATCTACTCCGAAAAGCGACCCCTGATAATGCCCACCGTCGGCAGTCGGAGGCATCATCGTTTCGAGGAGGAAAAATCTCTCCTTTTTAATTTTTCGTTTTGTTTTTTCTCGTTTGTCCTCTATCCTATTGGGCCTTGAAGACATGGCGAGCGCTAGTGGAACGTGATCTTGACCGAAATGGTCCTTTGTGATTCTGCTGACGAGGTGGTCTGTCCCCATTCGCTTCTTCCTAATTCAGTGACGACCGAAAGAAGCCTTTCGGCCATATTTTTTTTTTCTCGTGATGGGATGTGATGATCTAATTGCGAGTTTGAACCCGACGTTAACATCAAGCTGGGCGGCAATTGATGGGACGCGTTGTGCCCGATGAACCACTGTGTTAGCTCGCGTTTTGTACCGTCGGATCATTTGCCATTTCAATTATGTTCCTTGATCATATTCATCGTCACTTATCAGCACTCACTGCACTTTGCCCATCGGATTTCTGGAGAAAATTAAAAAAGCTTTAGAGCCGAAATGTAAATTGCTCTAAAGTACGAGGACCACTGATGAAAACTGTTCAAGGGTCGAGCTTAGGCTTCTTTTATTAGTTTTATGAACTTCTAATTTGCTCAATTTGATTCCAAAACTTTAGTGTTTGTTAAATGTAATCTTTAAACTTTTGGTACATATTCAATATGGTTCTTGAACCATATGAAAATATTCATATAGTTCCTTTCTATTAATTTAAGATCAATGACTACATTAAATATTTTCATACAATTCAAGGACTATGTCAAAATTATACCCAAGTTTAGAGATTATATTAAATAAATTGAAAGTTCATGACCAAATTGCATATTGAACTAAAATTCATGAATTATTTGTATCATTATGAATAGCTTACCTTGAGAAACCCAATGAGCTCCCCTACGTTTGGTGGGACTGCTCTAACTCGTCTTGATGCGAACGATCGATTAGAGGTTGATTTCAAGAAGAGAGCAATTTAGGATCATTCTATCTATATTGGGGACTCTTCTAGTTATTGGGAAAACCTAGTGGACGAGACAAAAAAATAAAGATTGTCCCAAAAAATATCTAAGGCGACGAATTTCTTCTAGTTATTGGGAAAACCTAGTGGATGAGATAAAAAAAGATAAAGATCATCCCAAAAAATATCTAAGGCAACGAATTATGCCCTCACGAAATTCTGCCCAATTAAACGTCTTGCAAATTGAGAAGTGACGAGAGATGTTTATGATGGCTTTCTTCTTACTTTTTTTTTTTTGTAATTTTTTTATTTTTATCCAAATCAAAATGAGGATCACCCGAAAAAGATGCCTGAGATATGAGTCAACGTTCTCCGGAACGTGGACATGCAAAGCCTAACTACTGAAGCCAGAAAAAGTAATGGGCCTGACTTGGACCAAATCTGACCACTTCAAGGCCCATCGGATCTGTCTAGGCCGGTCCCTCTCTCTTATCAAATTCACATACGCTTCAAATTGGAATTCATCTGGGCCACGCGCATACGCAATGGTATGTATATGTATATATTATAGTCTATGCAAGTTCTATAAAAGTTTCGGTCTGGAGTAACACATATTATTTTCTCATCCTCTAATCTAAGTTATTGCACAAAACCTTGCTAAACCGATAGTATCAATTGATTATGTTCTTCTATCATTTGAGTAATCTTTTAAATTTGAAAGACAAGGCAAGTTACGTTTGTATCCTTTTCTTTTCTCTACCTTTCCTACTAGCTTCATCTGACTTTTCAATTTAGATAGAGGTTCATGACATCAAAAGGTCCAGAATACCGACAAAACCTGTCACTTCTTGAATTACAACAAGCTTTCACATAATTTCGATTGTGTCCAAACTTTTCTATTTCGTTTACAAAATGTGTCGCTTTTGTAGTTAATGAAGAAAGTATACTTTTGTCATGAAAATGGGAAGTAATATTCACCAAAGAGGCGACTGTTTAACTCAGTATGGATGTCATTTAATCAACACTAATTACATTCCACCAACACCATGAAGCAAAAAAGGAACATGAACCAACCCATGTAACATCTTTCTAAGATAAGTCCTGTTAATACTTAATATAATAAGGTAGGCATAAAGAGACAGGGAGGTCCACGACGCGAAGTAGACGAAGTTGGTCCATCCACTTTCATCTTTCTCTCCCTCGCCATCTTTGTCACCTCACTTTTATGGTCGCATGTGTCCAAGCGAGGAAAGACACGACTACCAGAAGAAGCAAAGAATCTCTCAACGAGATTAATATAACTACTAACTAGGTAATCTGATAGACTTCCAGCAGCGCGTATCGACAATGATTCACTTATTTAATCATCTATTTATGATCCACAACATCATACAACATATTAATTATTTAGGCCGATCTCTATTTATATATTGATCGTCTCTCTGTTTATACTACAGACCAAAAAAGAGAGAGAGAGTATGTGAACCACGCCATGGTAGTCTGCGATGCACTATACTCCTAGTTGTCTTAATCTGCAATAATTGGTTCAACTTCAAAGAATGTTATCATTACTTTTGTTCAAGGGATAATGATGTAAATGTGGTCATTCAACTTTGTCTTAACGTTCGACCAAAATTTTTTTTTTTTGTCTTAACGTGCAATGTGATTCTTAAATTTTTGGTACATATTCAATTTAGTTATTGGATTATGCAAAATGTTCAATATTATCTTTTCATCAATTCAAGTTCATAGACAATACTAAACATTTTCATATAATTTAATAATTAAATTGAATATATAATAAAAGTTCATAAATCAAATTAGATAATTTAAAAATTTAGGGACTACATTATACGTTAACACATAAATCAAGAATAATTTGTGCAATTTTTCCTTTGTTCAATACATGATACTTCCTCGGCATCTTCAGCAAATGAATCCTGTCTTTATTCTTCACATTTGAATTCACACTGATAACTTCAATGTGGCTGAGTTAGCTCTCTTAGTTGGGAAGCATCGTGAATGGCCCCTAGGACAAACTTTATCCGGTCTCCTCACCATATCTTCAACCGATGCCTTGCATGCATCCACAGCTCCAAGACAGAATCGGCACCTGTTGGGAAATCTCCAATCTTAGTTTCAAGACTTTGATTTAACCTAAATTTGACTAATGAAGCTGCGAACGTTTGGCAGCACATGATACTTAGCAGCCACAGCGAGGGTCAATGACGAGTGGGGCTGTGGAAAATGACTTGTCGAAGTATGAACGAATGTGAGATTGTCAGCTTTTACTATAAAATAAAGCCATTATCTTTCTCTGGTCGGGCATGAGTGCAGGTCTCATTGATTAGCTATCTCCTTGAATTGACGCATGCTGTGATTTCGATTCTGATGTTTATCCTTCGCTATTATTCGTTGGTGGGGGATAAATCCTGCTTTCTCTCTTCTTTTGTTCATCCTCCCGACGATGGGGTCAGGATGAAGAAAGAGTAAATCTCGCCCTTTGACCGACGATTCGTCCAGAGCTATGAACAGAAAGAATACTTTCCATCCATTCGAGAGCGAATAATACATGCCATGCCTTGAGTGATTTTATAGCTTTAAAGGGACAGAGAGAATATCTCCAAGAAATACTCACTTTCCTTTTTTCCAATAAAACCAGCTCTAGTTCAAAAACTCACCACCGACAGAGCGACGCCACCCGACTCCGACAGAGATTTTGTTTTTTGAATTTGTATATGCTCTGCTCCACATAGCAGAAACGGCGATAAAAAAAGCAGCCTTTGAACTACTGCCGTTTCGCTTTGGCTTCTGCTCTTTTCGAAAAAAAATCGTGTCTTGGTGCCGACCCTCGTCCTCTTCTTGTTCGCCTATGACGCTACGAATAGGACCACGCGTCTCTGTGTAGTCTTTTTCAGGGATCTCCGGCGAGCTCTCCCGATATCCCAAGCTCACGCGCTTCTCCTCCTCCTCCTCCGAGCAGCATCTCCAGAATTCAGACGCTCGCGTGCACCTTCAGGTTTTGTCTATTTTGGAAAGTCGCGTGCTTTTACTCGAAACAGCTCTTGGGTTATCCGTGCCGGTGCAGGATTTCCCTGTTAGTTGGCTTTTTGTTAGGTTTGAGAAGATTCAAAGCTGCTAGAAATCGATGCGCCGGCTTGTTGAATGTGTATCCTGTCAATGCAACTTTCTTTTCAGGAACAAAGAGAACGGTTGTTTTACTCTTCTGGAGATTGGTACTGCATGTGCGTCCTTTTATCCGTGCCGTTGCAGAACTTCCCTGTAGTTGTCGAAAATACAATTTATGAATGCAGCTCTATGTTCGCCCTGGAAATTTTAGAGATTGGTTGTTTTGTTCCTTTTTTCCTTCGCTTATGCAGCTTATAGGCCCGTAAGAATGATCATTTTTTTCAATGATAATTTTTTTCTTTTTTGTATGATCCAATCTGATCCGGTCGTACATACTCAACCCGCTGTAATCTTGTTTTAGGGCTTGTTTGCGAAAATCATGAGCATTTATTTAAGCTGGTGACTTGTGGCCCTGTCCATCTTTTTTTCTCTTTTTCTTTTTTTAAGCTTTTGGAAATTCCTCGTAGATCTTGACCCGCATGAGGCTGGTAGGAGTGCTCTTGTTTGAATTCGAACTTTCCATTCAAAGTTATGACGAGTGCTCTTGCCAATTCTATTGGCTGGTAATGTTTAGTAAAGCTGCTGAACTACTTGGAGAAATTGCTAAAGTAATGGCCAAAATCACTGCTATTGTCTAATCTTGCTTTTATCTTCCTGAAGAAGTTAAACTTGTCATGTCCTTTGCCAGTCGCCTGTGTGTTTAGCCTAGTGCTTTGGGAAACATCATCATTGTTGTCATGTCTGGTATGCATGATGTTGGGTTTGGCCCTGGTGTATTAGAGTCTTGCTTAAACCTATTTAATAGTTGAGTCCAATGTATGGCCTCTGCAGTATTTCTCATCTATATTTGCTTTCATGTGCATCTGATTTTGGGTTAGTCTGCGAATTATGGCTAAACCTTGCTGCTTTTTGTTGTTTTGACTTGAGTCCTTACTCCTTTGCCCCAGTGGATGGGAATGATTGGAGAGGTTTTCCTCTCATAATGTGTTACACAAGTATGGTTTTTCCTTCTAGATTGATTTTCTGGTTTGGTTCATCTGTTCTGTTTTGAGCTTCTGCTTTTTATGCTTGCTTACTGATTTGATCTGGAGTTGCCATTGTATTGCTGTTTCAATGTAGGCGGGTAGTCTTTTCAGCTTCTTTTATTCTTCAAGATGGTTTGTATAGATAGACAGGATTTGAAACTCAAGTCCTTATCTTTTTACAGAACCTTGATTTTCAATGGCAATAAATCCAAGTTTTCTATTCATGGTGATGGAGGAAGTTGTAGAACAAAAAGAAGCAAAGTTGTCTAGTAATGTAGGGTTTTTTGTCATGGTAGTGTGATGTCTCTGTGTAATCTCACTATATTATTGATATGATGCTTCGCTCTCATTTTTTTTTTTAATTTTCAACTTTGGGATCCTGACTTCTATTGATGCTTTGCTTCTTTTCCGTACAACTTTACAGTATTTTCATCAATTCATTTGGATACAGAATTGCCCTGTGGTTATTACTGGTCGCTATTACTGATTTTGCTTTTCTCGTGTAAACTCCTTTCTCTTCTACTGAGCATTTGCATGCTGATGTTAAATCCTTTGTCAGGCTCTCATGGTTCCTTTTTTTTTTTTTTTTTTTTTTTTTTTTAAATTATCTATAGTCAGCAATAATCGTTTTTAAGTAAGAGTTGAAGATGCCGGAGATCCAGTTGGGTTGTCACACAGTCAGGTCCCATGGAATCAAAGTGGCAAGAGTACACATGCATGACTGGTTGATCCTCTTTCTTCTTGTGGTAATAGTGATTACATTGAACTTCATAGAGCCATTTCATCGTTTTGTCGGAGAGGAGATGATGACAGACCTGAGGTACCCTCTGCAGGACAACACTGTTCCCATCTGGGCTGTTCCGGTATGTAAATAGTCAAAACACGTGTCAAACAAAGTTCACATGAAGTAAAAGTTACTTGTTTATTGATATTAATAAGTTAAGCTATGACATTTTATCACAGATTATCGCAATATTGCTTCCGTTTGCTGTAATTCTCATCTACTACTTCATCAGAAAGGATGTTTATGACCTGCACCATGCCTTATTGGGTAAATCCTCTTAATCTACATGACTTTGTCCTAATGTATGTGTGTGAATATCATGTCCAAAGGTAACTGTTCTATGTGAACTTGTCAAGGTCTTCTATATTCCGTGCTTATCACTGCTGTTATAACTGAGGCAATCAAAGATGCTGTTGGCCGGCCTCGACCAGATTTTTTCTGGCGTTGTTTTCCTGATGGTAAAGGGGTAAGACCTAAAGAAAAGCTTGCACTTGTGAATTTTTCACCTGTCCTATCGAATGATGTTTCAACTTGTCTGTCATGTTATCATTTCTGGACAGTGCTAAGATCTTTGGGCATGCAAAGAATGAAAAATGATCTGCGCCACTGCAGGTGTTTGATCCTGTCACAAGGGATGTAATTTGTACTGGAGATAAGGCTGTCATCAAAGAAGGATATAAAAGTTTTCCAAGTGGGCATACCTCAGGTAAGCATCTAAAAGAAATCTGTCTTTTGAATATATTGTTGACTGAAGTTTACAGATGGCCAGGAAACTTTGGATTTGTCTGTATGCGGTATGACATGGACTGGGATGGGTAAATTTTGTACTCTCAAAGGATCTGATTCCTAGCAATGTGTACCCTAACAAGATCTTAAACTGGATTATGGATGGCGGAAACTTAAGAAGACAAGGACATCATAGAAAATCAAGTTTCTGAATAGTTTACTTCTTATGGCGAGAAAAAGTTTACCTGATTCAAGATGCTGACCTGCTTTTCTAGGAGCATGATTCTTTTTCAATTATTAGTGGTCAAACATTGTACAACAATGATAGGGAACTGGGTACCTCTTTGAGCTAATATATCTCCTCACAGAGAGTGAAAATCTAGAAGGAACAGTAAACTTTGATGACCTTATTAAATCTGCTGACCAGTTTATAAAATTATCCAATTTTCAAAATACTCAAAAATTACCAAGTACCAAATTTATTAGGGAAATTTGCAAAATGTAATAAATGAATAGTTGATTGATTGACTTTGAACATAATTGAGGTGTCTTTAAAGTAAAATACACTACAAGGTAAACAAATGACATGTATGCAGATTAAATAAGATTAACAATGTTCCTTCTTTGATTTTGCAAATGATTACATCTCCTTATTGCAGCACGATTCACTTTGACAGATCTCTGGTTTGTCAGGGTGCTTTGCTGGACTGGGTTTTCTCGCGTTGTATTTGTCAGGGAAAATCAGGGTGTTTGATCGTAGAGGCCATGTTGCGAAGCTTTGTATTGTTTTCCTCCCATTACTTTCAGCAGCTCTTGTAGGAGTTTCTCGAGTTGACGACTATTGGCATCATTGGGAAGATGTTTTTGCTGGGGCTCTTCTAGGTTGGTTTTCAACTTTGATTGAATTTTTTTAATTATTGCAGTACCAGTCATCTACTTAAGTGACCATTCTTTTTAATCCATACAGGAACAATTGTTGCTTCATTTTGCTATTTGCAGTTCTTTCCGCCTCCATATGATATAGACGGTACTCTCTTTATTCTTTTCTGAACTTGTCTAATCTTTTCCAAATAACCCTTTTTTTCTTGATGGAAAGCACACGATGCCTACATGAATGTGTTCTATTTCTACAGTAGTGTACTCTTTTTCTGTAAGCTGCGAGTACTGTTTGCTTATGCTAAGGAAAAGGAAAGACAAATGACATGATGATTTCATTATACATTATTAAAAGTGGTAGCTTATTTGTTTCTTCTTAGCGTGTCATTACTTTTGAAGTACAATTCTCATTTTTCTGCTGACCAAAAGAACAAAACAAAAAGGAGTGCCATACATGTTTATGTACAATTGATGTCTAATGAAAATCATTTTCTTGAATGGCCTCCATTTTAAACCCTGTGGTAGCTTTTTTAGAATCTGCGTCCAGCTTTTCTACGTTCATGAACACTAAGTGACCTATAGAGTTTTTTGTTGTTTTTTCTTTTTCATCTTGCCTAGCTAGCAGTTTGATACATTTGTCTTTCTGTAAGTACCTTACGATTTGAATGTGCCCTTTTGAGCATAATAAATTACTAATTTGTGTCTCAATTTCTGTACAATTATCTGGGAACTTGGTAGATCTCAGTAATCTGATTTAGGGAAAAAACCACTATAAATCCTAATATATGCCCACTGTCGCACATTTATCTTAAACTTTTTTCTATGACAAAAAATCTCAAATTGGAACCTTTGTGACACATATACCCTTTGTCAAGGTTTCGTCAATTGAGCACTGGTGAATATCTACCTACGTTAACTTCGGAAAGCAAATGGTGTAGGCATGCACCCACCTAGCTTAAGTGAAATAAAAATTACATTGTTTTAGTTGAAAAATCATCTAATGGAACATTGATGAATGGAGGGTAAATATATCATATAAGTATCAGTTTGGGGTTTTTATGTCAAAAGAAAAAGTTTATAGTAAATTTGTCACAATGAGTATAGTTTAGAGTTTTTGACGTCACAAAAAAAAAAAAAAAAAAAATTTTAGAGTAAATGTGTCAAGTGGACATGGTTTGGTGCTTTTGGTGGCTTTTTCCCTCTCATTTAATATATGACATTGGATGTCCTGTGATAAACAGTCTGTTTAACTGAATCACGCAAAAGCATCATTTCCAGTTCCTTTATGTTGTAGACTAGATCAGGATAAATAAAAGTCTTCTGCTTACAATGCTGCAAAACATAGTTTTAATTCCTTCTGCTTATACACTTATAAGCATAGATCATTTTCCAAGATTAGTTGGCTGCTGCCTTGATCCTCATTTGCTGGTCATGTCTTCCTCTTTAAATCAACAGTGCAGAATTAAGAGTTTCAATCAGTGTCAGGGATTGCTCTAATTTAATGTTGTCATCAGATTATAAGGGTCCATGTTACTGTTCAGGGACATCTGCTTATGTTCATGATTGTCTATATTTAACTGCAGGTTGGGGGCCTCATGCTTACTTTCAGATGTTGGCAGAATCTCGGAATGGCCTTCAGTCATCAACAAGCACAAACCATCTGAGAGTACAGCACTCAGAGCTCGAGAGTGTGTATATTGAATCACAACATGGAATGGAAACGTCAAGTGGCAACATTAGGGATACAAGCCCCATACTGGACGGGATGCAGAGCAATCGGAGGCACTGACTTTAGCCTTCAAATTCAAGTACACGTAGAATCTTTAACTTTCGTCAGTACACATGGAAAAGTACCAAACGAAAAGGAAATGGTGGTTCTCTAATGCCTTTGGATGTCCAGTAGTGCATAGTGTAATTTTCAACTGCTTGGTCCTGGTTGTCTTCCAATCTGGTAGCTTCTGAATCAAATTTTTGTTCTGCAAAGGCATTATCTTGGGGTCAACGTATCTTGCCCAGTTGTAGGAATGCAAATGAGGGAGGTGAATGTCAAATCTTGGCAGCAGTGTAAAATTACACGGTCAAGGAGCCAAGACAAGGGCAAAATGAAGCAGTCAGATGCAAGGGCATAGCTTGGTACCCAGCAGTCAAAACATTTACACCCTTCAAAGAATATGATTGAACTATATAGTGTGTACGAGTCAAAAACAGAAACTGCTTGCTTTAGTTGATTATCCTAAAAGACAAGCCAACGCTAGCGAAATGTTTATTTGGTTAGGTCTAGGAGGTGAACCAGTAGTTAAATACTGAGCGCCGATTGAGACAATCCAATTTTTAAAGGTAGAGAGAGTGCATCTGGTATTTCACACGATCGTAGGTCGAGAATCCTTCAGCATTTGATGCCGCAGAACTGTTGTAGAAGAAGCTTCAGAGATTCGAAAAGAACAATCTCAATGTGTTCCGGTAACGAGAAACAATACTGCCCTCAACACAACGTCGAGTCAAGATTAAGCAATGTTATAAGAGGATCATCTTGTGGTATGAAGCACTGCTCTTTCGCTTCTAGAGCATGACCCGAGACTTTATTCTTCTGCCTCCCAGGGACACGGGAAAAGGTCCATCCTTACAAAGGCAGGACCTTAGGACAATTCATGGGGACCCATGAATCTTTTTCTTGCGTAGAAGGAGGGAATGCCTTGTCATTGTTTAACGTCAGAAGGATGCCAAAATTCGCATGAGACCTTCAATGAAGTAGTTTAATATCGTACTTAGAGTTAGACCTCAAGAATATTACCATTACTTTTTATTCAATCCACGGTGCGTCTTGGCATCCTAAGCAGATGAATCTCTTTCTCGTTTGTCACAGTATTCACACTGACAACTTCGATGTGGCCGAGTTATCTCTCTTCGTCGTGTAGCATTGCAAGTAGCTCCTAAAAAAAAATTTCCGGTCCGCTTACCATATCTTAAACCGATGCCTTGTATTCATCGACAGCTCCGACACAGAATCGACCTCTGCTCGGCAGTCTTCAGTCTTAGTTCCACGGCTGGATTTAATCTAAATGAACTAATGAAGCTGCAAGCACCCGGCAGCGCACGGTTTCAATTTAAGAAAGAATTGTGACGATACTAAAAAGCCACAACAAGGGTCAAGGACATAAATGGGTTAAGGAAAATGACTTCTCGAGTATGAACATGGGATCAACCTTACCATATAATAAAGCTAATATCTACCTCTGGACAGACAAAAGTGCAGTTCTTACTAATTAGCTACTTCTTGATTTGACGAGCGCTGTGATTCTGACTCTAATATTTATCTTTGTCAATTTAATAGCACCACACAAAATTACATCTTACGTGGGATTTTATGGGTGAGTTTGCAAAGAGCATGTTCCTCTGTGGAATTATTGAGGAAATTGGCAGAACATTGGAGTTTCTTGCGCACAAGAACATCATCCCGTGTGTTGCCTGACCATAAAAATTTGACAATCACGACATTATCAATCCTTTCATTACACTAAAAATTTGATATTGTGACTTGCTCAATCGTTTTTTAATCTCTCAAACAAATATGGCGTTCTTTATAAACCTCAATTTATTGAAATACTTTGAAAAAAGTAGAGTTTAGATAGCTTTATATGCGTATGTCAAGATAATTAAGGGCTCTTCTATCGACCAATGTGAAAATAACTACAAAATTACTTCTATGCGAGTTGGGAGATCTCTTCAAGTGATTAATTCCGAACGTATTCATGATGTGTCACAATAAAACCACGGATAGCCCATGTCAATTCTAAATGTTTTGATGGGTTGATTAGTCATAAAAATTATGCAATTAATAAATTATGCGTCTCCTTTGCAAGTTGTGAATTCATGCTTGTGCATGAGACATGTTCTCATGCAATCATTAGAAATTGAAAATATCCAAAGTTGTATATCACTATCGAAAAGTTATTTTACTTGGGAATTTTTAAGTAGAGATTTGGACATTTATAATTTATCAACCTAAAAATTCATAACGGCACTGCAAATTAGATCTTATAATCAGGTAGATATTTGATTTAAGAAAGGTACTATATGACATAACTTGAAAAATAAATTAGAAGAATTTTGATAAAAAGAATAGTTGCAAAAAGTACGGGAAGGAATAAAGGGAAAAATTGAAAGTGGATATAAATTCAGTGTAATGAATTTTTCAAGGAAAAAAAAAGGAGGGAGGAGGTGACATGTGTGATATGTTCTTCTAAAAATCTCCCATATTATATAGAAAAGGTAAATAGATATATTTTTAGGCCAAGAGATGAATTAGTGATTAAAAATGAGAAAAAGAAAATTAAATTAAAAAAGAGAGATAAAAGTGAGCAGGAGTAAGTAATAAAAAAGGGAAAACCCTCACAGTGCCCAATCTTTTTTTTTCTTTTTTTCTTTACCAACAACATACCTGCACTTCACTGTGCACAATCATTTTTCATCAGCATATTTCATTCATCTTGATTTTAAGCTAAAATATAATTATAAAGGTGATAGCATCGTATGCTTTATTCTATATCTTGAGATATATAATGAATCATGTTATTCCTTCCAAATGAAAAAAATTATAAATAAAATGAGACACCCATAATGATTTTATCGCTCAACTATACTTATAAAGTATAAAAAGGATGGTGCATAAAAAGTGGTAAATTAAACTAGTAAATCAAAAGAAATTGAAGTCAATTGGGTTAGTATATAATTTTTTTTAATGGGCAGACATATATAATTTTGGCATAATTGGAAGGATCTTGTTTAACTCACATTGAAAAAATGAATCACGGCCACTCGTAATATTGATCTTATTCCATATATGAATATATGGAAAATTAAAATTTTAAGTGATAATAAAAAAATGTTTACTATACTGTAGATATCAAGTACAAATTGGTTGGATTAACCCGTTAGAACATAATCATGTGTTAAAATTTAAAAATATGGAAATCGGAAAAACAGAGAAATAAAAAATGTAAAAGAAAATTTTAATATTAGATGTACCATATAGTGATCTAAAACTCTTTTGGAAGTATTAAAAAACACACAATGGGGAGTAGTAAAGAATATCAAAACCCACTAAATCGACTCTGCACTCTCACCACTCCCCTCTTTTTATAATAAATGTCGTGTTTTCTGTAAAATTTCTTTCCAAAATATATACAGAATAAAATATTGTGCTTCTTCTAAGTCCGTTGTTTCATCAAATTATGTTTGAATCCCTTAAAAAAATGAGTTAACAAAAAAATTATACTTAAATTCAGAAAAATTATTCTCAATAAGAAATCATTAATTTGACTAGATGTTGGCACTTGCATTAGAGACTCTACGCTTGGGCACGGAATTTTGACATCCATTCTCAGGTCCTTGGCAATAGGCCCAAGTCCAAAGAGGTTGGGTTCGAGATCCCGATGTCAGTGCTTGGTTCCTCAATCCTTGGGTTTGAGTCCACAAAGGTCAAGTCCGAGACTTCAGCCCCAAGACATTGTAGTCTATGCTTGGGTGCACAAAGAATGGTCCTGGGAATTGATGCCCAATTCCAAGACCTTGGAGGCTAAGTCTACGTCCATAGAGATTGGGCCTAGGTCCATTGAGGTTGAGTCTCGAACCCCCATTGCCCTACCTTGATGGACGCAGCCCAGGTGTCGAGGACTCGAGCATAGGTATTAGGGTCTAGTGCCCTCACTCAATGGACTTGACCTCAGCACTGGGGTCTTGGATTTGGCTTCTTTGGACTTAGGACTGATGCTCATGCTCGGCTATCCGATGCTTGGGCCTGGGTCTATCAAGGCTAGGTTTGAGTCCATAGAGGCTAGGCCTAGGACCCCCATGCCGTGCTTGGTTCTATTGCTACCTATGTCCAAATCACTAGTGCTTAGATAGTGTATGTATATATAGGAAAATAAAAATAGGTTTTCCTTTTCAAATAGTGAAAAATAATTGGTAAATATTATTTTTTGAAAAATTAATTCTAAGAAAACATTTCGAAGAAATATCAAATTTTCTGCAAATTTAATGGAGCTTTAGTCATAAATAGATATTTAAATATTATATATGTATTTTTTTGCCAATTTAGTCATATGGTTGATTCAAGGACATAACATTAGCATAGCTTGTGTGACACAATATAAACTTTGTTTATGACCAGTGACATAGAGGTTACCAGCCATAACTCAAGCGGTGAGTTATCTAAGCTTTGAATTATGAGTTCTGATGCAAAAGATTATCTTATTATAAGTGCAAATATCATTTTTCCATGTTTATGTTTATTTAGATGGCCAACTAAAAATTATAGAGGATAAATCAAACTCAAAAAGGGGTTTCCAACCTCAAACTTTTATGAAAAGAATTTTACATGGTATCCTAGCCGCTATTAAAAGAATTCCAATTGTGCAAAAAGAAATAAAAATCAAGGTAATAAAGAAATCATCTTTCTCAAATGATCCATAAGCTGTACTCGTTAAATTCACTTTCCCTTTCCCATAGTGTTAATGAGAATTTTTGGAGAATGGACCTCCAACTCCTCAACTACAGTCACATAAAATAAGAGTATATCTCGCCGGTTAGACATCTCATACTTTTCTCAAGAGGTATAATGAGTAACCATTCGAGCATCCGTCAGCAGGGGACGAGAGCACCGATGCAGGGGAATGCTTTCTATCCGAGTGCTATAATGCATGGCTTGCCTAGATCGATTTTTAGCTTTAAAGGGACACATTATCTAGCGCATTTATCACCCTTCTCCTGTTCTATATAATAGAAACGGCGAGAAAAGCCACCTTTGATATCCTGCCGTTTTTGTCTTCTCTATTTATTTGGCGGGCTTCCCTCTTTTGGAAAGATGATGCCTTGGTGTGAGCCTCATCCTCCTGTTCGCTCGTGGTGCTACCCATAAGGACGATGCTTTTCTGAGTAGTATCTTTCGGGCATCTCCGGTGAGCTCTTCCGAATTCCAGAAGCTTTCGCTCTCCTCCTCCTCCCCCTCTGAGCCACGTCTCTGTTCAGGCACTCGTCCTGCTTCGCTCTCGTCCTCTGTTTTTGTCTATTTTGAAAACCGCCTGCTCTTGTTCGTAACGGCTCTTGTTCTTCTGGGGGTCTGAATTTGTACGTGAACCTATCTTTACTGAGTATTTCGCTACGGCACATGTTGTGTTTTCGCTTGAATGAAATTATGTGCTCGCGACTCTGAATTTTCGCGTTCCATTTGCTGGGGAAAGGACGTGGGAGTATTAACGTGAGGAGAGGATATTGTCGGGTTGGCTCGGTTTAGTTGGAGTTCGAGTATAGCGTTTGGTATTGGCTCGACGAAATTGGAGTGTAGAATCAATGCGGGTAGATGATTGCAAAATTTGTATCCTATCAATGCATTCTTCTTTAGATTGCTTTGCTTTGCTGGAGATTGGTACTGCATGTGCATCTTTTTATCTGCGCTGATGCTGTATTTCCCTGTAGTTGGGGAAGTAATCAATTTATGTATACAGCTGTGTTCAACCGGAAATTGTAGAGATTGGCTGTTATGTTCCTTTTGTTCTTTGCTTATGCAGGTTATAGGCACGTAAGAATAATTTATTTTCCTTCATGTATGATCCGATGAGATCCAATCTGATCGTATATGCTCTACCCGCTGTAATCTTCTTTTAGGGCGAAAATCAGGAGCATTTATTCAAGCACCATGACTTGTGGCCTATCTATCCTCTCTTTTTTCCTCCTTTTCCTTTTAATCAACTGTTGCAGTTTCCTTGTAGATCTTGACCCAACTGAGGCGCATAGCAGTGCTCTTGTTTGAATTTTACTTTCTATCCAAAGTTATGACGAGTTCTCTTGCCAATTCTATTTGCTGGTATTGTTAGTAAAGCGGCTGAACTACCTGGGGAAATTTCTAAACCGATGGCCAAAATCACTGCTATTGTCTGCTTGGGAGATGTCTGGTCTTGCTTTATCTTCCTGAAGAAGTTAGACTTGACATGTCCCTCGCCAGTCGCCTGCGTGTTAAGCCTAGTGCTTTGGGAAACATCATCGTTGGTGTCATGCCTGGTATGCATGATGTTGGGTTTGGGCCTGGTGTATTAGCTGTACTAGGGTCTTGCTTGAACCTCTTTAATAATTGAGTCCTCCTTTGCTTTCATGTGCTTCTGATTTTGGGTTAGTCTGCAAATGATCGCTAAGTTTTAATGTTTTTTTGTTATTTTGACACGAGTCCTTAGTCATTTGCCAAAGTAGATGGAATGATTGGAGAGGTTTTACTCTAGTAATATATGTGTTATACAAGTAGAGTTTTTCTTACTAGAGGTTTGGATCTGTTCAGTTTAGAGCTTGCGCTTGCGTGCTTACTGATTTGATCTGGAGCTGCTGTTTTATCACTGTTGTATTGAAGGAAGGTACTGTTTCGAGCTTCTGTCATTCTTCAAGAAGGTTCGTATAGACAGATGGGATTTGAAACTTGAGTCCTTATCTTTTTACAAAACCTTGATCTATATGAATATTCAACTACAACTCATAATATCCAAGTTTTCTAATCACGGTGATAGAGGAGGTTGTACATTAAAAGGAAGGAAGATTGTCAAGTAATCTAGCAATTTCTGTGTCATAGTGGCATGAAGTCTGTGTAATCTAACTATGTATTCATATGATATTTCGCTTTCAACTTCTTATTTTAAACTTTAGGATGCTGACATTTATTGATGCTTTGCTTCCTTTTTCCCTAACACTTTACAGTATTTTCAATAATGCATTTGGGTACTGAATTGCCTTGTGGTTATTGCTGGTCACCATTGCTGATTTTGCTTCTCTCGTATGTGAAATTCTTTCTGTTCTACTGAGCATTTGCATGCCTCTGTTAAATCCCTTTGACAGGTTCGCATAGTTCCTTCTTCTATATATATTATCAGCAAGAAAAGTTTTCAACCAAGAGATGAAGATGCCGGAGATCCAATTTTGGCATCACATAGTTGGGTCCCATGGAATCAAAGTGGCGAGAGTACACATTTATGATTGGTTGATGCTCTTTGTTCTTGTGGTAATCGATATCATATTGAGCGTCATAGAACCAATTCATCGTTTTGTCGGAGAGGAGATGATGACAGACTTGAAGTTCCCTCTGCAGCAAAACACTGTTCCTTTCTGGGCTGTTCCGGTACCTAAATATTCAAAACATATGTGAACAAAGTTCGCATGACATAAAAGTTACTTATTTACAAACATTTTGAGTTAAGTTATGACATTTTATCATAGGTTATCGCGATGTTGCTGCCGATTGCTGTATTTCTGATATCCTACTTCATCAGAAGGGATATTTATGACCTGCACCATGCTATATTGGGTAAATCCTCTCAATCTATGTGAGTTTGTGCTAATGCATGTGCATGAATGTCATGTCCAAAGGTAACTGATCTAAGTGAACTTGTCCAGGTCTCCTGTTTTCTGTCCTTATCACTGGACTTACGACTGATGCAATCAAAGATGCTGTTGGCCGACCTCGACCAGATTTTTTCTGGCGTTGCTTTCCCGATGGTAAAGGGGTAGGACCTAAAGAAAAGCTCGCACTTATGAACTTTTCACCTTTCCTTTGCTAATGATGTTTCAACTTGTCTGTCACGTTGTCATTTCTAGATGGTGCTAACACCTTTGAACATGCGAAGAATGAAAAATGATCTGTGCCTCGTGCAGGTGTATGACCGGGTCACACGGGGTGTATTATGTACTGGAGATAAGGCTGTCATCAAAGAAGGATACAAAAGTTTTCCAAGCGGGCATACCTCATGTAAGCATCTATAAGAAATCTCTGTCCTCTGAATATATTGTTGACTGAAGCTTACAGAAAGCCAGGAAACTTTAAATTTGTCTATATGCAGCATGACATGGACGGGCATGGATAAATTTTGTGCTCTCAAAGAACCTGATTCCAAACAATGTGTACCCTATCAAGATCTTAAATCAGATTATGGATGACAGAAACTTAAGAAGATAGATCGACAACGGAATAGTATTTATTTTGCCATTTTTATTTAATGCTAAGTTTGATGGTAGCTAAGCATGCCTAGTCATGATTGAAAGGTCTTGTTAACAAGGGCTCTTGTTAAACATGTTTAATGAAGAGATATTCGATTTTCAGAGTATCAATTATGCACATCACAAGGGTAGCTAGTGCATGAGAAGTTGCGATATCTGCTCATGTGATTGCTTAAGAAGTGCTCCGAGGTTAATTTTTTTAACAGAATCTCAATGAAAGAGTCAAATTTCTGAATATTTTTACTTCTATTATTTAATTGGTTGTTGCCATCATTGAATGACGAGAAAAAGTCAACTTGAAACAAGATGCTGGCCAGATCTTCTAGGAGAATGATTCATTTTGAATCTTCAGTGGTCAAACATTGTACAACAATGATAGGGAACTGGGTGCCTCTTTGAACGAGCATATCTCCTTATCCAGAGAAAGTGAAAATCTAGAAGGACCAGTAAACTTTGATGCCCTTATTAAATCTGCTGACCAGGCTATGAAATTATCTTATTTTCAAAATACTCAAACCACCAACTATCAAGTTCTTAAGGCAAGTTTGGAAAAGGTAATAAATGAATACTTTTTGCCTAACATAAATTGATTAATTGACCTTGAAATTGGTTGCTCAGGTACAACACGCTGTATGCTAGATAAACAGTCCCGCAAATTAAATTATAATTATAATGTTATCAATTTGTTTTTGCTAACGACGTCATCTGCTGTTTGCGACGCAGTATTCATTTTGAGGAGCTCTTGTTTTGCAGGGTCCTTTGCTGGACTGGTTTTTTTTGCGTGGTATTTATCAGGGAAAATCAGGGTGTTTGATCGTAGAGGCCATATCGCGAAGCTTTGTATTGTTTTCCTCCCATTACTTTCAGCAGCACTCATAGGAATTTCTCGAGTTGGCGACTACTGGCATCATTGGCAAGATGTATTTGCTGGGGCTCTTCTAGGTTAGTTTTTAACTTGTATTTAATTTTTTTCTAATTACTGCAGTACTGGTCATCTCCTCAAATAAGTAACCATTCTTTTCAATCCGCGCAGGAACAATCGTTGCTTCATTTTGTTACTTGCAGTTCTTTCCACCTCCGTATGATGTGAACGGTACTCTTCTTTATTCTTTTCTGAAAGGGGTCTTATGTTTTATGCATAACCTTTTCTTTCATGAACTGATAGCCGTAGGAAAACACCCAGAAGCCTGCAAGATTTGTAATCTTCTTTTTCTAAGCTATGGAGTGCTGTTTTCTTATGTTAAGGAAAAGGAAAGGCATACGATATGAAGGTTTCATTAGACATTGTTGAAAGTGGTAGCTTATTTTGTTTCACTTAGTGTGTCATTACTTTTGAAGTATAATTCTCGTTTTCTGCGCGCAGAAAGAGAGAAACAAAAGAAGTGCCGTGACATTCATGTTTAGATACCTTTGATGTCCTGTGAAAATCATTTGCTTTATTGGCCTCAATTTCAAAACCCCATGGAACCTTTAGAGTTTTATGAACACGCTGGTGCTCCATACACTCGAGCAATCTATGGATCTTCTTCTTCTTTTTGTCTGTTTTTGTGTCACCTAGCCAGCAGCATAATACATTTGTCCTTACGTTAGTATCTTAGGATATGAACGTGCCCCTTTTAGCATGATTGGTCACTGATTTGTATCTCAATTTCTGTATGACTCATTTGAAAACCAACTAGACAATTCTCAGTAATTTGATTTAGTGTATGATTTTGCATTTCTTGTGATAAAAAATGTCTGTCAAAACTGAAATTCATGAAAATATTGTTTTCCAGTTCATTTACATACTAGACTAGACCAGTAGAATAAATGGAAATCATCTGCTTGCTGCAAAACTGCTCGTTTAATTCTTTCTTCTCATGCACTTTTGAACACAGATCAATTTCCAATATTAGCTGGCTGCTACGTTGATCTTTATTATGCTGGTCATATCTTCCTTTTTCAATCAACAGCACAGGATCAGGAGTTGCAATCAGAAGTCCAGCATTGCTCAGAATTTATATTATCGTCAAATTATAAAGGGTGCACATCACTGTAGAGAAACATCTGCTTATGTTCATCATTTTCCATGTTTAACTGCAGGTTGGGGGCCTCATGCTTACTTCCAGATGTTGAAAGATTCTCAGCATGGTCTTCATTCATCGACGAGCACAAACCAGAGATTGCAGCACTCGGATGTTGAGAGTGTGTACACTGATTCTCAACATGGAATGGAAATGTCAAGTGGCAACCTTAGGGATACAGGCGCCGTACTGGATGGGGTGGACAATGACTGGAGGCACTGACTTTGGGCTTCAACTTCAAGTACACAGAATCTCTAGTTTTCATCAATACACATGTAAAAGTACACAACAAAAAGAAAACATCGGTTCTCTAATTCCTTTGGATGTTTGGTAGTGCACAGTGTAATTTTCGACTGCTATGTTCTGGTTGTCTTTTAATTTTGTTGCTTCTAAATCTAATGTTTCTTTTCAAAGGCATCATTTGCGGGTCAATCTTATCTTGCCCACTTGCAGAAAATGCAAATGAGCGAGGTGAACGTCATATTGGCAGCAGAATACAATACATGGTCCGTGAGCCAGGATAAGTGGAGGCAAATGCATAGCTTGGTATTGCGCAGTCAAGGCATTTACACCCTAGATAGTGTGTGATCGAACCATCGTGCGTGTGCGAGTCAACACTAAACTGTTGGCTCTAGTTCATTATCCTAGAAGATAAGACGATGCAATGCGTCCACTATAAGTGAAATGTTTCTTTGTTAGGATGAATTAAAAGCAATCTGTTAGGTCTAGGTGGCAGACCGGGAGTAGTTAATTAAAAGTGCCAATCGAGACCATTCAGCTTTTCAAAGGTAGAGAGTGCTTCTGGTATTTTACACAGTCAAGGGTTCCCGCTCAATCTCAAAGAAAACTCACCTGTTGAAATTAGGCCGACCAGCCTTCACAAAGACACTGGCGTTGGAATATAACCAAACAACGTGGATAAAAATGAGCAACAGCGCGGTAGTAATCTTCAGGATTTGATGCCGGAATCTGCTGTATAAGCTTCAGACTATTGAGGGGAGCAATCTCTCAACGTGCTCTAGTAACAAGACATAATACCATCGCAGGGACAGCGAAGTAGGTTCGAGACAAGGCGTGAGAAGATGGGAAGGAGCTCTATAGCATTCCAAGTTTTACGTAGTGATGCCACGTAGGATCAACTCGTGGTATGAAACGGGCTTTTCCATCTCTGATATTTCTTGTGTACAGTGGACCACATTCCAGTAATCCGTTCAAACGGACCCTTTCGCTTCTAGAACACGACCCGAGACTTTCTACTTCTGCCTCCCGACGGCCACGGAAAAGTCCAGCCGTACAAAAGCAGGATCTTAAGAGAAATTCATCAGGATTCAACCGGCGTACCGGCCACAGTTAGTTGACTGCACTAGGGAATGTCTTCGTTGACACAGTTCACTCCATTGTATTATACTGTAGCTACGGTTAGCCTCCAATGATGAATTTGCAGAAAATAGAGACCGGACCTGGTCAATCTCATCCCATCTGCACAACCCTTTTGCCTACGCGTCGCCCATAAGCAATTTCGAGGAACGTACCGAAGTTTGACAAAAAAAAGGAGCATTATGTTTGGATGCGCGTTCGACTTTTTCCATAAAGTCAAATTAGACGCAATCTCACTATCAAGAGGACCAAAGGATAGTGGAGTCCTCTTAATAATCAATGACTGCTGTTATTTTTACGAGGGTTGTTCAAATATCTCATGTTGGTAATTATATGCTCTTTATATAGATACATGTAGACATTTTAACAAGTTTCTTGGAAGCAAAACCGAATAATTACGTAGACACACAGGGTTTGTTTGTTTTACAAAAAATAAACGGTATAAAAAATATTTTTTCGCAAATGATCGCTTGAAAATTGAATGAGCAAAAAGAATTTTGCATGAAAATTTTTAGACATAAATTATTATTATTTATGATTAATAATATTTTATTGATTAATTATTTTAAGCAATCACTTTTAGGAGAATATTTTCTAGATCTTTAATTTCTCGCGAAATAAACAGAATCGATTAATGTCTTCAAACATATATATACCCTTGAATGACTGCATAAGATCAAGTCAAACTCAAGTCTCGAGTAAAAAGAAAGAAATAAACACGTTTGTTATATAAGAAACTACGGATGGTGTATTATCTGGACCGTCGTTCTAATGCATTTATAGCGAGGTTGTCCTAATCGCCGGTCAAAAACAGCCAATGTTGACCAACAGAACAATATTTCCATACGCGTCTCTTTCTCTCCTTGTCACTCCACCGTTCCTTCCCTGGCCGGCCGAACCCTGATATGGACATGCCTTCGTTCAAACCCCATTTACCTCTGACCTCCTATATATATACACACCCTTTCCGCAGACCTCTCCACTCATCATCCTAATCTCTCTCTCAATCTCTCTTAATCTCTCTCTCCCTTGCACGCCCAAGCTTACACAGGAAAATGGAGATGGTTCGCCCCACTGCATACTACGAAAGCCTGAAGAGGTACTGGAGGAGGAGAAGGTACCAAAAGCTGTCCGGTAGCCCCGCCAAAAGGAGCAAGCTGAGGGTCCTGAGGCTCGGCGGGAGCAGCAGCCGGCGCCACTGGAAGGTCCGGACGGTGCCGAAGCTCCACTGGAAGATGGCCGCCGCCTCGCTCTCCCCAGTGAAGCTGCTGGCCAAGTTCCACAACGGCTACATCGACATGATGATCGGCCTTGCATGCAACGTGATCAAGTCGAGCAGCGGTGCTGGCATCTTCCGGGGGAAGCGGGTCGTCAAGGAGAGCCAGAAGGTATGCGTGGTCTCGACCGGGGAAGAGGTCGACGAAAGGTTCGTCATGGAGGTCTATAAGAAGTTGGCGGCTTCCCGGCAATTGATGGAACTCTGAGCCCGGAAGGAATCGCGATGCTTTTTCTTCATTTGGGCTGCCGATTCGTGTATATTTTTTGGGTTCCGGTTTTTGGTTGATTGAATGCATCTTGTGTGTGTCCCAAAAGCAAGGGGGGATACTTCGTTTCAAATTTATTGATACGTGACTTTGGTACGTCGTGACTAGTATTGAGCCGTTTCTCCCATAGACTTTCATCGCTATAAAAATCATACCTGTACCCGGTATGGGTGAGCTGAGCTAACATGCATATCCAAGCGGTGAGAACCATTCGATTTAACGGTGACATGATTTGAGTGTGCTCAATGCTTGCCCCATTCATCATGTTCTCTTTGGGCTTTTCTCCTGATGTTATGAGTTTTGCAATGATTTTTGTTGTCCGATCCAACAATTGATAGCGAGTTGCTTTGATTCGACGGCAAAATGGGCCTTTTTCAGGCGAGAGTCGACGAATAATCCCTGCAATCCGACGGTTCACATTTTACATAATCAGCACAACAAAAGTACTATGAAAAATTAACATTCTCCTTTGCCAAAGACATCAGACACATCTCCACGAGTGCGACCTCATCACACCAATAAAATCCTATCTATGTGATCTCAACATGTCTCCTCTAGGGCTATACAACCAAATCGGTTTTACTTAGGAACCGGACTAGACTGCCAAAAAAATAGGTTCGAGAATCGGTTCCATTGGAATCTATCCGGGATCAGGTTTCAAATTTTTGGAACTGCTTTTAGAATCGGTTTTGTAGGCTAAAAAGACAAAATCTTAATTTCTTTTTCCCCTACATTCTAACCTCAACACTTGTTTGTCCTTTATCATTTTTCAAAACTTCTCATTAGTCTTTTTTTTCTTCCCAATTTTTTATGGATGAATGTTGAGTAAAGTTTTATAATTTATATTTTCTATTACATGTTTAAACTTTTTATCGTTTACAATTGTGTATAACTACATATTTATCTTATGGATAGTTGTTTTTGGCAAATTAGGATTTATGTCGTTCATCTTTTACTTTAAATTGTTTTTTTACTCATAATCTCATATAATTTTTTTGCTATAAAAAAAACCAGAAAAATGGACAAAAAAATAAAACAGGTTTTTGGGTAGACCCTCGAGCTAGATCAAAAAAACATGATAGGTTTTAAAATCAATTTCAAGCAAACATGGTAAGTTCTAAAATCAAGAAATTGGAAACTGATTATAACAAGGTAGGCTCCATAAACCTACTTATTCTGGAACTAATCACCTTTATAGAGAGACCTATGGAGATCGGACGGTGGGCCATTTGCCAATATCCGAAGAGTTTAGGGGGGCGGGGCAAAATGCAATTCGGAAAAGTTGTTGGTCCAAACGGAAAATGGCGAGGTGGCAAAAAAGGGATGGCACGGGAATTGATTTGCTGCTGGGGCCCCCCTGTCCACGTCCCGCTTTTGCACTGGGAGGGATTCTAACTGCCGGCTCGTCGAACTACTACTCCTCCACTCGCTCCTACACAAACCTTGGATCTCTTTCCCTAATTTCCAAGGAAAAGTCATTGGACTGTTAGATACGGCATCCCTCACATCACATCATCCATCACCAGAACTCTCGCTTCCGGTCCTTTTTTTCAACTCATGCCCACTTCTCTATCGCTACTGAAGTCAAGAGAGAATCCCTAAGAAAGACGCCGTCTCTTTATCTTCCGACATCGGATTTTCGTCTCCTGAGGACTAAGACCATGGCGAGCCGCGGCGGAGGAGACTGGGCGGGTTCATCCGCGGCCGCCGAGGAATACCATCTCCTCCCGGACCGAAGCGACCGCGACGCCATCGACGACGCTGCTTCCGACGACGCTCGACTCAAACAGCTCGGTTACAAGCAAGAGCTCCGTCGCGGCCTCACGTACGCGCCTCTCCATCTCTCGAATTTTAGTATCCGATTCTTTGGTTAGCGAATCGACCGAAATTTACGGCGATTGAACTTGAATGTCCCCGTCTCTCTCTTTCTCTCTCTTTCCGTGCGTTTTTTCTCTGAAAATGGTGCGTCAATCCCTGGAGATGTGACTGGTATCTGGAATGGGAGGTTCGATTTGGGTCGTATGTTCCTTTCTGGGGACACACCTCTTCTTCATGTCCTTTCTATGAGCTGAAATTATTAGAACGGTGGCTTCACATTCGCCCGATGGGAGTGGTCGAGGTGGAATGTGATGGTCGGGTCCGGTCGAGTCGGTTTTGAATGGATCGTTAATGCATGAATCTGTATAAGAGCGACCCATTTCATTTCATCCAACTCCAACAAGTGTACTTGAGATATTATGCACAATCGTGACGGATTTTGTTTTGAGTCAGGTTTCTGGGTCGCATAGACAGAAGCATGAGATTTTACGCACTACTAGTTTTTGACCTTTTGTTCGATATCTCATGACATTCCTGAACTTTGAAATTCATTACATTGTTATCCCTATAATCTAATGTGCAATAGCATTGCTGAATTTTCAATTGATTCGATCAAGCTCTCGTACTGTTCAGAGTATTCAATGTCGTCCTTGTGGTTTTGAGCAGGGCAATCGCCAACTTCTCCGTGACTTTCTCCATAGTATCGGTACTCACGGGACTCACCACCATGTACGGGACGGGGCTCACCTACGGCGGACCCTTGACCATGATCTACGGTTGGCCATTCGTGGGCATGATGACTCTGCTGGTCGGTTTCTCAATGGCCGAGATCTGTTCCGCTTTCCCGACCTCCGGCGGGCTCTACTTCTGGAGCGCCAAGCTCTGCGGGACTGAGTGGGGCCCCCTCGCTTCTTGGTTCACTGGCTGGTACGCCTTTACTCTCTCCCTAATCGCTAACCTTACGTGCAGCAACATGTTAGATGCTATTTAATAAATAGGCAGCATATGACACATATCCAAATGCAGTCTCTGCAAACACGACCTGAAAATGAGGTGCACAGCATCGAAACCCTACTTAGGTAGTCTTGGGATTTGGGACTCCGGTGTTAATCTGGCGTTTAGGAACAAATAGGCCTGCAGGTGGTAAACAGTTTCACGTTTAGACCCGCCCACTACGAATTTAGGCCCGCGTCATACTGGATCCACAAAGTTAGTCAGGTATTCCATATGTTCTGATCAACCTAAACCGACGTGGGCTTCCTTGTTGCAAAAATAAATAATTATAGAAAATTATACTCGACCCAATTTAGGTGCACATGGATAGATACCGCGTCTCATCCATGGTAATTAGTCCGATTTGCGGTATCGAAATTTGAGGCATTCTGGTCGCAGACGTTCTCAAAATTTGCCTGCGCAGCGCGTGATCTAAATCCAACTACAAAACCCAATGGCCCATGATGTAGCCCAATGTAGAAAACGATGCACGTTTCGGATGCAGACAAAGGCCCGTTGTATGACCAGGCACGAGATCATCGGACGTGTTCCGGGATTATCCGGCTCTGACCAATTTGGATCCGAAATGATTTTTTTTCTTTTGTTGCCGCCCTAGCCTATGGTACGTGCTTTGCTACGTGCGAGATTTCCAATCGATTTGCCTGCCATACACCGTCACATTCCCACATCGACCAAGAAAATCAGATCAAAGGTTCAGATTTCCTTTTCCTGGGTCAAAGATTCAGATTCCGTTTCGAAGTTTTAGCACGCACGTTTCGCCAACCCAGAAGCACGTGTAAGCTGAATTTTCTGACACATTTCTATTCTATTTCTTTGGTCAACTTTGTCAATTGATGTTTAATTTTCCGAATTTTCGTGTGGTCGCTTAGGAAACACGTACGTGAGCCGTCCAAACTCTTTCTCCATGGCAAAGCGGGCGATGCTTTTTACTTTGAAAAAAAAATCATGAGCTGAAATTTGGACAAATCGTTTGGGGAAGAGAAATTTCATGCGTTGAGATTGTTGACTCGCGGGACATGGCCACGTAGCATGTGTTAGAAAACTTGTAACTTGGATCAACTAGGCCATTTTTATTTTTTTTGGATATCGGGAGCTTAACGTAAAACTTTATTTTGTTCCAGTTTAACAATTTTTTTTGTCCCTTTCCTATCAAGAATTTAAATTCTATGACGTGTCGATATTTGTATATCATAGAAACTTTTAAAAAATAAAATAAAGTATGTAAGTAGTAAGATTTTGATTAAAAAATAGAGTGTTATGTAGTTACGCATTCCAAGGAAGGAAGAATGGCCAGCTAGAGGTGCGGAAGGCGACAAGAACGTGGCACGATGTCAAATTTTGGAGCTCGTCGGCTAGACGACAGAGAAAGACTTAATTGAATCTCGATCTTGATCGAACAGGATTCCTTTCAACAAACCCAAAGAGAGAGAGAGAGAGAGTTCACATGCACGAATTCATCCAGGCCTTAATACGGATTTATAATGTAGATTCTAACGTCCAGTGTCTTGATTTCGATTGGCTATATTGGGTACGACGAGCTGTAGTCAGCTGACGCACAATCATTGATAAAAAAAAAAAAAACGGGAAATTACAGAGTCAAGAATCGAATGATGACCGAACGGCATCAGGCCAACTCGAGAGGAGAAGCAACGTTTCCAAAGAGTCACTGTCGCGAGCTCGCATCTTTCTTTCTTCCCTTCATACCATCATTGGCTGCTCCGTTTGACCACTCCTCCTCAGAGCTGCAATCCATGAAAAGAACCCTGTTCCCTTGATATTTGGAGGTGACTTTGCTACGCTGGTTTGATTGGATTGCTCCTCTGAAGCGGGAAAGCTTCGTTCCTGGCCAGAACTTATCAAACTCACCGAACAAAAGTGAATAAATAAAGAAGATCTCGAGTGGGGGAGAAGCAGAAGCGGAGAGACTGACCGGAGCATTCTTGAAGTCTCCTTTTCTCTGGGCTTTGTGAAGAAGAAGAAGAAGATGGTTTATGATCGCGATAAAAGGGACCTTCCGACTCGTGCAGCTCAAAACGGTGCCGTCTCCGTTGACTCGGGCCACACCCGTTTGCATGAGCTGGGCTACAAGCAGGAGCTCAAGCGCGACCTCTCGTAACGCTCTCTCTCTCTTTCTTGCGTACCTCCATAGTTTCTTCTGGGTTTCTGGCTCGGACTGGGTCTTCCGTTGGGCTCTTCACTGAGGCGTCTGAGTCCGTTTTTGGTTTTTGGTGGGGATAAATTTTTTTGTTTGCAGGGTGATATCGAATTTCGCGTTTTCGTTCTCGATCATATCGGTGCTCACCGGCATAACCACGCTCTACAACAATGGGCTCCGGTACGGTGGGACGGCCTCGATGGTTTACGGGTGGTTCCTTGCTGGTGTTTTCACCATGTTTGTCGGGTCGTCCATGGCTGAAATCTGTTCGGCTTACCCGACCTCTGGGGGCCTCTATTACTGGAGCGCCAAGCTCGCGGGCCGGAGATGGGCACCGTTCGCATCTTGGTTGACTGGCTGGTAAATTGTTCTTCGGTTAGTTTTATGATGACACGAGTGTTTAGGCATTTTTGGATACTAATACCCTCAATGGAGACCCCAATTTCTCCCTAGCATCCTGTATCCTATATTAGCAAATTGAATTGGTTCGTTTCCAGTATCATTGTTTCTACAAATAGCTGTGTTTGATGTAGTGGATAGAGTCAATCACAATATTGCTATTGAGCGGGAATGCACGTTCCTTAGTGGGGTCTGGCGTCGCTCTCACTTTTCCTTGATTAGTGATCACTTGGATCTAGTAGGTGCCTTAGTAACAATTGCTTGATATTGGTTGGATTTTGTTTGGTCCTTTCGCATTCTAGAAAGCTTATTGAGATGTCTCATTGCCGTCCCTTTCCCTTCATTATCATGGTCTTGCATTTTCCATGAACTAGTGCAAAATGCAGCCAACACAGGGTGAGATTCAGTAGCAGCAATTTGAACATTGAAGCCCACTCCTTTCCCTACAGCTCCTCTAGTTTACCATAACTTTAATGATAGGCAACGGGATCGTTTGAACATTATAAAGTGAAGAATTATGACAGATGAGTTTGGTTCATACAAAAAGCTCAAATACATTGAACGGGTATTGCTTCTTTAGTTTGGTAGGCCGAAATTCTGCCTGAGGAGGCGCGAATACTGCAGTCAATAGCTCTATTGTAAACCTGGAGATGCATCACATAAAGGTAGTGCAACCATGAAAGTGTTCCTGTATTGTGCTTAAACCTGTTATTTTGTGCGTACTGCTGGACCCTTTCAAGAACTACAATTTTGCATTGGCATTACGGCATGCAGCAGGATTGACTGGAGGGAGTTTAGATAAAGGGGAGTAATTCACTACTCCAAAGGGCAAATTCTGAATGTCTGGGTACCACCTTGACATGAGTTCTAAATATGCCATTCCATTTACTTAGTCAATAGACAATAAGACACAGAGGTCCTATACTTGCATCTTATGATATGTAAATCAGATTGACCACAAGAAACTACTAAATTTTAGTTGTGCAATCCAACCCCAACTGTCGGTTTGCCATGTCAAGCAAATTCAGCGAAAAGAGTCAAATTTTCATGGTAGATGCATAAACTCAAAACGCTCACCATTAGATTATACTGATACGAGATGACTTTTCCTCTGTCCTGCATCCAGCCGTTCCTCATTTATTTTCTTTATCCAACTATGTGCAAGTATCTGGTTTCGCTTCCACTATATTCTTGATCTCTAAGAGCTGCATATTTCTTTTAAATGACATCTTATCTTATCTAACATGCTTACAAATTCTCTCTTTCAGGTTCAATATTGTTGGTCAGGTACTACTGAAAACTCCTTATGGAACTTCAAATCCCTCGCTATATTCAGTGATCCCAAGTTTTCACCAGTTCTAATAATTTCTGGTATATTTTCATTTGCAGTGGGCAGTCACAACTAGCATAGATTTCTCTCTGGCACAGTTGATTCAGGTTATTATTCTCCTAAGCACTGGTGGTAAAAATGGTGGCGGATATGAGGCATCGAAGTATGTTGTTATTGGTTTCCATGGGGGAATCCTGCTCCTTCACGCTATTATAAACAGTCTTCCCATTTCGGTTGTATCTTTCTTTGGACAGCTAGCTGCTGCTTGGAATCTTGTAGGTGAGGAATCGAAACCCTGCAAGAACATTTCATGAGGCTTAATTTCTCAGTTTCATTAGTGATCCTTTCCTTTATCCTCCTACAAGCCTTGGCTTTCTGGTTTCAGGTGTTGTT
This sequence comes from Angophora floribunda, assembly GCA_014182895.1. Taxonomy (NCBI): domain Eukaryota; kingdom Viridiplantae; phylum Streptophyta; class Magnoliopsida; order Myrtales; family Myrtaceae; genus Angophora; species Angophora floribunda. The sequence continues at coordinate 34,818,066 of CM024706.1, read as the reverse complement.
GTTCTCATGATTCTCATCCCCTGTGTTGCAACGGAAAGGGCTAGTGCCAAGTTTGTTTTCACTTACTTCAACACTGATAATGGGGAAAATATCGACAGCAGAGCCTATATATTTGTTCTCGGACTTCTAATGAGTCAGTATACACTTACTGGGTATGATGCATCTGCTCACATGGTAAGTCTACCTTCATTACCTTTTTTTTGTTCAACTCTGGGAACAAAATCATTGCACACACAAGATTTAAAGGGGGTTTCAAGATAAACTCATCAGAAAAGCCTCACAACATAGGAATTTTGCTCCAAATGATCCTCATAAGCTTTAAGTTATAGTTGATGGGAACATTGTGTAGTTACTTGGTAAATTAATACCTTCCACTTTTCTTTGAGATTCTGCCTATTCTCTTGACCATATCATATAAATATGACATAATCAGATGCATAGTTCACTTCAGCCCTTTTTTTTACCTCATTATCACCCAAATGTTTAGATGTGTGAAACTGAAATCCTGCTCTCATATCCTTCTTTTTCTAGACAGAGGAAACCAAGAATGCTGATAAAAACGGTCCAAAAGGAATTATTAGTTCTATCGGGATATCTATCATTTTTGGATGGGGTTACCTAGTAGGTATCACCTTTGCAGTGACAAACATCTCGTATCTCCTAAGCGATGATAATGATGCTGCGGGTTACGCAATTGCTGAAATATTCTATTTAGCATTCAAAAGCAGATTTGGCAGTGGAGTTGGGGGTATAATTTGCCTAGGGGTGGTCGCTGTCGCCATATTTTTCTGTGGCATGAGTTCAGTCACCAGCAATTCCAGGTAAACATTTTTCTCTCTGTAACTATAATCAGATCGACTCTTGAATAGGAGATTCACGTGATGCAAAATGTCATTGTCAGGATGGCTTATGCATTTTCTAGAGATGGAGCGATGCCATTTTCATCACTGTGGCATCAAGTGAATAAGCACGAGGTCCCGATAAATGCAGTTTGGCTCTCAGCTTTTATATCCTTTTGCATGGCGCTGACTGTAAGAACATCTTTTTTATTTTTTCTCCCTTTGAATTTTCTATTCCTGCTTCAGGGACATTTTAGATCATTTCTGTTTGATCTCTTGATGTGGGAAGATCCAACTAAGTGCCACTTTAGCTCTGTCCTGGCCAATTAATAAATCAACTTTTTTCTGCATCCCTCAATCTGCTGATCGGCGAGCTTCTCCAATCTGTTTTGCAGTCTCTTGGAAGCATTGTAGCTTTTGAGGCAATGGTGTCCATAGCGACAATCGGGCTGTACATTGCTTACGCCCTCCCGATTTTCTTCAGGGTGACATTGGCCCGCAAATCCTTTGTCCCAGGGCCATTCAACTTGGGTCGGTACGGGGTGGTAGTCGGATGGACCGCGGTCCTCTGGGTGGCAACCATCTCAGTTCTTTCTCGCTGCCTGTGGAGTACCCCATCACGACAGAGACGCTCAATTATACTCCGGTTGCAGTCGGCGGCTTGTTCATTCTTGCGGTTTGTTCTTGGGTCTTCAGCGCTCGGCATTGGTTTAGAGGTCCCATAACCAACATAGATACTTGAATTCAGTGTGGTAGTTGTACACGAATGCTATGTGCAGAAACATTCAGCGATACAAGAAAAATGCAGTAGCTTCGCATGATGTTGAATGGTAGTCGCAGCAAGCCCCCCTCTCTCCCTCCCGCCGAAGATTTTCCTTTTACGCACAGCAACACACTTGCTTAGATGTGCACGAGATTGTTCGTGCCATAGCTCCAGTACATCGATGTCTCACGCCATTGGAAAAACTCAGACAATTGGAACAAAGTGGTATTTACTATTTATGAGCTGGGACTCTTGTTCGATTCATGCCTTTTCATCTGATGAATTAATAAACCTATCTCGCCTCCAACCTCAGGCATGTCCAAAGCATGACATCCTTTTTATTTTCTGATGTTCCATGACAAATGAAGTACTTTTCCTTAGGAGTAAATGTCTGGCGTCCAACGAAAAGAAGGCTATCCATGTCGACTGCAGAATCATCACATTGTAATTTAGCTCTGATAGGATCGGGTCTTAGCTCTTTGTAATTCGGTTGGGTACGGCATGTTTTGAAGTAATAAGAGAACGTTAATATTAGATTAGCGAGGTGATAACAAGTCATTAAGTGACCTAAAATATATGGTAATCAACTCGATCACCTATTACAGTATTGTCAAATATTGTCGGATTTGGCACTTGGTCAAACCCTAGTGTTGATGTGTTGGGAGATAATTTGGGTCATACACACTCAAGTATTGTGAAAGTGAAATGATATGCTTTATTTGCATTCTCACTTCCAATTCGAGATGATATTTGTTGCATAAAATATATAGGAATAAATGTATTAGAAATCTTAAAATTTATCAAGAAAGTATAATTGACTTATAAAATTTTCAAAAAGTACTATTAAATCCTAGAACTTATCACGAAAGTGCAATCAAATCTTAAAATTTTCAAAAATTATTATCAACAGAACGACTTGATTTGATTAATTTTTAGAATTTGATTATATTTTTTGAAAATTTTAAGACTTAATTATATTTTTATGATAAATTTTAAGACGTACAATTTACCCATTCCAAATCTATAAAATTCAATTCCCCTCCGTGACCACTGGCCGAAAGGAGCCAAGCCGTCAATCCGCTCTGCCTTGCCTACGTGGCGATTGCCCATGGGCAGCATTTCCGGACTAGTGGATAACAGTACGGGCCTCACATGCGGAACCCAGATAACGTCAGCGGGGCCCATGTGGCCCACGTGTCGCAACCCACGTAAGAAAGGTTTCGCGCCCCAGAGCTGACACGTCGGACGAAAAGGTTGGCCGGGGCACGGCGAAGATGAGATCAGGGGAAGAGAAAAGTGGGGAGATAAAGCTCCGAAGTAAGGAGATGAAATTTTCCCGGGAAAATGGGAAGTGAAAGGGAAGGAAAAAAGCTGGGCTCCTGATCTTCTCATGAAGCAGACAGGTAGCTTCTTCTTGCAGTCTTCTCTCTTGATAGGTTGATTTGCTGAAGATGATCCTCATTTTCTATGTTGTCGTGACTCAGGAGATCGTTTCGAATGTTTTTTCCTTTCATTTTTTTCTGGTTTGATTTAGCTACATGCACATTGGAAAGGACTCTCTGTAAATCAGGTGGACTCTGAGAACTGTAGAGATCCGTGCGATAGAATTGACTTTTAAGCTCGTTTGACTGAAGTCTCGGTACGTGGTTGATTGTCTAGCGCTGACGTTGAGCTGGAATTTCTCACTTCTAGCAATGCATATTTAAAAGAGGTGAACAGCTTCCCGAGAAGACTCTTGATTTTCCTTAGGAATGGTTTTTGAAGATGATTCTCTAGGCTTTTGTCCGGCCCTGCGACACCCTTTAAAGTATTCTCACATTTTCTTGCCCTTCGTTTGCCATACAAGACAGTCAGGACCACAAAGCTATATTTGTGTTATCTGGTGAAGGATAAAGCATAGGTAGAATGAGCAGTATGCAGTACGACCTGATTGCTTTGTATTCTTTTACTAGCTACTTTCTTTATCTCCTTGGATGGGTAATTTAAATGTAATTCACATCATAGATGAAAAAACTTGACCAAAAATTTCTATAATAGGACTGAAGTTCCTCATGCTTTAGATGCATGAGACATCTGCTTCTTATTGATTAGGAAACCATCCTTGGGATCTCAACAGTTTGTTGGCTACATAAGCCTGGTGTTAAAGCCATCATCATGTCTGTTTTGATGGTTCTGAGCTGGATGCCTGGTTTACCATTTCCCCTTTTGAATCTAGTTGAATCATTTGGTTATGTGTAACCAGTTGATCGTTAACATTAACATTAGCAAGAAGCATTCTCATACAAAGGTGTATAATGGTACTGACTCTTGGATGGGGATGGCATACAGAATCATGACGCCAAAAAATTGAAGCTTATGATCCAAAGTGAAAAGAACATGGAGAAAGTCTGTGAATTCTGCAGGGCTTTGAGGCCCGTCATCTACTGTCAAGCCGACGCAGCACAACTTTGCCTCTCTTGTGATGCAAAAGTACATTCGGCCAATGCACTGTCTAACCGCCATCTCCGATCTCTCCTATGTAATTCTTGCCGATACCGCCCAGCGTATGCTCACTGTCTGGACCACAAGCTGTATATCTGTCGTAATTGTGACAGGAGGATCCATGATGGGTCTTGTCAGCATCAGACGCAGGCAATCAATAGTTACATGGGCTCCCCTTCAGCTGATGACTTTGCCGAATTATGGGACTTAGACATGAGCCAATTGGGCAATCTTGGTTGCACTGGTCCATCTGATTCCTCTTCCCATGAATTCGTGGATTTGGGCACAGTAACTGTGGATACTTCAGGTTCAGTTTGTTCCAGGAGAATGCAATGTTGGATCAAGAATTCGAAAAAGTTCTAAGGTAGGCATCTTTTTATAATTGTCAATTGCATAAGCTCTGTTAGTTTTTTGTGACGATTAGCCATTCATCATAAGATATCAAGTGGAGTTCTATGTGGCCGATTTGGGCTTGTTTTTCATACTGGTAGTCTTAAACAGACAAATAGAATGACTGTTCTTGTGTCTATCATCTCCTCCTTTTTCAGACATCATGCAACGGTCAACAGAATCAGTCGTCCTGCTTCATTATGCAACAGATTCTTGACTTGAGAAAGCTTCAACTAAATGAGAAGGACAGCTTGCCATTGATTTGTGATCAAGAACAAATTGATTTTTCTTCGTCATTTTCTCATAGTCCAAGGAAGTTCAATGAGACTACTGATCAGAGTTTGCGGAGCTGCCACAATCTTTCTGGTGAAAGGAACTCCTTGCTCCAGGATCTGAAAGTGGAGACCTCTCCTTCAACATTTTCCACACTAGGGAACTTACCATCATCTTCAACTTCTGGCACTCCTAGTCCTTGGCAAAGCGAATCCATCTGGCAATGCAGAAGCCCTTTTCAGACTAGTCAGGTTTGATCATTGTCATTGAGTCTGCAGTAGATGATAATTGCATGATATTTCTTGCTTCAGTTCTCCATGTGGGATGCAGTGTTCATCTATGAGGGAGTTTCCTCTTCTTAAATTTATTAAACATTTTGATTTCAAGTTCAGGTGAATTTCTCATTGAACAAGAGCAACTTCATTTTTATAAAATATGCTTAAGCAGTTCAAATGTTCAGTAGTAGTTTTGGACGGAGTTACGTGGTTCTTATTTTGATTCATAATAAAATTCTTGGTCATGTTGTTCCTATTGCTTCTTCATATAGTTGCACATAGTGTTGATGAAAGATGTGCAGCTAAGATGCTGATAACGAGAAGATGAATTGTAATGGGCTTCATATATGGTACTTTTCCCTAGAAGCCTTCAGTGAGAAGTGCCAGTGCTTTGATGACAGAAATAATGCAATAAAAGGAATTTCTATAATCTACTCTGCTTAAGGTTCATCTTCATCTGCATGATGTATTACTACTCATGGAGAGCCATTGATGTGCAGTTTTGGGCCCAAAATATGCAAGATCTTGGGGTTTGCGAAGAGCTTGTTTGCCATGATGATTTTAACATTCCAGAAGTTGATGTGACATTCCAAAACTATGAAGAACTTTTTGGAGGAGAACAAGACACAATCAGAGCTCAGCTTGATGAAAGCAAGCTGGCATGTTCTTCTTTGGACAAGGATGTTCCTCTTGATGACTCAGAGAATAGCCATGCCAAATTTCTCAAGGTTTTACTAACAACCCTCTTAAGGAAGAACATTTAATTTCTACGACTTGACTTCCCAGTTGGAGTAACATACCACAGGGTAATAGATTTAAATTTTGTCCCCACCCTCAACTTCCTACAACCGCACAAACACAGACCCAGAAAAGAGGAGGAGAAAGTTATTACAAACTGCAGGAAAAAGCAGAAGGAATAGGTTACTGAATTATAATAGTTTCTCTTTGAGTGTGAAATGTTAAAAGAACATATTATTGCAATAATCTGCTGAATATGACAGCAGACCAGCAATGAGAAGTACAAGCAACGTGCTCAATTAGTTCACACTTAGTACTGCCATGGGATAATATAGTATAACTATCATGAATTGGTGTTTTTTTCTAATTAATGTACTGTTCTTTTGCATGGTCTAATATGGACTTTGGAAACAAAAGCCTATAGGCTTGGAAAAACAGGCATTCCCTTTGACAAACTGATAAGTACTCGTTAAATTACCACAAAATTTTTTGTTTGTGTTGTGCACTTGAAGCAGTGGATTGAGGAAGATAACTGGTGGCGGTAGACAAATTATAAATGACCTCAGATTTGGTCAAAGTCCATTTGATTGGATAAAATGCTGTCATCAATTTTCTGGCAGGCCTGACGAGATTTTCAATACTTTAGTCCTCGAGTGATGAGAATTTTCAAATTCTATAATATGTATCTCACTGCAGGATGTAATTTTGTATGACAGGATATTACAGTGGCTACATCTGTTTGCTTCAGCGCCACATCTGTTATGGATGACGACACAGTTCTTACCAACCAGGTTAATCTCATGCGGCAGGGAACCTTGGGTCTGTGCCCCTCCATTCGACAATCTTATTCAACATTGTCACCCTCATTTTCAAGGCTTACTTCAGAAAGCACCGGTTTAGATTCTCTTGAAAGCAGTCTTTCATCCAGCATCATTCGAGGAGAACAACAATGCAATTTGCCTGGGGAGGACATTGTCGAGAGGGATGGCAGACAAACCTACATGATGAGAAATATAGACAGAGAGAAACCTCGAAGGTATGCACTAATTTGACCCAAACAATGCGATGTGTCCTCTCAATGATTTGAGTTCTATTGACTAGCTTTAATAAGTAAGCTAACTTATTCTACTCTATTCACTGTAAAGGAGGTGCGCATAATTTAAGTTTCATATCCGGACCGTGGTAGGAAAAAACTAGTCCCCAATCCGATTGATGAATCATGAACATATCGACTTCGCTGGAATTAATCGCTCTTGTCATGTTAACAACCGAAATAGTGTATGTTCATTAGTGCAAACATGTCATTTTAAGGTGCTTGTTTTTGCACAGATTAGCCACCTATGCCCGTGAGCAGGCGAGGTTGGAAGTGTAGACAGTTTTTGCTATATATCTCCATAAATTAGCAGGACCATGTCGCCTGTGGGCCTATGTAGAAGGATCTTTCTGACTCATATTGATCGAAATCATGGCTAGAAAATAAAACAGCTAATACTGGTCAACATAAAACTTGTTCTTTTTGAAAGAAGATGAATGTTCCTTCTTTTCAGGCATGAGAAAAGAACTCAGAATGCACCCCAAAGAGGGAAAGCAGATGCAGGGAAGCGTATAAAGGGAAGGTTAAAGACCGAGGGATACGACTCTGATACCATCAGCGCCAAAAGAAGCGACTGAAAGTGGTCTTCATCTTCATGTTTTGTAGCTGTGCTGTACAGAAATTACTGGGGCTATGGATCTCGTCCTGCTGTGCTACTTGTGTTTTCTGAATGTAAATTAATTTTCTGTATCTTAAGCAAGCGCAAGCAAAACCAAATGCTTAGAGCGTCATTAAGGAGTCCATGGAATTAAAGAGAAGGAAAGCAGAGGTGAGAAGAATCTGCAGAAACTGCGCATAGATTTACACCAAGGTTTACACACACACAAGTTGGTGTTGCGCTTGCTATGGAAACGCCAAAGGGTGGTCGTGTTTACGCTTTGTTTTCGTTTCCCTTTTTTTCTGAAAGTCATGGAAATCAATAGTGAGACCAGATTAAGAAAAGTCTTGATGAAATTTCCAACACTAGTCTTGGCCGAGTTAACCTCAGAAGCACGGTGTGAAGAGAAGGGGCTGTTCAGACCTAAACAAGTCCTTGAAAGACTTGATCTCGATCTTGATCTGGACCTTGGGATCACTGGAATGTAAAATTTTCAAAGGATATTCCTCTCCTTGGGGAATAGAAAGATATAAGGAGAATTAGATGGTATAAGACATGCAGATATCGACGTGTTAAAGTAAGGAACGCATCCATGAAACCCGTCATCTCTGTTAAACAAATCAATGGGTCACGGAGGTCCTTGTAGTGGCAAAAGCTCCCTTCCTTTGATGAGGTCCCCTCTTTAACCATTCAGTCGTTTCTTTTTATGGGTCGGCAGGTGGGGTTTGGTGGATAATTCCGATGGCCTCTCCTCGTCAAAAGGGAAACGAGGTGATCGATGATAATTCTTGTCGCCTCCCCCACACCATCCGTCGGTTCACATTTCACCCCCTTTTGGATTTGGTAATTCACCGCACAGGTCAAAAGAGACGGCGAGGCTACCGAAATGGGATCCAATGTGGAGGACCGTGTGAACCGCCGTGTAAGGCCATTCTTCGGCGGCTTCAAACGGGCAAATTCTTATGGCCAAGTTCTTGCAAGGGAACTCGCGTTTCTATAAACCAAATCTATCATAATCATTGATCGTGTAAGCTTTCTATATGATCTTAGATTATCGATAATAATGAGTGCTTGCATCCATTGACCTCGGGTCCAACAAAAAGCTGCTCAAATTCTTGCCCGTACTTGAGAGCATGGGAGTTGGGTTCATCCCGCTTGTTGATTATGCGAGACCCACGTGATCAATAGCTATGATTACTTTTGATCAACTGGTCTAAATCAGGACAAGAGTTACTCATTTTCAACCGATGTAAGTTCGTGTTGTCCGGGTGTCATGAAGCTCAGAAAGTGCCACGAAAACTCTAAAATTATATTTATTGTGACATAATTACTCCCAAACTAATTTTGTGTCGTCGAAATCACCAAATCCATACAAGTGTGACAAATGTCATCAATGCTTTAAAATTATATTAATGCAATAAAAATCTCATTTATCTACCACAAAAAAATTTATATTTTCCCCTGTTGCTCTGCCAACAGTTTTTTTTTTTTTTTTTTGCATTTCATCAATACCACAAACTTTTACTAGCAACAAAGGTATCATTGCCAAAATCTTCTGGCATTATTTCAAAGTCCAAAGTTTAGGGCTTTGAATGGTAGGTAGAAAGAAATTTCGTCACACCAGAAAACTTTTGTAGGTTTTCATGATATAAAATTCTTTTTTTTTATCAGTGTCACAACGAACTTTATTTGGAATTTGGTGTCACAATGGACATAGTTGAAGACTAACATTTAATCTCAATATAAACATAATTATATTGATATCTGAGCCAAAGTCATGATAAAAAAGATTGATTATTTTACAAAATCGCATGAAACATTAATCATAATAACACATTAAAGTCAGCGTGTGAAATGAAAAGATAGGTTACACATAGGAAATCGCAAGAGTTTCATTTTTTTTTTCTTTCCACTAACCAATTATCAGCAAAACTTCGCATGATCGGACCAAATCAAAACTCCCAAAAAAAGAAGAAGATAATTCGGCCCTTTCAATATCAAAGAGTAATTTTACAAAAGCTAAGAGCGAGCGAAGGGCGTTGTGTAATGAAAGCAAATGCCAATGCGAGGGGGGAAGACTTTTTGTTTGATGGGGGGTTTGCCTTTCTCGTGGGAGTAGAGAGAGAGAGAGAGGATTGAGAAGTCCGAGGCGCACACGAGAGTGACCGGTGTCGTGTCAACCGCTAGCCCGACAGTGGGGTGACCCAATTTTGGGGGCCCCTTTATCGAATTTCCCACCCTCCCTCCACACCAAAACCCACCCTCCCCCTCCCCCTAATTTTTGGCCCTTTCGAGTATCCAATGATTGACCATTTCTTCCCTCCCCTCCACTCCACTCCCTAACCTCCCACCCCCACGCGACCATGCCGCACGCGCTTTCTTTCTATTCATCCGTTGGTTTTTCCACTTCCATTCTCTACTCTGCTTGTTAAATCCACAATTTTGAAATGATCGCCATATCCCCTTCTCACCCCCCTCCCCACCCAAAAGGCCTTATTAACTCGGCTTGTCTGAATTCTCAATTCAAATTTATCGTTACCCTCAGTCATTATTAATGATCATCCTTCACTCTCTCTTAATTGTCATGACCTCGAGTGAAAGTCCTTTCTTTGTGTGGCCAATCTCACGGTCAGAGTTCTTATAACTAGTTCTTACAACTGTCGTAACATGGTGTAAAAGACAGATAAGATCTGAGGCCACGAGGCAAGTGTTTTGGCAACAGGCCGACAACAACAAGGCGAGTTGTCGAAAATCACAATCACAAACATAAAGGACAGGAGTGTCTTTGGCGACTAAGCTAAGGGTTAGGGTTAGATTCTTTTCACATAGGAGATGCATATTGGTGGGTGTGCGGAGATGGGTATGAATATTTATGAAAAGGAAAATTGCAATGTATTAATTGGATGCAAAACGTCAAAGAAATGAGGATTCAAACTTGCACTTTCAAAATTAGAGAAAGCAAAGTGGCCGAAAACTCGGACATGTGTCTAGCGCTTTCCTTTTTTGTTATCATACTAGCAATCAGAGATCGAAACTACTGTCAAATTTGATGTGATTACTCGAAATTTGAGAATTTCGAGACGCGTTGACTTCAATCATAACTAAAAGGCACGATTAAATTGACTATGCATATAAAAAAAAAAGTGAATTGAAACTTTCTTCAAATATTTACCGCCGTCATTTACATGCAAACAAGAAGGATCAATCTTGATAGAATGCAACAAAAAAAGACTACAGAAATCAAAATAATGTTAATCATCCCTCTAAATTTAGAGGATCCTGATCCATAAATTTATGTGCTTTTCTTTCTGCACAGGCATTGGGTGCGCATCAAGATTAATCCGTAAAACTTCACTTGACTAAAACTTGAGCGGTGATATATAAATTATGTGCGTAAGGTTTTACATGATGGTCCAAATTCCACAAAAACGATTGGCGAGTGTAGAATACGCGCCCCGACAGGCGCACGAGGGAATCTTCGGGTGGCTTCGGCCTTCTTCATACTGTAGCATCGTCAAAGTCAACAAGCCTTATTATCTGACACGAGAAAAAGCCGCATTTATATATTACGCCGATAATTATGACGTACTAATTGCGTGGCATGACGTCGAACCGGGTCGCCCTCCATGCTTTCAAGCCCATTTTGATCGGGCCCGGGTCGAATGGAAACCCTGAAATTCAAAACCTGAATTCGACCAAACTTAGGAAAAACCTCCTTTTTTCATTAAATTATTAACTTGGTTAAATTTTAATTTGCCATTTTCGTGAATCGAAGCAAAATTTTATTGGAAAATGACTCTCTCTCTCTCTCCCTTTTTAGTTGCACACATACAATTATGGAAGTTGTGCAATCTTCAATACATACACCAATTGTTCTCATGTTATGAGTGATTAATTGACATAAAAGTATAATATTTTTCAATTCAATGTGCTTAACAAGCGCCCCACGACACTCGTTAACACAAACTCTAACATGTTAAAAGTAGAAATATTGTTTTGAGCAAGGATATCTGCACATCTCTCGAATTTTGACTCCATTGGAACATGGATATCCTACCAACGTAGATTTTCGTACATTTTGCAACTCTTTTCTTCTAATGGATAAGGGGAGACAATTTCTTTTTGATATTTCTATGTTGAGTGTACATTCTCAAATTTAATGTGATCCATAAATTTGTGGGGAGGGGCAAACATTCACGATTTGCAACCTATCTTGACAAAACAACAACCAATGAAATTAAGGACACCTTTTGGGAAAATATTTTTTTTAAACGACAAACTTGGTTAAAGGTTAATGTGCGAAATTCACTTGATGTAAAGGATGGACATGTACCGACATGACACATTATAATTTTTTTTTCAAATTCTACTGAAAGCAAGCGTGAAGGTAGTATTGCAACCTGGCCTTATATTTTTCTAGGATGAGGTGTAAAATGGGTCCGGGATGCATTATTGGTTTATCATGAGAGGGGAGGATGACACAACGAGAGAGTCAACTAAGAACAGATAATAGGTCCATTGATGGAGCATTGTCACGAACATAATGATGGGAAAGGGCATGGTGTGTCATCGCATGGGCCGCCGGATTGAGAGATCAGGAAGCGCTGTACGAGTATGCACCATGCATGGAAAGAAGAAGAAAGGAGGAGTGGAAAGGAGGAAGAGGAAGAAGAAGAGGAAGAGGAAGAAGAAGAGTGGTGCAATGATGGGAACAACGCCACCAACTTTGTCAAGGTGGAAAAACTGGTGTGTGCGCGAGTGTGAACAGCGAAAAGCGAGATCCAAGCACGATCTCGCCGCTGACTTTTCGCGTTTCTTTTGCTCCCTCTCTTTGCTTTGGGCGTGTTAAAGGGAGATAGAGGGGCGCTTTTATTCCGGTAGTCGTCGTTTACCGATTCAGCTGCTGCTGCTTTTCTCTCTCTCTTTCCACCATAATCCCTCCAAGCCACAAGTCTGTGGTTATGTACAGCTACGTTTCATGATTCAACAGTCAATGTCGTGACAGAATGGACGATTAGAGGCGCAACGAGGACCACTATCGTTTCCTTTATCGTTTGTTCTCTTGTGGACATCTTTGGTCAGGCAAGCAACCACCCACTCTGTTCTCTAACCACCGAGAAAGGTGATACACGCTCCAAAAAGGTGGAGTTAACTTGACCAAAATGCCTCTAGTCTTACAGAAATTTCATCCAAAACTATCTAAACATTAACAACTCTCTCTCTCTCTCAAAATAAAGACCGAGACTTGCGCAAACGCAGTGAGTCGTGACGACCATGCAAACCTAACGCTCACCTTAGGCAACCCTAAATAAGGGTCGCTGATGCCTAAGCCATCAGATTTGAGGAATAGCCTCATATTTGGGATGCCATTCAACACAACACACGCATAAAAATTGGCAATGCGTGTGGTAGTGTGTCACATGACTGAGGCTTGGAGGTCCACAGCAACGACAGTGTCATGGCGAACGAGGATGACATTGGAGTGGGAACAAGTAAGAAGAATTGAAGGGGAAAGACGAAGACTTAAAAGATAAAGAGGGAAAATAAATTGAAGTCGTTTAATTTTAGCTGTGTTTGAAGTGTCGTCCTCTCAATAAAGTAAACTGCAATCCTCAATTCATCCTTTAGACTAAGAGGATCCCAATCTCTTAAAAAGGAATTAATTATGACGTAAAATGACAGTGTCCTACGGTTGAAATTTGATCTATTGCCCTATAGTTCAATCTCACCAATTAAAAGAACAACGAGGTGGAGATTCGAAGTGTAGAATTTTCCTTTCCAGCCTCATGTTTTCATGAGGGATGCACGAAAGATAAGTACATGTCGGGCAAGGATGACATGTAGGTACTCGAATTTTTGTACTCAGAAGGTACCTCATGATCCGAGCCAGAACCTTGGAGCTTTCATGTTACACAACAGACCTTTTAGCAAAAAAATTTCCCGTAAAGAAAAATCTACGAACATATCGACCCACTTTCACACCACGTACATTGTCATAAAGAAGAAGCAACTCTCGTGACGTCTACGAGAATATAGAACATGCTGAATGTAGAAAAATAGTAGAAAGTGATTATTAAATATGATGGTCTAAATGCATTGTATAAAAATTACACTCAAAAATAATTTATCAAATATATTTTTTCCCATTTTTTGTAAGTTTCATTATTATCTATCATAAGCTTTTACTTAATGAGTATGCAACCGATAGTTTCAACAGGAGGATTGGTAAAAAACTAGAAGCCGTTCATGTGCATATATCATAATTCATAATAATTACAGCTGTCTTATCAGTGCTTGATGGAATTCAAAAAAAGTCATTCCTTTATCCATAAAAGCTTTAAGCTTCCAAGTTTTAAAAATGATGATTGATCTATCATGGAATGACAATTGTCCTTTTTTTCAACTTGCATAATAATTTTTGGACATCTAATTTGTGATAAACTAGTAAACTCAGCAAATAAACTCGAAAAAGAGTGCACATGGAAAGTGGGATTGATGGACTTCTCGGGTCCGTGTGCCATCGTTTCACGATCCATTACCCGCACATATATCTAGGCAAATGGCCATCCTCAGACGTCCATCAAACCCCTCAATTATAAGGCAATAAATCTAAAAAGTTGGCCAATGAATAAGACTCTTGTCGCCATCCGAAAGCTCCATAAGCCCGAATTAATGCAAGCAAAAGGAGGAGGAATATATATACATAAACATATATATGTAAAAAGCAAAGTTTCACTCGCGCACGCAGACAAAGGAGCCCCATCAATCCCACTTTCCTTCCTCCTCTTCCTCCTGCATCAATAAGAATATATAAATTTGAAGTGTGGAAATTCCGAGAGCCTTGGAAAACGAGTTAGTGGAGTTATTTTCATTCCCCACAAACATGCCCTTCTTCAACGTGAATTTCAACCTCACTTTTTTGAAAGAAAAAAAAGAAAAAAAGAAAAGAAATAACAAAGCAAGGATCAAGAAAAGATAAATAAACAAAAATTTGCATCCCCCCATAGAAAAGAAAAAGGCTAAAAAGAGAGAGGGAGAGGGAGGGAGAAAAGAAGTGAAAAAAGGCCACTCACTCCTTCGACCAAAAGCTACAATCTCGCCTTTATATACGACCCGTCATGTCCCCTGCTACCACCATTCACTCATCATCATCGTCACTCACTCACTCAAAACTGTGGTTTCTTTTCTTGTGTATAGCTTCTCTAGCTATGTAGCAACAACTCATAAAGCTTTCCCTTCTCTCTTTTGCTCTTTCCTTTAGTTTTTCTTGATCTCATCCCTTACTTAACTTTTGCTTCCACACACAAATCTCCATCCCTCTCTCTCTCACAAACTAAACCATATACATCCACCGTGATGGGCGGTCATCGGCATGTTGCAGTGGTTCCCAGCAGCGTTTACAGGAGGAGCAGTGGCTGTTGGCGTCGGCGGCGTCCCAAAAACTTGTACTAGGGCGATGCTCGTCTAGCGAAAGAGTACGGCACGAAAGCGCCGAAAACAGCTTTGCAATTGCGCTCTCCCGAGTTTCTAACCCTTTTTTCTCTTCACACCAAGTGAAAGAAAATTAAACAGACGGGCAGAGTTGGGAGAGCAGCATCGTTGCATTGCGGGGAATTGAGGGTAGCGGTCCGATTTTCACGTTAAACTCATCATCATGTCTTTCTCTTTTTCTTTCTGTAGTACTTATCAACTTTAGCTTCTTCTTTTTTCCTTCTTTTAGGGGTTCTTGTCTTTTTTTTCTTTCCTTTGGAAATGGGATGTAAGAGACGCATGCTCGAGTTTTAAAAGAGGGATTGTGGTTGTTTGGGCTTTGAGAGAAGAGAGAGGGAGGGAGGGAGGGAGATGTTGCTGGGCATGCATCACTTACACCTGAGAATAATGTATCTTTGCTTTGTTTATGAAGTTAAAAAAAAAAGTTTTAGGGCAAAAAAAGTTCATCTTGGCTTCTTTCTTATGGACGTTCTGAGACTAATCTTCCTATGTGGTCAGTCAGGGGTGTTGTGTACTTATAATAGATTGAGTTTTGGATTGATGTATTTGTACACGACCCTTTTGTTTTTTTCGCTTTTGGTGGAAGATTACAGTCGATGTACACATCATGAATTAATAATATGGAAGAGGTTTTGCTGTTCAGATCACAGGAGTATCTTGAACTTTGGCCGTATTCAAGTTCAGGTGTGCGGCTGGCTTTTTCCGATTTGCATGATGAAGCCATGATGCTTTTTGTAAATGTTCTTCCCATCATCATAAAGATCAAAGAAAGGAAACTGGAAAAATGAACAGAAAAGAGGAAAAGAGGAATTGATTTTAGCGGTATGGTCCCAGATAATCATCCCGGAATTATGCGTTCGGTCTCCCACTCAGGCGTCATTTGTCTTGTGCTGTGAAACCCTCGTGAACCATTATCATCATTTCATCCACCTCGTCAGAAAGTTCCGACAAGAAGAAAGGGTAAAAGAAAAAAAAGAAAAGGCTCGTCCGAAGGTCGAACGATGAATAAAATTTCGAATAGTTGCGCAACTGTTTGCTGCTCAAAAATTAACAGTGTGCTTTTCCTCCATCCCTCATTTGGAAGAACATGCGACTCTTTTTTCTGACATGACACTCTGAAGATGTTTCATCTTTGATGTGAAATGAAGCGAGTACGCTTGGCTTTTGTGGCGTGGAGTTGAACCATTTTAAACAAATGAAGTATCGTAGATCGATTGCATTCCGAGTATCTGCATATGAACGTAACATTAGCATAAATTAATTAGCATGCGTATATAATATAAGTATATATCAAAATACAAGACAGCCGGCGCATCAAATTTAGTATCCCCCATGAGTGTCTACAATACATGAAGCAATTTTTCTGTAACGGGTACCCACATAACTTTTCAGTCGTAACAATTGTCACTTAGAATATACTTCGTATTGTTAGGTATATGTAGGCATGTACTAGAACCCTATTTCCTTCTACAATGGGTAATTTTGCTATGTTCATTCATTTGTAAAGCGTGCTCTATAATTCTTTTCATATTATGCTTTTTCTAATTTGAGTTTAAAAATATTATATGTCCAAATGACTACCCTAATAAGAAATCAATATCATCACTCGTAAAATATGAGATGGATTTCTCTATACCGTAAAATTCTTCAGAAGCCTCATCACAAGCAACTTTTGAACACATGATCGTAGGTATTCCAATTATTATCTATGTAAACAGAACGAATTGTTTCTAAACATTGATTAACAAAATACGTCATGATCTCTTGTAAACCGAGTGGGTATTTATAACGGGAATACGCATAAGATATTGAGATTTACTAAAGTAATTATCGAAGGTAAATAATTGGTAAAGCTCACACGTGAACATGCTGAGTGACTCAATCAGTCGAAGGAACTTACGAGGTTAGACTAAGAAGCGGCCCGCGAGGCTGCAATAGATGGCCGTGGACTCGCTCCTGGAGCCCAGCAGACTGGTCGCTTGATTGCTTTTGATCCCTTCTCATCTCTTCCACGACGTCCTCAGGCCGAGCCCGTGATGTTTAATGGATTTCGTACGGGCGTGCATCAACCCTCAAATTGTTGCTCATGCAAATAATAATAATAATGATGATGATGATAAATAAATAAATAAATCCTCAAAGGGTGGACGAAACCATTAGCAATGTCAACCCGTTTCTCAACGCGAGGTAATGATTTTCTGAATCCTTCAGATTGATTTTGACTAGGGTGATACTCTAAATGACGTCAAGATGACAGGGACATTCTTATATAAATCAATGCAATATGCCTAAGTCAACTACTAATAACAATTGCAACTTTCCCTTACTCTTTCTAGTAAAAGGTGAGAGTTCAAAGGTCATTCTAACAAACTTATGATTTTTGTTTGGGAAGGAGGGAGGGTAGGAAAATAGAGGGTTAGTGTAAAAAGTATCAAAGAATTTTAAGAATTTTGTGAGGGAAAGAGAGAAAAAATTGGAAATTTTCTTCCTCCGGCCAAATTTTCTCCATTCTCATTTGTAAGAGTATTTGGTAGCAAGTGTGAATTCCCCTAAATACAAGAGTTTTTGGGTCCAAAGGGTGCCCAAATTTTAGAGGATTTCAATCCTACTATATAAATGGGGAGCATCTCAATCTTTTGTCAAAGGTATAATCGATTTAAATAATAAGGCTGCGTTTGGTGAGATGGATTTGAATTCATTATCTTATCAAATATTTGGTGACATTTTCCGAACTAGATGCAAGATAAGAAATCCGACATTGGAAGTAAGATAAATCTGGATTTTATATAAAAATTTAAAAATTAACTTAACAATTCCCAAGTACCATGAAAACCCCACCTTAAACGAGACTCATCGTCCTAGGCGTTTCTTCCTGGTGGCACGTCGCAACCACCCCGGCAACCATCCATCACAATCGTCACTCACTTTGGCATCTTTGAGTCTCCTCTCCGGTGTCCTTGCTCACGGCTCACTTGGAAGGTTAGGGGTCACCACCTTGCCTGTGGCTCCCTCTCTTTCTCAGTCCATTTTCTAGCTTTTCCATAATTATCAAATCATCTCTTGGTTCCACTCTCTACTTCACCTCTAATTACTCATTCTTGGCCTCCATTATTCCACAACCTATCTTTTGGTCAACTTTGAACTAGGCGCTAACAAAGTGCTTGATGAAACGCCATAGACAAATCCTCATCGCCTTCAGTTCAAAATTTTACTTCATGGAAGAGGTCGCCTCCTCCATTTCGCTCTCCACACCGTAGTAGCTCCACCTTCAAATCTTATCTTAGGTTATATCAAACACATGATAGGATACTTTTTACAATTCAAAGGATATTAAAGGTGTATTTGATTCAGCTTTCCTAAGGAGTTTTGGAGGCCGAAAGCCCCTTAGGTAAATGATGGACCATTTGACAACCGTTTTGAAGGAACTTTCAAGAAAAAGTAGCATTGAGAAGGTTGAAAGCCCAATGTTAGTAATGCTAGTAGCGACTAGCATTAGGCTTTCGGCATTTGGTCAAATGCTGAAATTAGTTTTTTCTTCCAAAACTATCTTTATCAATTCTTCAAATTTCTAATTTTGTCCCTTGTTATGTATTTTTAAAAAAGGGACAAATCCTTTCGCCAAACTGGCAAAACTGACGAAGGGCTATAGTCACCAATGAGCTAGATTTGGCACCAACGACTGTCAATTGATGCTAGTGGCCCTTGTCTGGGTTGCCCGACCCTCGTCAAGGTCGCCCGAGATGACTAGCAGTGCCAGACTTGGCTCGCCAATGGCCATAGCCTCCTTGCAAGTCCGACGAAGGGTTTTGCCCCCTTTAAAAATAAAAAAAAAAAAGATCCAAAGCTCTTTGCAAATTTTTTTGTCGAACGCAACTTGAACTCAAAGTACATTTGCAAAAAGCTTTTACCAAACACAAGTTGCATTTTCCCAAATAACTTTGGCTTTCAGTATTTACATTACACTCAAAATTTATTTGCAAAGCTTAACCAAATGCACCTTGAGAGGATTTCAAATCTCCCATTATCCTATCCTATCCCAATTAGAATCCGAACGATCAAACGTAACTTAATGATATAATAATTATAATTGTAGAGATATATATTTAGTTACATGTTGCGTCATTAATAATCGACACCATTCTTACTATCCATTAGAAGGACAAACAAGAAATTTTCCCAAGTATTATATGATTCCTTGGTAGTGATGTAATAAAGGACCATTTTTCACTTCAAAAATTGATTTTTTTGAAACAATGTTAAGACTCGTCAAACTGGTGAATTGTGTTGAAAATGATATGACCCAAACTAACCAATTTAATTCGTTTTGACCAATTTCGATGCAATATGAATTTTGTGACCCATGTCTGACCCAATCCTTATGCGATCTAACATATATTACTAAAATACTTCCATATTTAACATAATTTTGAAAAAATCATATCCAAACTGAAGTTAGAGCATGAAGTGAGTGAATGTGAGGTCAAGTGAACGTAGAAAAATTGTTCAAACAGTTATAAACCTATTATACTTTTGTCAATTCAGTAATAAATCTTTAAATTTTGCCAATTTAATCCTTAACATTTTCACTTTTCGCCAGTTGAGTCCATTCAGCCAAAATTGATCAAAAATACTTAACATAGTCGGCACTAACGTAGACATTTATAATAATATCTTTAATAATTTTGTTATGGTCTTTTTCTTTTTCTTTTTTCCTTTTTTTTTAAAGGTTTTAGAGAGAGGTCCAGCGACCCATGCAAGCCACAATTGAGGGTTGGCCCACCCTCATAAGCTCTGGGCTACTTTAGGCAAGGGCGTCAAGCCCCTCACTCGCCTAGAGCTGGCAAGGGCCACCTAGCCCTCACTTGGCCAAATCTGGCAAGGGCATCGCAATCCTTGTCGATTTTGTGCAAGGGCTCGCGTACCCTTGCTTTGACCAACAAGGGCGTCACTGCCCTCACCCAAAGCTAGCAAGGGAGGCTACGCCCTCGCCTAGAGTAGGCAAGGGTCGATCGACCCTCTCTCTAAAAACCTTAAAGAAAAAAGAGAAAAAGAGAAAAACTATAAAAAATTCAAAAAAAATATTAAAATATTGTTAAAAATGTCCATCTCCATGTAAGGTAGAACGACCAATGTCCACGTCAGCAAATTCTAACCAAAATTGGTTGAACAGATTCAATTGGCAAAATATGAAAAGGTTTATGATTCAATTGGTAAAAGATAAAAATGTTTATAACTTAATTAGCAAAATTAAAAAGTTTAAAATTGAATTGGCACAAGTTCAATAGGTTTAAAACTTTTTGGACAATTTTCCCAATAAAGATGGGAGAGTTATAAATGTGGATTGAATCTAAATAAGTTGTAACCCTACTTAATACTAATATTATTTTGGATTTTACCATTTTAAATCAATTTATATAATATAACTAATCCATATAATATTAACAAATGTCCCAGGGCACTCAATAAGAACTTAAAGATAGAACGAACGATTTCTAGTACACATTGAACCACCTCGAATATTGAGAATAAATTCTCTTTTCAGAATGCGGTCGAAGCATAATTAATTCCTTTTATCGAGTATTTAGAAGCCCTTTTCGATGAAATCTAATTTTAAAATTAAATCAACGGGGAGAAAAATGTTACCTTTCAACAGGCTATGGGTGTTCGTCGGGGGGAAAGAAATGAAAAAGAACAGGTCTTGGGTGGCTTAAACTCTGTTTGACCGCACCAAGGCAACTCACATTGCATCAGCAACCACGACTCGAAGGGGATTGGAGGAGATATCTCATCGGATAAACTTTCGTTCCCAATAATTAAAAGTAAATAATGTCGACAATAAATGATCAGGTCGGCAATCAATTGCTTTTTTTATTTTTGTTTTTTTATCTGCAGCTTCAAAATGTCAATGCCTCCGGGATCGGGTCCACTTCCTTTCCTTGATTGGACAGTTGATCATCCCAAATTTGTCCTCTGATCAATATATGTGAATCCCGTGAAAATTTAGAGTGGCCCCGTTTTAGTCAAAATTTCATGAAAATGAAAATATATTTGAAAAAATAATTGATTTTTATTATTTTGTGATTTATGAAAAGTGAGGGATGAGAAGTCATTTTCCACCAATCTAAATGAATTTTTAATTCATGAAAGGTGATTTCTATAAATCTATTAGTTCTCTATCGTCAAAATATTAGAAAATCAAAAAATAATTTTTCATCAAACAAAGTGATCTTTTGTGCGCATATATCACATGTTAAGTCTATCTCCTAGAGATTCCTTTCTTGTCCTTCAAAGTGGGTGCTTTTGTGGTGCTTGTCTCAGGGTACTGCTGACCCATTTTGTCATTGTTCATTTTGAGTTCGATGTTACAATCACATGAATGATTTGACAAATCTTGCAAAATGTAATTTACATTAGTAGAAAGAACCTCCTATTGAATTGCCGTACGAGTTTGATGAAAGAAAAACTATAGTTGAAGCTCTACACATTGATCAGAATTATCAAAGAGAAATCCATCATATAATTTAATCCGTTGAAAACATATAAATGATTGTCCTAATACACTTTGTCATTTCCTTTTGAAGAAGGTACACTACACATGAAGTACTTGGCCGAGTAGTTTTAGTCTATTAGGTCTCATTATTATCTGAAATTATGACTAAAATTGTGCATTGATTATGTGCACGCGACAAGATGGACCTCTCAATTAATAAGAATCATTCCAAAAGTCAATAAATTATATTTGTACTGATGCTTAAATGTAGCATGATATTTGTGGTTAAATTCAAGTAGTGAATGAGTTGTGTATAATTATGCAAGTGAGATTTGTGAGAGATGCATTGACAACTTATCGATAAAACGAGGGGTAAAAGGGCCATAAGAATAAATACTGCACAGGAACGCTAGCCTCACTTGTCCAACAACAACATTAAAGATAACAATAATACTGATGATGTTGGTAATAAAAATAAGATGACAATGATGGTAAATGCCAATATATTAAGATCACTCTTGAAACTCCCAAAAGGTCGACATTTACAGCAAGTGAAAAAGAGCTCCCCAACAGCAGGAGCTCTTCAAAAAACCCTAGGGGCCAACCCTAAACATCATCATCATCATCATCTTACGTACATACGCATCATCTCTCACTCTCTCTCACGATCCCATTATTGAAGATGGCAAAGACAAAGCCCCAAAAAAAAAAAAGCCATATGAACAGCAGTAATTATGTAAAAAAAGAAAGAAACCAAAAACAACCCTAGCAGAGAGGGTTAAAAACAAAGATGGTCAAAGGGACCGTAAAAAAGAGCAAGATGGAAAGTTTTACCGCTGCTGCGCCACGACTGATGGCGACAAGACATGGTTAAAGCTCGTGGCCTATCGCCACCACCGCCTCCCACGAAATTCAAGAGCCCTCCACGGGAATCGTCGGCTCAGCGCAGAGAGAACCACTCCACCAGCTCTCCCCCCACGCGCCTCCCCGCGGCCTCCGCGGGCTCGCCGGACGACGCGGCCAGCGGCAACCGGCACAGCGGGCAGCTGAAGTTCAGGTGCTGGAGCCACCCGTCGAGGCAGGCCTTGTGGAAGACGTGGCGGCACCCGAGCTCGCGCACCTGCTCGCCTTCCCTCAGCGCGGAGAGGCACACCACGCAGTCGGGCGAGCCGGCGGGGGCGGGGGGGCAGCGGCGGGAGGAGAGGCGGTTCTGGTTGAGGTGGTCGGCGAGGACGATGAGGCCGGCGAGGCCGGAGCCGATGAGGCCGGCGTCGACGGAGTCGGAGGCGGCGCGGTGGATGGATCTGGAGAGGCGGAGGGAGTGGAGGAGGGCGAGGAGGAGGGAGCGGAGGTGGTGGACGCTGCGGGCGACGACAGCGAGGAGGAGAAGGGGGATGGAGTCGGAGGAGACGTCGTGGAGCTGGCTCTGCAACATCGCCGTCGTCGTTCGATTCGAGTTCGCGTTTCGGGAGGATGGAGAGAAAGAGAGAGAGAGAGAGAGAGAAAGAAAGAAAGAAAGAGAAGGACAGATATATCGGGTCGGGTTGAGGGCCAAGAGAATGGGAGAGGGATGTGCGCTGCGTTATAGCAAAGCATGTGCTGTGTGTGGGGTGGGGCCCACTATCGTTCCATTTGAAAAATGCCTGGGATCTTTGATTGGAAAAAAAATCAAGGAAAAAATAATCAAAAAGATCAAATCAGAAGTGTTATTTTTTTAATAATGGATTTTATATATTTGGGTTAGCAAATTGTTGAATTTTCCTTCGTCTCTTTATTATTATTATGGGGGGGTTTGGGGAGGGATGAAGCGTGGATAACGATGCTGCCACACATGGTGTTGTTAGGGAAGTTGCATAGTTTCACGGGGAGATATATACTAATAATCTGGGGGTACTTTTTCCTGACGACAGTCAGCAATCAGGCCAAGTTGCTGAGACTGATGGGCAAGATCATTGGTTGAGCCCGACGTCGCAGGTGGCTAAAAGGCGGCGTCAAAGCAGGCACTCGTAGCTGGCTCTCGAGGGGCACGGTTGGATGGCCAGTAACCATACGATAGAGGCAGGAGGGCGACTTTTCAAAAACCCAACACAAAGTCACGAGTATAACGATTCTAAGTTGTTTACAAATTTAATTTTGATTCTGAAATTTATTATCGGATATAATTTGTTATTATTTTTTTTGAATTTGAAACTTATCCGTCGAAACTTGAAATTTGGAATCTACCATCTTATTGGTTTCGAGGACAATTCCAAGTTTTAATAGATTCTTCTTCTTTTTTTCAATATTTAAAGGAGCAAAAATGAAAATAAATACAACAATATTTATTACCGATTGTTTAAGAATGAGTGTCTATATGCACCTATTAAATAGTATTAATGAAATTTTACGAATTTTAATGCACCGATTACTTTTTTATTGAATAGAATCATTATCTTGAAAGAAATAATTGTTTGGATATAACTGCATCAAAAAAGCAATTTGAGCTTTTATTGATCTCGTGGTGTACGAAAATAAAATTCCGATCATAAAATTAAAGTTCAGATTAATGGTTCTAAATTATACATTCATCATCAAACGCCATAAATACTTCAGAATCGAGTGAAGACATAGATTAAGAAAAAAACAAAAACTTATTCTAGGTTCTAGATTACAAGTTCCAGGTTCTACTAACTTAGAACCTACAAATTGAAACAAATTCTCCAAATTTTAGAACCTAAAATCTACCATGCATACCTTAAAACATAAAACCTACAAGTTCCCACAAATGCAGTTCTAAGGCTCTAGATTCTACCATGAAAACATACTCACCCCTAGGTACATAAAGGTGTAAGATCATACCAATATTACCTTGGAATTGGACCAAAACATAAGTCCGATTCCTAATTCCTAATTCTAAGTGGTAGACAATGTTTCAAAAATCGAATTGAGTCACTAGTACATAGGGGTGTAAGACCAAAGCAATTTTACCCCAAATTTGGACTAAACTGCCCTAAAAACAAGTTTGGTTCCTAATTCCTAGTTTTGAGTGAAGACTCACCCAAAAACTAGTTCTATGGTTCCATGTTCCAAGAACTAGGAACCGAATCTAATAAGGTAGGTTCCAGATTCACATGGGGTAGATTTTAGCTTGAAACCTACCAAACCTAAAATCAATCACCCTTTGAAGTACGCAATTTAATCGGTTGAACCTAAAAATCGAGTGATTCATGAAATGAATATATATGGCCTGTAGTGCATACTTTAACAACAGCCGAGTGGAGCCACATTGGTGGAGTTTCTAGTGTTTGCGCGTAATTAGATGGTTGAGCATGAGCATTGCATCAAGAGGTTAGAAGGTTCTACTTGTCCCCTTCACAACCCAACTTTTTCATTTAGTTTGATATAGCCGATATTCACCGGTGTATGGTTTTTTACCGATTTTGACCATTGAGAACATAGGGTTACCAATTGGACCATATGCCTAATCGATTCTAGATTGAACTGGTCAGTCTAGTGGAGCATGGGAAAGAGATGTATTCGAGGATTCAAGCGTGATTTTGTAATTGTTCAATTAGTATGAACACATGCCATGCATTCAATTGCACTTTTGATGGGGGAATCAATTGGATGGCCTTTTTTTCTATGGTATTTTCTAATTATAAGATTTTTCAAGAAGTTATGTCTTGATATGTTCTTTTTGAGTCTTACAAATTTCTTGGTTAAATGTATTAAATGTTTTAAAATTTATCACATAAGCACGACTAAAATCTAAAACTTACAAAAAGCACAATCAAATCATTTTTCTAACTCCATCCAATTTGACCAATTAATGTGAATTCTTTTGTTATTTGATCTCTTCTATGTGACATTAACCTTCCTACAACAAGAAATATAAGACTAAAATGACGTAGTTTTGATCTAAACTCTTATTTGCATCTAAAATCTTTAATGGAATTAATTAAAATATTTAAAAAATGATATTTTTTCTCTTAAAAAATAACACAAAAAAGGGAATGGAAAAGAAAAACAAATGAGGCAGACCCTTGCCGGCCTT
This sequence comes from Angophora floribunda, assembly GCA_014182895.1. Classification (NCBI taxonomy): domain Eukaryota; kingdom Viridiplantae; phylum Streptophyta; class Magnoliopsida; order Myrtales; family Myrtaceae; genus Angophora; species Angophora floribunda. The sequence continues at coordinate 34,792,602 of CM024706.1, read as the reverse complement.
GCCCCGCCATCGCCAAAGTGGGCTAGCGAGGGTTGGGGATTCTTATAAAGAATTCGAGTAAACTATGTTTTTCTATAATTTTCTCTTTTAATTTGTAATTGAGATTGAATCGGCTACTCTCTTTAAATAAAGATAATTTCTGTACTTTTGAGGTCAACATGTCTCCTTCTGCAACCCCACTCAACATGACTACTTCTTTTTCTCTATTTTCGTAAAAGAACGCAAGAGAAAGTCTCCATGTATATATCGTTAGACCAATTGTTGAACTTTGCTGCCTTAGCTACTTTTAGGAGATTGGAAAAATATGGAGAGGAAAGAAATTCGATCGAGAATTTTTGAAGATGAAACTACAAATTTTAATGAACAGAGAGCGAGAGAGAGAGAAGGGAAATTGAGGCATTTCACAGCTTAGCAAATTATCCTCATTTGCAAATTGAGGCGGATCGCTAGAAGCTGTCGTGATTATGGGATCATCGAACTAATGAGGAGTTTTTTAAATATGTTTTAAAAGCCGCAACACTCTTTTTACGGATATTATTGGTGTGGTAATGAGTACACATGCACGAACATTGCTAAACTCCTTCGATTGGAGTAGAAAGGCAATGTAGATTATGTTTGGAAATTTAGGTCTCTCTTGGGAAAGTCAAGGCATTTGATTAATTTTATCAGGATTAATATCATGAAAAATTTCAAACTAGCAAACCTATTACAGATTTACCCCAAACTAGTTTTTTGACCATAAAAAATCCCAAATTAATACACCTTTAATAAATTTATCCAAAATTGATACACTTGTGACAAAATTATACTTTGTTAGTTTCTATTAAATTTTACTATTAAATTGTTGAATTAGATGATAAGCGACAGTTTACTAATATACCAGTTTTGAATTTTACTTTTCATTTGTCATAATTGTACCAGCTTTGTGATTTTTTGTGATAATAATCCAATTTAACGGAGGGTATATTTATCACAAATGTACTAGTTTTGGATTTTTGCATAAAAAAAATTTAATTTATGGTAAATTTATCACAAATGTATTAGTTTAGGGCTTTTTGTAGTTAATTGGAGTAAATTTATTATAAATATACCGATTCAAAATTTTCATGGTATTAATCCATTTTATTAAGACCACCAACATGAGTAAACCAAAAGGCCAAGGCAGACATGGACTTTTAGGTTTTTTTGGAAGGCAACTTTGAGAATTTGATGATTTATTTTTTTCAAATTGCCTTCATTAAATTTTTGAAATTCCACTTTTACCATCAGAGCTTCATGCCCTTTGGCTTGCCGGCCTCAGGCAGTCTTTGGAGTGCTGCCGCTTTAGTTTTTCTTGTTTTATCTTTTATTTGTTTAAACATATAACCAAAGTCCTTTATGAGTATAGTTTTTTTGCCAAACACCATTTAAATCAAAATTGACTCCCAATACACTTTACATTAAATTTGATCCCAACACCATTTTCATTTTGAAAAAAAAAAACCCCATTTAACGTTGATTTCTCTGCATATCCCCCAAAGACTTTTCCCAAATGCCGAACGAATCGTGGCCACAGAATTCATAAGCCAACTTGGATGAAAACAATTGGGGAAAATTTTTTTTAAAAAAAAGGCAAAATTAATATGCATTACGATAAGTGATCACAATTAATAAACGGCGCAAGTGGGCGTTGGACGGCGAGAGATCGGACAATCAGGACAACGACCGCCTCCGAGATTGAGATTTGCCGCGATCCCCGGCACAATTATCTGCCCCCCGTCAATTAACACTTTTGTTGGAGTGTCGTATCGCAAAATGGAAATAAAAAAACTACAAAAGAAAGAAGAAAGGGTGGAATCTTCGCCGTCCAAGGAAGATCGGTGGACCACCGACCCTGCTGCTTATTCTTTTTCTTTTTAAATTTGCTTTAGCTTTAATTTAGGATTAAGTATATTGAAAGTCTTAAAACTTATCGATAAAATATAATTTACTCCTAAAGGTTTCAAAAAATGTAATTAAGTTTTATAATTTATCATGACAGTACAGTCGAATCTCAAATTGATTAAATCAAGTCCTCTATTTGATAGCACTTTTTGAATGTTTTAAAATTTGATTGTACTTTTATGATAATTTTTAGGACTTGATTACACTTTCATGATAAATTTTATGACTTAATTGCATATTTTGAAAATTTTAGAACCCAAATGTACTTTTATGACAAGTTTTGGGGCTTGTGACATACTTATCCACTTAATTTATATGTAGCTGTTGAGAAAAATAGTGTTCCTTCTTTCAAATTTACACGAATCGTCCATGGACTTAGGCTTACCGTTCATGATCTTTTTAACTCGTTTAATATAATTCCTAAAATTTAGTCTAATGTATAATGTTGTCGTCAAACTTTTTAACTTTTTCTATATGATCTCTGAACTTACAATAAATGTTCAATCTAAAATATGAATTATTATATTCTGATCTAGCTCGTAGATTATAATCATTGAACATGTATCAAAATATTGAACAAATTAGAAGATTATGGGAAACATTGTCAATTAGATTAAAGTTTAGGAATTATATTGCATATTAGATCTCATTTCAAAGGCCATTTATATCATTTTTATTTTCTTTCTTTTATTTATAATGGGTCGATATGAAGATACAATATCACACTTCATTTATCACGTTTAGAGAGCAATGTCACCCAACTTACTTAACTTGTAAAAATGGAGATCATAGGATGTGCGCTCTTTATAAAATTGTGTGTAATAAGAAGATCTATTTAACCGAAGGGGGAAAAGTCCATGGACGCACCATAGAAGTGTTCGAGAAAAAGGAAATTCTTCATCGAAAGGACGGTATTGAAATCCCATACAAATGTTTAGAACTAAATTGTAAAATTGAGAAGTTTGGAACCAAATTAGTATCTACATAATAAATTTTGGACTGATTGGATAATTTCTCGACAATTATAATCTCACTCGTATAAAATTGATTCATCCTGACCCGATCCACACAATTAACCTTTTCTTCTTGATTCCTTATTCCACAACAATTATTTATCTATTTTTTATTATTTTTGTTTGTTTTCTTTGGGTGTTGTAGCCTTCTTCTTTTTTCTTTTGGGTTTAAGGTAATGCTTATGATACCAAAGAAAGGCTTAACATTCCTCGTTCGAAAGCATCACATAGGCATATTGACTCGACCTAACCATATGCTACTTTTCCCCCACTCCCCATTTTGCTATTCAAAACAAATCCGCAGCCGAATTCCGTAGGTGCAACAACCGCCGCTCAGAGAAAACAATTCTCAATGATAAGAAGAGAAAAAAAAGAGAACCTTGAGAAGAAGACTATCTGGAGTCTTCACTAGGATAAGGACTAAGGAGCAAGAGGCGTCTATAGCATAATAAATTGCTTGTAATAAAATACGGTGTGACACTAGGAATGGACAGTGTCTAGGATGTTCTCGTTCAATGGAGATTGGGGGGAGAAAAGCCTGAGGATTAGACTTTTCCCCCCCAAAGCCAATGAGTGGTGGGCATCCTCAACTTTCGAGCCACCGATGTGCGACATGGTCGCTCCCGCACTCCGCTTAATACTTTCTATTCTCGACGTCAATAATGCACGATTAACAAAGAGCAAAAGGATAAAAGACCTCTTCTTCGTTTTCGTCCCCACGCCTCCCACTTGCATTTAATTAGCGAAAGGGAGATGCACCGTGTTGTCTCTGCCCGTCTCTCTCGCTCGATTAGTCGACAGACACCTGTCTAATCTTATTTGATGAAAGACGATGTGCCCCTATCGATGGAACTCTCTTTAAGCTCCATATGTTCATAAAAAAAATTGATATTTTTAGAAAATATTTTTATAAAAAATGTAATTATTTCCGTTATTTGACTGAAATCTGAAAATAAAATGGAAATTTTTTTCATATGTTCAGTAAGGAAAATCTTTCATGCATTATTTTTGAATAATTTCTTTTACGATCTTATTCTTTAGAATTGATTATTTAATTATTTTTTTTTTTTAAAAAATCGATTTTAAATTCTTTTTCTTTTCTTTTTTCTTTATATCTTCTTTTTCTTTGGCCGATCGATGGCTATGGTGATGGCTGGTGATTGGCTGAAAGCAAGCTTGAGCTCTCCAAATTCCAATGAGCCCAAGCTCGTCGCTCACCTAGCTCGGCACCGATTGGGCGAGCTTGGAGCTCAATAGAGGTCGGTGAGCTCAAGATGTGCCTATGGCTAGTCTTTGGCTATCATTGTGGCTGGTAACTGGCCAAGATGAAAGTAAAATAAATAAAAAAAACAGAGAAAAAAGGAAAATAAAAATACTTAGAAATTTGATTTTTTAAAATGGAAAAAAAAAAAAAAAAAAGAAAGAAAGATGGAAATGTTAACATGGGAATGAGATTAGAGAAAATGAGTGAGGAAAATGTTTCTCTCATCTTAAAAAAGGGAAAACATTTTTTCCTATTTTAGAAGAGTTTTTTCACTAATTGAATATGTATTCTTCGACTAGTTCATTTTTTGAGAAACTAACGCCAAAAAATCAAAAAACACTTTTCTTTCACGAACAAACCTCAAAGGTCCTAATTATCATATTACAGGTTTGCTTGGGCCATGAAAACATCCATACATATTGATCCCTACTAAACATGTAGTCTGGCCGGTGGAAATAGGAGTAAAAAACAAAGACAATCAAATGGAGATGTTTGAATAATTTAAAAATGGTCACTTATGATATTTAAAATAATTAGTTATTTAAAATATTTTTACTATTGACCACAATTTATGCCTAGATATTTTTACAAATGATGAGTATTTTTCTTGTTTATTCATTTTTATAAGCAATATAAACAATTATTTTTTAAATGTCCTCTAAATTATTGATTTTCTGTAAGACAAGCGCACCAGCAACACGTTCACACTTAATCCCATAAATCGGTAATTTAAACCTCCTGCATTACACAATTATCAATCTTTTTCCATTTCAAAGTCGAAGTGTACTGAACTTCCACCTTGCACATCTATCACCAAAAATCTGGTTTTACCCCTTATCTTTCAGGGCCCCATCTAGCCCTTGATTCACATAAATATAAGAATCATGCGATGGCCAGTACTAAAGTCAACAGCTGACTATTTCAGGATCATGCGATGTGCTCAACATCTAGCCCTTGATTCACAGAAATATAAGAATGGCACAAAGTATTCTTCATGAAATCCAGTAACATCCAATCCATTGAGGAGCACCATGTGTCGAGAGTAGGCAACAAACCCGCTGATTGGTTGGCCACTTTTGGCCCTGGAAGACGCTCAGAAGCAAGATTTCTCAATAACCCGCATGCGAGTATAGATACCTTAAGGCTACCCTTTGTGCTATATAGCCTCTTGTATTCACCAAAAAAAAAAATCGGACAACCAATATTTCTGAATCTGCCATCATAAGTCAATTGGCACAGAATACGACCATCACGGTGAAACAAAGGAACATCCTCCTTCGCTAGGACAAGCAACACATCAAAAAATACATTTGAAGCATCTCATGTACTTAACCTAGATTACTTTCTTATGTACAGCTATCAAGCACTCCAAAATCACCAGAGGGTCCAAAATCAGCAGGGGGCAAGTGATGGCGCAGATTAATTGCTATATCATGGACGACGCTCCTTTGGATTCACAAATGCGACAGGTGATTTACAAGTTCACAACAAGGGGTGGCAAGCTTAATAACTCAAGCTGCTCTTCTTTCCCTCTTCATTAACTCCTAAATAAAATTTGAGACAGCATATTGTTACCAAGAAATATCAGAGTCTTAACTTTTCCATCCACTTAAATCTAAATCATACCAATTTGGTGCTGTCCAGTGACGATTGATGCCTCGCTTTCTTGGTGCGTAGGCACTCCCCACACCAGCTGGAGAAATCTGTCTGATATTTCCTTAGCTCTCGAAAGACAGAACTGCTCCGAAGGAGTTTGACACAGATCAGGGAGCTTAGTATAAAGAAATCATCCAGCAGAAACAGCAAGCAAAAACATAGCATCGCAAGGCAATATAGTAATGAAAGATACATTTCTTACCATCTCCAAAGCTCAAAAGTCATTAAAAAATATGCTTTAGCTAAAGACGTGTGTCAGCATATCTATAGACAAGAAAGAGAAGACAAATGAATTTACAAATGGCATTTAAACTAGATTTAACTTAAGAAGCTTGTTATATGATAATCAACTCATGCTTGATTTATTTTCTCTATTATTGTTAGGATGTGATCCTTGTCTTCCTCACTTTGCCTGTCCATATGTTCGAGTTCGACTTAAAAGATATTTGGTAATTGACATACTCTAGAGAGACTCTACTTGATAACGAATTCAAACTAGACTTCTGTTGAACTCAAGATTGAGCTACAATTCAACTTGATCATAAACAACTCACTCGGATATCCAGAACAAACTAATAATAAATTAATGAGTACTTTGCACAAAAAAAGGCACTAGACATGCTATTGGTCTTTTGAAACTTCAAATCCGTTATTAAACTATGAACTCGTTGCCGCTCAAAGTCCAACTACATACACTTCAGTCAAGCCCAAGTAAGTGAAGATGTAGTTTGACTGGCTTGCAACTCTAAAAGGGATTGTATCAACTTTTTGAAAAAATGTAATTCATGGTAGTGCATTATCAGGAGAAAAAGATGACCACTGTGAAAATGGAGATAATGCCTTGGCTGTAGATCGCTTGCATATTAACACCAGTACTTCCAAGAATGGAAATCATGTGAATTAATTTCATGTAGAAAGAACAAATCACGAAGTGAGGCACTTCAAGAAGGGCAGGGGATAGTAAACAGATGCAAGGAAACGTACCTTCTGCACCACAAAATTAAGTTGGCCCGATGTCCAGATGTTGTGGCTCTGGCACCATGACGATGGCGACCACGATGAAGAACTGCATGACCAGGGGTATGGGCATAGTCAAAGCTTTCCTGCATAAGAGCATTAAACAATAGTGAAGTGAATGAGCACTTATCAAATAAAAATCTAAGAAGAACAGCAAAACAGAAACCTACACTTCATCAATACATATAAAACAACATAGCTGCACAAGAACAAAATAACAAGTCGGCATACCTTAGGCTGTGTTTCTGAATTTACATGCTTATCACATCGAACGCCACGAAAGAACAATTCTCCACCCAAAAATTGCTCACCCAAACAAACATTTAAAGTGACTTCAGAGTCATCTACATGGAAACCTGAAAAAACAGAGGAATTCCACTTCCTTAAGAGTTATAAAGAATAATCCAGAACTTCAATTTCAGAAAAAAAGGTGGAAAATGACCAACAGGTGACAAACAAGAAGAGCACCAGAAAAAGGCAAAAGTACCACAACACAAGTAAGATAATACCAGAAAAAAGACCGAGTAATTAATAGAGAAAAACAAAAGGTAAGACTGAAAATAAGATCTTCCAAAAAAAATTAAAGAATTGTCGTACAAGTCACTATTGAGCATAAAGGGACCACCACAGCAAGATCAATTTTGGACATTTGAATAAACTGAAATATATTATACAAAAACTAGCAGGCTGCATTCGCTTTGCAGACCAGGATTAGATAAAACTTCCAAAAAGATCAATAAAATGTTCTGCAAAGCAAATCGGTCTTGAGAAGAAGCTAAAATTGGGTAAGCATATGGAGTGAGACTTTCGCCGGCAAGTTCAGTACTTTTAAACTTTTTGATATGCCAAAGGATAAACCAAATGAGTTAAATAGACATTTTCAGCCACGAGTCATTCAGAAATTCAAATATATAGTACCATACAATTGATAATGATTGAATTAAATGAATTACCCACCAAGTTCAACATCCCTATCCATTCCATATTCAACAACAAAACCATGATGAGAATCCAGGGTGGACCCGCCAACTTCTGGATAGAAAACTGCAAAGATGTAACGAGAGTTTTTAAGTCTAGAGTACATCATACACAGCCTCCCTCTATAAATCACAGAATGGATATGTAGTTCATATTACCCCTAGCTATGGGACGAACAAAGTCATCCACCATTCTGGCAAGCATGGTCTCCAAACCAAAGTCATCGAGGACAACTCCATATTTATTCATCGTATTAGGTCGCATGATCCTGAAATTTGCTTCATGGACCCATCTCTCAAAGTTCTCTACCTAAGCAATCAGAACCTCATAAGACAACACAGCTCCTAAACTTAAGCTGAAAATAGAGTGCCACATAATTGTGAGAAAAGTGAAATTATACCTCCGACAATAACATTGCACAGGCCCGTGACTGAAGCATCTCAAATACATATATCCCTGGAGAGGGTTCAGTAATTATACTTCTAAAACTCTCTTCTGTGTTTTCCTTCAACGCTCTCAGAAACGAGGGCACAAAGAAACTTCCAGCGTGCAGGGTGTAAAGCTCTCTATGAAGAGGCTACAGAGATGAGGGAAGGTTATCAGAGATGCCCATAGCATCTACTTAGTTGCATAAAGAGTACCATTTTTACAGAAATGGATTATGCATGTTCATTTGTACATCACATATACATGAACCTGCCACAGCAGTGTGGTGTATACAGCGATTTGAAACCACATTTGCATGAAAAAGGTTACCTTATAGTTAGCTAGAATCTTCTGCCTGTATTCTCGATGCCTTAGAACCTGTCAATGATTAACACAACTGTAAACTGCAACAAAATAGTCAAGCTAGAAACTGAAATAACAAACGCTGCAGAAAAACGAGCAGCTCACTCTCAAAATCTGAATAAACCCTCTCCAGCCCTTCCCTTAATACGTATTCAGTCACCAAATCAAAAACCTTGATCTTTGAAATTATCGAAGACTAAATCACAGGATAAACCAGCACATATAGGATCAAAGCTTCAAACAAGCATACGGAATGCGGCAACACTCAACGACCGCCACGTGATCATGCATTGCAATAGCAATCTCTCGCCCGAAAAATTATACAATCCAATGTCTGGAATCGACATTTTGCTGCTACGCAAAAGAGCACTCACACGCGTGCGTTCGCCCTCGGGGGAGTACCGGAGGAGGATATCGCGTATGTAGTCGACCTTGGCGTCGCGTGAGAGAGTCAGGAGCGGGGGAGGCAAGTAACACTCCAAGGAGCTGAAGAGCATGGGGCTGAAGTCGAGCTGGCTCTGCAGGTCCTCGTAGCTGTCCGGCTCGTGATTGGCGGTCGGGTTCGGGCAGAGCCTGTGGACCGCCCTGGCCGACGCCGGGGAGGCCGCCGAGAGGACGCCGTTGCCGTTGCCGTTGCTGGCGGGCCTGGCGGGCGGGAATTGCTTGAAGCGATCGGCCGGGGAGGCGTCCACCGACATTATCGGGTCCCCGCGTGCTCTGTAGATTCGGAGTTTTCGTTAGGGTTTCAGGGGAATCCTGAGGAAGAAGAACGAGAAGAAGAAGAAGCAGGCGATTAGGAGAGTATGGAGAATGTGGTGCGCTTGGGATGGCCGGACCCCACTTTGATTACGTGGACGACGGTATGATGTGAAGTTAGCTTGGGCCCATTTTCGATCTCTCGAAGGGTTATATACATATACTTCATCATATATAATATATATGATATATTTTAATATATTTTATGCGATAGTCACACGATGAGACAGTGATTATATAATGAATTACTGTAATCCGTATATTATGGTTAGGATTACCTAATGGAATAATAAAAATTTTCAAATTTTCCATCCATTCGGTTAATTTTGATTTAGATTTGTCGCCGGTCAATTATCTTATGTAATAGATAATATTTAATAATATTTAAAAATTTTAGTTTTAGTATTTTTTTTTTTTTTTTTCTTTTTCTTACTCTTTTCCTTTTTATTAAATGGGGCTGACAATAGTTTAGTATGGGCCGCACCTCGCCCAAATTTGCTCGAGGCCATCATAGTCGGGGCCACGGTGAGGTTGGGCTGTATCGGGCGAGGGCCGTAGGATAAATCCCATCTCGGCATTCAAATGCAAACCTTAAGAAATGTGAATTAATAATGAGACGGCGGTACTCTAATAATGACCCCGATTTTATCACTATTTACATTGTCTTTCCATTTCCACATTTCTTCCTTCTCAAGCTTTCTCACCTTTTAACACATGATTTGTCATGATCACAATTTTTAACAAAAGACAATCACATTTTGATTAAAAAAAAAAAAAAAAATCTTTATTCGGCTCCAGTAATTATAGAAACTTCAAAGTTTTGTGAATTGACCAGGGGAAAAAAAAGAAGAAGGAAAAGGATAAATAGGGAGAATGAACTGAGTCAAGTCATCTAAGCATGATTATTATGCATGTCATAATATCTCCGCTCGGACTTGGCTCAACTCGCAAGATACTCCGAAGCTGGTCAATTTAGCTCTGTATTTCATGCTAAAAGTTTGACTTTAGTCACCTTAAATTCTAACTTCATGTTCGGGCACAATTTACTTTGAACACAAATCGAATATATCTATAATAAATTTATTCAAAATTAATTTTTTAACTATAAAGAATTCAAAACTAGTACATGCATAAAGTATCATTCAACTCAACAAAGAATTGGTTTAGGGTAAATTACAAGTTTAGGGTAAACTTGTACATGCATACCACCAGTTTGAGGTTTTTCATAATATTAATCCCAGTTTATAATTTTGCCAGATAAAGAGTTTACTAGAGGGTTTTTCTAGTATAACAATAAATTCTTGAAAGAAGTGGACCCCACAACAATTTACAATTATTTATTATTTGACTTTTTGTGATTCATAATAGGTAAAAGATTAAAGACTATCATTTAATTATTTCTCATATATAAATTGTTGTGAAAGTAGATCTTTCTCAATACCCAAGAAGTGTTTAGTTTAGGGTTTTTGTTAGGGGTAGTCACTATAAAAGAATGTACATGATGACATGTCTCGTCTATAGTCTAGACTAGATATTCGACAAAATTTCTTGAATTACTTCAGTTACGATTGTCTCTGCAAGCATTCTACGATGAAGACGCGCTATAGTCTACGTCATAAACTTCATCTGGTTAGGTCAGGGCGTAAAAACCCGAGATCGATTAGCTGCCCACACGCGCCGAAACCGGAAGGCATTCGAAGAAGAGCAGAGTCTCTAGAAAGAGACTGAACATCAAATTAAAAACATCGGGCACGTCGGGAATCATTCGTAAACATGGCTGAAAGTAGAGCAATCGAGAAAGAAATCATATCAGAATTCAAGAATCCTGCTGGGCAAGTCAGGAGTCATTCGCAAACATGGCTGAAAGTATAGCAGCAATGGAGAAAGAACTAAATCGTATTAGAATTCAAGAATCTTGCTCGAGAACTTAGCGAGCAATAAGACTAGAAATCGATGTTCGTGCGTGCCCTAACGATTGCTTTTCCTGGTCTTCGACAAGGCACTCTTTAAATACGGCCTAACTTGGCTGACGAGGCTAGAGCTGCCCGGCTCATACCCCACGCCAGGAATCTGCTCCTCTTCCAAGTATATTCTGCTGCTCTCTTTATTCAAGTCATCCAGCTTGGTCCTCAGATCAGAAAGCCGGTGGAATCTCTTGTGATCCCTCTTGTCGGTTGGGCGTCCGCTGCCATCGTTCAAGTCCTTGATCAAGTCGTGACTCGCCTTCTTTATTTTCTTCTCGGTCGATCGTTTCGCCTTCTCCACTTTCTTCAGCCTTTCTTGTTTGCTTCCTGAACCCCCCATCCTCCTCTGTGTGTGAGTAAGTATGGCACCAACTTGGACAAGAATTTACTGAGCAAAAAGGTCAAGCATTGAACGATATATAGAGCTGCGGATTGCTGATCTTTCCTTTTCCAATTCAGAAAACTCGCGCGTGATTCTGGATATTCTTGTGTTTGTGCTGGACGATATACACTTCCTTCACCTGTTTAGGGCCTATAAATTTTCTAAATGAGGAAACTGTATTTAATTTGTATTGTTGATAGTAATTTTAATGGAAAAAATATACTCCAACTTTATTTCTTACTAATGTTAACCTTACGGGTTATTGGGTTAATATTCATGTAATCCCGATCGTGGTATTATTTTTCAAGAAAATATCCCTAAAATAAGATGTCAAGATAACTTGCGTTGTATAAAATCCCATAAAAACTGCGATTTGATGAGAGGAGATATTTTTATGAATTTTCTAAATCTTTTTTTCTCTTTCAGAAGAATGTTAGGGTTAAATTTGGTTAAGATCCAAATCGGGATTCGCGGAACAACGTATCTATCCCTGCAGCTTAGCGCTCTGAAAAAGGGAGGCTGATCACTTTCTGTTGATTTTGTGAAGTGCAACAAAATTGTACCCACTAAATAATAAGTAAGTAGGGAAGGAAATCATACTATTATTTTTTATATTGTAAGTTTATTGCTGGAGGATAGTACTTAGTAATATCGTACGTAAAGATGTCATTGGGCTAATCAACAAAATTGCATTTATTTATATAATTTCTCTTAATAATTCTATAATATATATGCTCAATTACATGCAAAAAGATATCATTTTATCCTACATCTTGTTATCACTTTGTCTAGAAAATACTGTTAATTTAATTTATGGTCTCATATTTTTAAATCACAAAAGTTACATAAAAGATTAGAAATTTTTATTTATGATGGCTCGTGAACACACAATTATTTTCCCTTACTTTTTTTTATCAAATAGTTTTAGTGAAACAAGACTACAAGAATAAACAAGGTTAGGCAATAGCACGTTAGCACGAATTTTGCTTGGCCAAAGCAAGCAAAAAACCATAGAAGGTAAACACGGGCACTTAGAAAGTTTTAGCATTTTAAATCCAATTAGTAGCACTAATTAGAGGTGATCGATTTTATAGCAGAAACCTGAAATCTATCTTGTTATAATCGGTTCCCGATTTTGAACCCCAAAACTTACCCTACTTGACTAAAACTAGTTCTGGAACATACCCTATTTTTCAATTCAGTTTCAAGGTCCATTCAATAACCAGTTTTTTTTTTACAGCAAAATCATATGATGTCATGAGCAACAAGAACTAGGGGTGTCAAAAACCGAACCGAAATATAAAACCGAACCGAACCGAACCGAAATTTCGTATGTTTTCGGTTCGGTTCGGTTAACTGAAAAATAACTGTTAACCATTTCGGTTTGGTTCGGTTAACCGAACCGAATTGGAATTCTTAATAAAAATTGAATAATTTCTCTTCTTTATCATCTCTTTTTTACTTAAATTCCAATAAACAAAGTTAAAATAGGAAAACCGAAAAACCGTCGCGAACCGAACCGCATTTTCGGTTCGGTTTGTATTCGGTTCGGGACGGTCTCTTATTGGTTTGGTTCGGTTCGGTTGTTCTAAAAAACCGAACCGAACCGAACCGTTTACACCCCTAACAAGAACGATTCAAAGTAAAAAATGAATAACGAAAATCCTTATCAAAATAATAATCCATAAAATGAATATGTAGTCACGTACAATTATAAATAATAAAAAATTCAAATACGTAACATTAAACATAAATTATAAGACTCCATTCTCCATTCATCCATAAAAATTTAGAGGAAGAAGAAAGACCGGTGAGGAGTTCCGAGGAAAAACAAATGATGAATGAGTGCTAATGTTAGCATTTAGGGGAAAAAGATATTAGGGTTTTGACTTTTTACTTATAAAACATGTTCTATAATAGGGTAGTCCAATCCAAATTTCATGTGAGTATTTACTTGAAACTTGTTCTCAGACCTGTTTCAACCAACTCCAAAAATTTGGAACCTATTCCGAATTTGTTTTGTGGGTGGTCTAGTCCAATTCTTGGGTAAAATTAGTCCGATTGCACACCCTAGCACTGATAGTAGCATGGCATTTTTTTCACCTTTACAATTGGGCAAAAACACTCTTAAGCGCATCGCCAATGTCATAGTGAGTTCCTAGAGATAGAAATAAGCGATAGTTGTGCCAACTTAAACTAGAACAGACCTGCTTACAAAAACGTTAGTTTCACATGAATACAAAAGGCTTTCTGACTAGCAGCCGCGTGCATGCATGATGCAACCATACCTGTAAGCTCACACGGATGTACAGACGGAGAGAGTGATGCATTGATACGTTTCTACTAAATATATTAACATAAGTCATTAGCTACCAAGTGAAGAGAGCATCACAAGAAAGTACGCCGTCAGCTGGCAATAGCACCGCCCTAGCCAGCTTAATGTCTTAGTGGGAACTTAATACACATTGGACAAACAGATTACGCTCGCAGCTGTGATTGATAAACGCGGCAATATTCCCAACCGAACCAACATCAACTGGTCATGCTTGTCCATCCGATCAACTGTCTCGGAGGATGCATCTCATGACCTCTTCTGACCATGGATGAGAAATACGAGAACCACGAAATGAACACTTGCTTCCATCAGAGAAAAACGGACACAGCGATTTTTCACTTGGAAAGGCTAATTCCATGTGGTCCTTTTGAAGTGTTAATGTTAACTTCAGTATACATCTCCGAGACCAACTACATATTTCAGCTCTCCTTCGCAGATTGACAGTTATTAGGTGAAGTTAGCTTTCACACAGTAACATGTGTTTCCTGTTTTCAACTACCAGTCGAACAAGACAATGCTACCTAGATACTGATGCTGATGAATGAACAGCTGCTCCATTCATTCTCGGTGCAATGCCATTTCCCTTTCGAAAATATTAAAACAATCCAATGCCGATAACTTTACATTATTAAAAGGAAAGAGGGTGCTCACGGAGAAGGCCGCTGTAGACCCAAGCCCCATAAACAAGTGATATGAAATAGAACTTAACACCTTCTTCTCAAAGGCAAATCGGATCGAATCCAGAGGAATGCATGTAGAATTGCAATGGGCGACACGGATCGAGACAACTCTCAACGCCATGTTAAAAGTCAAGCCTTAAAGTTCAAACTATAAGGTCATAAATCCACAACCAATCAATGTGGACGACAATTCAGCACGAAAAGTTTTTGTAATAAACTCTGAATGAATGACCAGTCACTTTACTCCGCCCGACACAGATGCCTGAAACCTATTTCTTGAAGTTGAAAGCCATCCATGAAATGCTTAATTGATGAAATCGAAACTCTAAAATTTTGAGTACAATATCCACCGTGGATCCAGTTGATGGACTATATATTATTCAAGCAACCATGGGCAATTATAGATATATGTGTGTATGTATCATCCACAAGTTCATACCAATCCCAAGAAATAGTTGTAACTCACATGCAAGAGTAAAAGTTCAAGATAGAGGTGATATATCCAAATCAATGTCTTCTTTTGATCAAAAGGAAGAAAAGCACCTACAACTCTATAAAAAAAATATTCCACACCTTTTTACTTTAGTCCTTTGTAGTTATTTGTCTATGGTAATGATTACAAAAAATTTCATGGCTTCCTAATGACATCTAATATTCATTGTGTAATTAAGTCAAGCCAGTCGTAAGCTACTCGACGTGCGTGCGCGTGTGCATGTATATGTGGGTTTTGGAGCATTAATGATAGGCTTATTCTTTTAAGTCCTTAAATGAGTTGATTTTAGGAAAATTAACCATTTTGAAAGCCATTACTTATAACATCTTAGATATCCATAATCATATATAAAAGTGAGCTATTAATGCTGAATTTTTTTTTAGAATTATTAATAGCGGTTAATGAGTATTTAAGTGGATACTAATGGTAATAATTATCAACAAATAAGAGGTAACGAAAATTTAATGTAAATTGAAATTCTTCAATAAAATTTGTCTTTTCACATTTTCTTCTGTAACCGCATGAATATTATTACGCTTTGAGTTTGTGCCACATGTAGTGCCACGAACTTTCAAGAAAATTAAAATAAATAGGAAGCGTTAGTCAATTAACCACCCTCTACTCTTTGAAAATCATTTTCTTTAAATATTAAATACATCATACTATATGTTTTTTTTATACTATCTCCAGTAAATAAGTTATTTGGTTTAAATTTGGGTGGCCAATTATGGTCGAATTGCTTCTATGTGGCCATTTTTGATAGAGGAAGGTACTTGCCTTGTTTTCATATTTTAGATAATTTCACGTTAGACCATTCTTTAATTTGCCACACTTAGACTGATTGATTTAGACATAAATTATTATTGATAATGACAAGTTTTTTTTACCAAGTAATCATTTCAACTGATAAAAGCGACATTTAAAAACAAATTGAAGTCATTCATTTTCACGAAATAAATGGAAGCATGTATTGCTTTATTTCTAATTAACGAGCTATTTTAAAAGAACGTGGTTTCATTTAGAAGTTGCGCAGTCAAGGGTACCCACACATAATTTGAGTTCAACGAGCTTCACTTATTCATGATTTCATTTTCGTGCTATATTCACGATAATTTACTGTATATTGTTGTAAAATAACTTATTACTATTTATTTTTTCAATGACAAAATAAAGAGGAAAAGATCATAAAGAAAAAGCAAGATAGGAGAAAATAGTTGATCCGCAATCGCATGGTAATGAGCCTTACTATGTTGACCTGAATATTAGGCGTGCAATTGAGGTCCAAATGTGACAACCGGTTTGGTTCGCAGGTGGTCAACGGTACAAAGATGTTTTTCCTTTGCGGTCTCTTGTGATGGCTGTTGATTCCCCGGTATCTATGAGGGGCGGTACCTTGGAGTATATTTTCATACATCAATTTAAGTTTGCCTTTATAGTTCATTTTTTCATTAAATACTTTATCGAGAGATTGCAATTCACATTACTCTGCATAGATCTCAATTATTTCTCCCTCGTCAATCATCATAGCCAATAACAAAAAATTAAACAGAAGCTTGATTTGTCTAGACTATTTTTTTTTATTGGTCCTATTTTATTTATATTATAATTCTCATTCTCATATTTTTGTCTTGTCTTTTACAGAGTGTAATAGTCGAAACTTACACCTGAAATTAAAATTGTTCCCACCCTAATTCCTTCGAAAAGGTAAGGATTTGACACCCACCTCTCCTTTCTCAATATAAGAAGTGTGTATGAATTGTTTAAACTAATTTAAGAAATCGTTTATTTAGTAATGTGTTGTATTGTAAGCAATTTTCAAATATTTTAATTTTCAATCACTTAACGCATTAACAAAGACGGGAGGTCAGAGCAATAACCATAGTTATTGATTAATCTTATTGCGCTAGCTCAACACTTGAGCGTGACATTTCATCAGTCTCTAGAATCCATTAAATATGACCAATTCAAAATCTTGAAAGTTGAAAGACTTATAAGATGGAGATGGTTCAAATAGTTCAGAGAATAACACCGAAAAATTATTTCATAAATACGACTTGTGAATGTGTTGACAAACACACACACAAAAAAAAACCAAAATCAATAGACCTAGCAATCCTCATAAAAAAAAACTATACAAGTTGCGACGGCTCCTGCTAAAAGGGCGCGAAGACGCTTTTGAGCGGGGCCTTGGACAAGGGCCTTCCATTACAAAATCCTACCGACACGGGCGAGTCCGGTTCGCCCGGCCCGCCCAATTGAAACGCATTTCCCAAAGGACAGGCAGGGCGAGGGCAATGTCCTGCGCTCGATCGAAGGGGCCCGTATCGATCCCCCTCTCCGCGAGCGGACGGGAGTTGAACAACAAGTGAAAGGACAGGACGAGGCGGATGATTAGGTCGATGTTATGAGCTGGGACAGGTAAGAAGGAAGGCGCAAATTCGCAAAGACGGAAGGAGGAAAGCCAAAAAAATAAAAAAAGAGAACAGCGACAGCGACCGTTCGGTAAGCTCCGCACGCGAGGCCGTCCTGTTTCGCAGCCTGCGGACTGCCCGAGAAGTCCCACCTTCCCCCCCTCCCCTCTTTATATTTTTATAAGCAGGCCTTCGTATACCTCACCAACTCCACTCTCTCTCTCTCTCTCTCTCTCTTTTCTCTGTGTCGCTCGATCGATCCATCGAATTCCTCTGCGTGATCGTGCGTGCGTGAAGAGAAGGGGAAATGGCCTGCGCCAGCTTCGCCAAGCTCAACGCCTCCTCCTCCCAGTGGATCGTCGGGCAGCAGTCCTTCGCCCAGCGCCCCGGATCGTCCGCCGCTCGCTTCCCCGCCGCCCCCCGCCGCCTCTCCCTCCCGATCCGCGCCGCCGCTTACTCCGACGAGCTCGTCCAGACCGCCGTCAGTCCCTTCCCCCCTCTCTCTCTTGTTGTGATCGGTTGTTTGTGTTTTTGGACACGATTGGTCGGTTGGTGTTCGCTGTTTGCATGCGGGTTTGGTGTGCGATCTCTGATTATGAGGTTTGAGAGCTTTCGGTAGCTAGATTGATCTTTTGTCGAACGCTTGAATCTTGAATCTCGCTGGGTTTGATCGTTGACCGGTGGAGTGTTCCCGTGGGTCAATTATTGGTTGAAGTTCCATGGAGACAGGTGTGCAAGTTGAATTGACTTCTGTTGGGCCAGGAGAGATGGCTGTTGATTGTTGATCTCTCGTTGAATATGCCCATTCCTTTGGTTTGTTGGCTTTGTCTCAATGGTTGGTGAATCTCCTTCGATCGGGTTGTTTGCAATCACAAAATTAAAACTTGACCTACCATTAACTTTGTTCAGATCAGAGATCATCCTTCCTGCCTAACCGTTACTGTGATCCCGAGGAAACTCTCCTATGAAAACTAATGTTGCTGCCCCCGCGCACATAGAATGAATGACCATAGCCCGTCCTTGCTTTTCTTTCTTCTTTGGGACCCCGATTAGTGGAGCTTTATCTCCGTGGCGTATTTCAAATTCCTTCCGTCCTCCCCTGGAGGAGGCGTACCTTATAAATATAAATTTCGTCAGCTTTTAATCGTAAGTGTCCTCTTATATTATCCTCTCTTGCGCCTGGTCTTTTGGAATTATGAGATTGAGTTTTGCTATCACTATTGTCTTCTGGCAATGCATAGCAGCTTCATATTTTTGTCATCTGAATATTTCCTTATGTTTGATGATTTGTAGTGCATTATGACAAGCCCAAACATATTTCCCTATATCTGATCTTGCCATAGAATTCAACTGCTTTTAGTCTATGTAGTATATATGTGTGCATACAATGCACAAAGTGCTTGCATATGCGTGTGCTTGAGAGAGTGTGTGTGTGTGTGTGTGTGTGTGTGTGTGTGAGAGAGAGAGAGAGAGAGAGAGAGAGCAAGTAATTCTTGCCTCAAGTTAAGAGTTGAAACATCATTTTCTCGCAGTGGGATTTTATTGAAAGTAGGTGTTTCTAAGCATATTCTACCAGTCTGATGAGCTTTTTCTTGGTTCATCCTGTGCAGAAATCCATTGCATCTCCTGGTCGTGGTATCCTTGCCATTGATGAGTCAAATGCAACCTGTGGGAAAAGGTTAGCTTCCATCGGGTTGGACAATACTGAGGTCAATCGTCAAGCTTATAGACAACTTCTGTTGACTACGCCCGGTCTGGGTGAATACATCTCTGGTGCCATTTTGTTTGAGGAGACACTTTACCAATCCACAACAGATGGGAAGAAATTTGTGGACTGCTTGCGTGAGGAGAAAATTGTTCCAGGCATTAAAGTTGACAAGGTTTACTTCGAGGGGCCCTTCCTGAATGTCTGTATTCAAATAGAAACTGTTGTCGTCAATGTGCTTATCATTAGTATACTCTCTTTGTCCAAAGGGTTTGGTTCCTCTTCCTGGATCCAATAATGAATCCTGGTGCCAAGGATTGGATGGATTGGCTTCAAGGTCCGCTGAATACTACAAGCAAGGTGCTCGTTTTGCCAAATGGTGAGTCAGCTTCTGCTCCAATTTGTTCATTAAAATGTTTCTTTCAGCCTTTCTTTAATTTTTCTCTGTGAAAGAAAAGTCCAGAAAATATCTTATTACATGACTTATGACTAATTTGTTTGCCATTGCTGAATATTTTCCTTGCTACTTGCATGCTTTACACTTGTGCTCATTAGCCTTCAATGCTTAAATTTTTATGCAGGAGGACAGTGGTTAGCATTCCTTGTGGTCCCTCTGCTCTTGCAGTAAAAGAAGCTGCATGGGGACTTGCACGATATGCTGCCATTTCTCAGGTAACTCATCAACTTAAGACACCTTTGTCTCATTTTACGAACTATTTTGGTGTAGAACTAATTATTACTTCTTGATGACTGTTTTTATTTTGGAGCTGAAATTTCAACAACTGACAGTTCAACAATATGTCCAAATATATCTTAGCTCTATTTGGTCCTTAAGATCCTTCCTTTTTTGGGTGATGCCTTCGATTCAAAAATAGAGTAAATACTTTTTTAGGTTAGATTTCAGAGAGGCTGAAATTTTCTGATTCAGTAAGCATCTGTTTTAAAGGTTTTAAATCGAATGCACTGCTTCATATTGGGTGTGCCTTAGTTGTTATATATTGTCT
Organism: Angophora floribunda; assembly: GCA_014182895.1. NCBI lineage: Eukaryota > Viridiplantae > Streptophyta > Magnoliopsida > Myrtales > Myrtaceae > Angophora > Angophora floribunda. The sequence continues at coordinate 34,772,232 of CM024706.1, read as the reverse complement.
AATGTGCAGGATAATGGCCTTGTGCCCATCGTTGAACCTGAGATTCTTCTTGATGGGGACCACCCTATTGAGAGGACTCTTGAAGTGGCAGAGAAGGTTTGGTCCGAGGTCTTTTTCTATTTGGCTGAGAACAATGTTATGTTTGAGGGTATCCTGCTTAAACCCAGCATGGTAACTCCTGGAGCTGAGCATAAAGAGAAGGCTTCTCCCGAGACAATTGCCAAGCACACTCTTACAATGTTGAGAAGGAGAGTTCCTCCTGCTGTTCCAGGAATCATGGTATGTACATGTTAACATTTATACATCTTTATATATAAGCCTAACAATTTAGTGGGCTGGTTGCGAGTTATCGTTTACTTTTACTCTAATATTGGATGGCTTTTCTCGTTGATGTTCTTTTTTGTGGTACATGATGCAAATAGGATGTTTCTGCTGAAATAGGCACTGATTTATGAAACTGTGGGTAAGTTTGGGCATCTAGGTTTGACTACTATGGATGTACTGATGTCGTAGGGACTCTTATGAGTACATGATAGTAATCGTGGTTGTTGGGGAGGTTAGCATGATAGCAGGTACTTGCATTGTTATGATCAGAGAGCATCAATTTCAATAGAACTTATTAGATAATGGGCATCTTTTTTCTCTTTGTTTCCAGTTTTTGTCAGGAGGACAATCTGAAGTTCAAGCCACCCAGAACCTTAATGCGATGAACCAGAACCCCAACCCATGGCACGTTTCCTTCTCATATGCACGAGCGCTGCAGAATACTGTGCTGAAGACATGGCAAGGACGTCCCGAGAGTGTCGAAGCTGCACAAAAGGCACTGTTGGTGCGTGCCAAAGCAAACTCTTTGGCTCAACTTGGAAGATACTCTGCTGATGGTGAAAGCGAGGAGGCAAAGAAAGGGATGTTCGTAAAAGGCTACACATACTAAGGCCCCAAATTCGAAGCAACTTCAGTATAATGGGACCGCACTTAAGTTGAAGTGGTTTGTGGTCTGTTTTTCATCTATTGTTCTGTTAAATGAGGATTCATAAGTGTTTTGGTTCCTTGGCTTGGGTCCTTGCCTTGATGCCTCATACTTCCAAATAATACCCGTGAGAAAGGAAATAGTTCCTGAACGGCAATTAGGAGAGTGATGTGATAATGAGAGTAAGACATTAAGTGTACGGATCTTTAAAAAGGTTTAGAATGACTTGATTTCTAAATGATTTCGTAAGCATTCATCGGATATTTTCCATATGCAGGATTTTATGTGTGGACAGATCAATATGTCGATCAATTTGGTCATCTCTATTGTCAGGTTATGGTTCTCGTGCAAGCAAGAATAAACCATGCTTCTTTTCTTTTTTTTTTAACCCTTCTTAGTACTTTTTAAAGAAATATAAACGACAGTCTATTACTATTACAATAGATGGAGATGAAGTAAATACTACTCTTTGAAAACTAATTTCGTCTATGCCGATAGAAAAATCTAATTTTGTATAATTGAGTTTCTAATTTTGAGTAAAGAAAGTGTGTGGGGGCAGCTGTCCCTTCCCCGAGTTTAGGACAAGTTTATATAACAGGCCCCAAAGAAAGCCCACCATTCATAGCCCACCGGGGAGATGGCCCGACCCTTTTTGTATTTTCATTATCTTGACAGGTCTGCTGTTACGACAACTTAATTTGCTCAGTGTGTGCTGCCATCCTACACCATATATGTTCTACAGCAGATTTTTCTCCTCTTAGGAGACAACATCTAGCACAGAACGTTTTTTGTCTGAAGTCCAAGCTTTGACTACAAATCTACATTATGGTAGTAAAAAGCATGGTGATTGGTCGTATGTTATTGAACCACTTCAGTTTCAAAGTGAATATAACTTAAATTTCTAATTTCAATCATCTCAATTTCAGTTCTCATCTTTCTGCTTGGTAGGATGCGTTGTGTGGCTTCAGTGATGATTTCATTTTGACAGTTTTGAGAGCAGACACATGAAAATGGTGACCCCGGACAGATCATAGCCTATCAATCAGCTGAAGTTCTCTAGCCAGAGGTCACATGACTCAAAATCCAAGTCGTGAATTCTTTTATTATCTAATGTTGTAATCTCTAGAGACCACCTCTGGAGGGGTCTCTGACTCTTTAACCTTAGACTAGTCTTTCTCGCGGCGTGTTTTGTCTTCTAAGGCAGCTTTCCAATTTTCTTATGTTCCCCTGAATCTGACCTTTCCAAACTCCAATATCGCAATAATCAATACTATCATATAACATTTAAAAAGTTTCATATTTGTTTTTGGGTATGTCAAATGTTTTTTTTCTCTTCAAATATCAATTTTTTCACACGCGTAACGGATGCATAATTTCAAATGTGCAATCTAATCGGTCCATTCAATGGATCGGTCATGATAAATTTACAATTTAATCCTAATATGACAAAGCTCATTAATGTACAGGACCACATCGAATCCCACTAGAAAGTTTGTAGCTTCTCTATGACTCATGGTGAATTTATATTTGTATTTTGCCCAGAGCTTGGAGAAATCAAAATTACTACTCACGTCTCATTTAATTAAAGAAAAAAATTAATTATTATTATCATCTTCGAACAAAAAGATCACTGTCAACGAAATTGTCTTCATTGCCACACTGATTTCGAGGTCAAGACCTCTAAGCCCTCGTGTCACCGTGCCACGTTGTCATCGAACAGTTGGAATCTTTCTCACATGTGTCCTCCATATGCAAATGGTCATGCTAATATTATATATATTATATCTTCAAGCACACTCTTGGTCCCTCGAAATAATCCGAAATTTTCAATGAAAAAGTATAGGAAAAAAGTGACGCTGATTCCAATATTCTTTCCTAATTAGCATGTCGCAACAGATTCAATTTTGTTATGAGCTTAAGGCTAAATGAATAAAATTTAAGGTTGCTTTCTCAGGTCGCCATTCTTGTCCTCTCAAAAACCTCCTTTTATTAAAATTAATACATGAAAAAAATCCAATTCGGTATGTCCATATCACATTTACCTCAAGTTAATCTTCTTACCATAAAAAAAATCTCAAATTGGTACGTACTTATAACAAATCTATTTTCTATTAAAGTCCGTCCATGTCAAGAAATTACTCGTGACAAATGATTTGGATGGTTGATGTGTGACATGAATCCAACATGAAAATTCAATGTAGATGGGTCCCCAAAACAATGTCATTTTGATAATTCATACTTGAAAAAAAAAATGAACCGTGTTTGCAAATCTCCTAAAAGTTGCTATTCCTAGAAGAGCTCCCTCTCACGTTTCAAATAATCTACTAAAATCTTTATATTTGCCCCAATTTGACCTTAATATTTCGATATATTTGCCACGGACGTATTCATTTGAAATTTTTTATGACACGAAAATCAATTTGATTATCTTTAATCACAACATTGTGAATCGAAATACTTTTATTAATCCGGAGAAATGATACTCTTGATCTAGAGAAATCCCAAAAACGAAAAAGAAAAAAAAACCCAAATAATCCAGAGTGGAATGCCCGAGTCAAAACGAAAAACAAAACATGAAACTTTATATGAGATCCAAATAATTTTCCTATTTATTACTGTGCAAATTAAAACACATGGACGGTTTTTTTTTTTTTTGGGGGGGTGTAAGAGCGTTACGCGTCGAGCGGAACAAATACGGTGCGTTTGGGGGCGAAGACCCATTGACCCCCGAAAAACCATGTGAAGATGCGGTTTCGTCGTCGAGCTGTAGCCTGCGGGGCTGCCGGGGTGTCGGGCCATTTTTAAGTATTTTGATGGGCTGGATATATAAAATAAGACTCCTATCATGTTCCTAGTCAAGTTTATGTAGTTCCTTTTTTCTTAAAAATAAAATAAAATGGGGATTCTATGCAACCTTTCTCTCTGTCATGATTAATTGATAGCGAGATGGAGCGGGGTGGACATGCATGCCTGACTCCGAGAGAGATGGACTGTGGTCGCGGTTGAAAATGTTTTAACTTTGAAGATTTTGTAACGAGCAAAAGGTCCCCGAATCAAAGCTAGTTTTTACTGTGGCACTGTGTTTGGTGATAGATATTAATTCTCTTGAGTGTAGTAGCAACTTTGAAGTGAAAAAAGAGAGAGTAGAGAATTCCAGAGAAGCTTTGAGAGGGCAATTGAAGTCCAATGCCGAACAAGGATGGTGGTCCTAGGACAAGATCAAAGAAGATGTAGCTCACCTAGGGTCACGAGTGACCTTACTTTCACCAAACTAATGCCGGTGCCACCACCTCTCTCTCTCTCCCCCCAATGTGCAGACCTCGATCTCACGGCTTATGTCGCCACAATATGTCTGTAGTCGGCAGCAATGGTGGCGACAAGCATGGCGAGCATCAGCTAACCAGTTAGCTCTCCCTCCTTATTGTACTACAGTGGCCCAGGCATGTTAGGACTATTGGGGACAAAATCAGAAGAATAATAAGCTTGCGAGGGTAAGACAGGGACCCAATGATTCATTAACGCCCTCACCCAGCATTTCGAAAATGTAGGGCATTCGCTTTGAGTCTTGAGCTTTGCCGAGGCAAGTTTGGACTTGAAATATCTCAGAAAAATGCTCTATGAAACGTAAAGGTACTTCAAAGACCCAAAAGCCTTTGACAAAGTTTGGTGAAATCAACCGCATGAAAGTTTTGATACTGTATAACCTAACGCGTTTAATACCTAAAAAGGAAATTTCTAATAAGAAGTCAAAACAGTGCATCTGGACACTTAGGTCTGATTTAGTGGGTAGGCACTCTTCCTCTGCGGATTCTTCCACCTTACAAACCGGAAGGTAATTGTTCAGCTCCCCACATTAAACCCATTTGAAGATGAAAACGATGTCAAATTAGGGAAGGGGTGGGGGGGACCAGGATGTTGGAAACTACACACGATGCGGGGCAAGTGGAGTGAGTGTCGGAACGACAATACATTTGTTTGGAAGGTTTTGTTTGTTTTCCCCGATCATATATATGTGTTTTCAATTTCTTTTTCTATTCCGCATTTGTGGGCAGAGATCGCTAGGGTTTTGGAGCATGACCCCCACACACATGTTTGACCTTCTTTCTCCTCTTTCGACCGGCATGAGGGCATGCAGGATCGGATTGCGATCGTTGTTCGCATATGGGGACATTGATTATGTTACCATGTCCGTGTCCCCCCTCCCCCTATCTTCCCTCTTCTTCCAGCTGGAGAGATCCTATGTTTTCATCTCCAGTTGGACAAATCGATGATGCTGTTTTCTGAGTTGTTTCACATCCATGTTGTATAAACTCTTTCAATGTTTAATTAAGGGTGCTTTAATTTCGCGAAAAATTTATCAATTTATGTTGTTTGGTAATATATCTCGAAATAAGGAGGAATCACTTCTTGAATGTTAGGTATAGCTTTTTTTTGAAGATATACCTTATTGCATAGAATGAGCTTTACATGTTTTTTGTGAAATTATGTTGTAGGTCATCGAAAACAATACATGAAAGATAAAGCAGTAGCTCCGGTCAGCCAGATTAGTTTTGCATAGTATCTTCTCATATGGAATATGCTTTCCTCTTTAGGTTTCGTTTGTTTTATGAAAAATTCAAGGCATCTGGAAAATATTTTTCAAGTAATCATTTTCACAATATTTTTTGGTATTTGACTGAAATCTAAAAATGAATTGAAAATTATTTTCTGTCTTTTAGAAAGGAAAAATTGATTTTATTTGCCTAATGAAACATACGCTATTTGTCTGTTGTAAGAGATATTCAATTGTCAGACTCCCGATTGCAAGAGTGGGGGTTTCTCCACCTAGCCACTTGGAATTTGAGCCAGGCATCATGACCCATGCACGGCCTTGATGGACTCATGTTTAGGTATCAATGACTTGAGTGTAGGAGCCAGGTACCCAAGCATGGACATTGGGGTCTTGGGTATAGGCCTAGTCATTGAGGAATCAAGCTCACATTAGTGTCTAGGGTGTGGGAGTAAGGTACTCAAGCATGGGTATTAGAGCCAGGCTCAGGTGCTAAACTACAGTCCTTAGCCTGGCCTCCATGAACCAAGCACCATTGACTTGGGCATGAGATCAAGGTACCCAAACATGATCATTGGGGGCCTAAGCACTCGACACATGGGTCTCAAGCCTAGCCTCTGTGGACCTAGGCTTGACCTTAATGGACTCTAGGCGTTAGAGCCGAATAATTGGGCTTTTGGGCCCTCAAGGGATTTGGGTCCAGCCTTTATGGACCCCTCGCTTGGCTACTAGGGAATTGCTCCCAGCCTTAATGGACTTAAGAGCTAGGTATCAACGTATGGCAGTTGGGGACTCGAGCACAAGTACCAGGGTCTCGCGCATGGTCATCGAGGACTTAGGCACAGGCAATAGTGTCTCGGGCCTACTCAAGCCCATGTGTCGATGACTTGGCAAAAGAGGTGGGTCCTCAAGCACGATTACCAAGGTCTTAGGCCTAATATCAAAGGACCGGGGCCTAGCCTTTGTGGACCTATGGTTGGCCTCTAAGGAACATGGCTTAGCCTCGATGCACTTGGGCAAGGTGTTAGTGACTTTGACAAAAGAGCCGGATACTTGGTCATTGAGACCACTATCCCCAGCTTAGCCTTTGTGGGTTTGGGCTCGCCCTCTAGACTTGGGCTTGTTGTCAATGACCCTAACAAGGGCATCGAGGTTCTCATCCACAAACGTTGGGGTCTTAAATTCAAGTATTAATATCTAATCATATTTTGAAAAATAATTCTTGATTTTTGAAAGAAAAAAATCATTTCTCATAATTTATGCATAGGTTTTTTGATGATTTTGGAAAAAAAATTCAGTGAACTATTTTTTTCAACGATTTAAACATTAGAGAATGATAAAATATTATTTGAAATCACTTTTTTGGTGAAACAAATGGAGTTTTAAATAATTCATAGTTATTTTTCACTTTTTAAGATGTGGGATTCTCTTGACTAAATGTAGATTCAAGTTGACCATTCATCTTTCACGTACCAAACACCAAAAATGAAGGAACACTTCTTTCTAGAAAAGTCAATCTAATTTTCTATCATCACTTTTAGAGTGGAGCGTCGATCCTACTCTCTAAAATATTAGTATGTGTTTAGTTCAGTTTTTCCAAGAGGTTTTCAGCCTCTAAAACCCTTTGAGGAAATAAAACCCCTTAGGGAAATATTGAGATGTTTATCAAACCTTTCTAAGAGGCTTTCAGCCAAATGTTAACCTTGGAAAAATTAAAAGCTGAAAGTCTAATGCTAATAAGGGACTGACTTTAGGCTTTTAGCATTTAACTAAATGCTAAAATTAGGTCTTTTTTCCAAAACTACCATCATAAATTATTTAATTTTTTGTTTTTATTCCTCATTGTTTCAAAACAACCGTCACCCTTGCTAGAGTCGGCTAAGACTTCGATAATTTAAAAAAAAAAAAACACAAAAACCCTTTACAAAAAAAGATTTGCCAAAACACTCTTTATGTTAAAGTAGCTTTGTAAATTATTTTTTACCAAACGCAATTTGTATTTCTCCAAAATCTTTTAGGCCAAAAGTATTTGCATTTGCTATGTCTCATTTCCAAAGCCAAACCAAATGCAGCATAAGATGTTTACAATATTTTGTGTTATGTTTAATTGAAGACATTTAGAGAATATGAGCGAGCTCTTGTTTTTGCTTGAAGTTTATGTTTGAACTCAAAAGGAAAATCTCAAGATAAGTTTTTTTTTATCAATTTTTTTTATTCATTCAAAAATGATACATGATATTAAATCTCTTAAGTCATAATAACAAGGTAAGCCTATAGAGCTCCAAAAGAAACTAAAAACTAGAAGTCAAGGCATATCATCAGAGCATGATTAGCAGAGATAGTGACAAGCTCATCTTTCAAAAATAGATTAGTGACTGCATCCAAGCGATGGCAGTCGATTACCGGATCACAAAGCAACATCAGTGATAAGCACACGCCAGGATGTCTATATGTAATTACAATTTTGCATTTTGATAGTATGCGTCTAGGTTCGGTGTCCCTAACATTATTATTCTACGAAATAAAGATAATATAAACATGTTGAAGAAGCTCGGATTTGATATTGAAGTTGTTGCAAACATCATTAAAATTAGATGTAGAGTACTTATTCATTAAAACTTCAAAATTTAAAATTAGATTGGAGAGAAAAACTCAGAAATATAAAGTTTGGATAGCAAAGCTCTCATATCTATAGTTAGATCAGAAAAGTAAATAAAGAAACAAAAAGAAATAAAAGGACGAAAGGGAGAAATCTAAGTCAAATTCCCTCTCCTCTAAAAGTAGAAGGAATGAGAAAAAGTCAAAACGGGAAAGGGGGAAATCTCAAGAGATGTGATGAGTTCCGTTATCATCAAAACGTACTTTTAATTAAAACCAGTTTCTTAGAGTCAAAAGGTACATTCATGATCAAAATCTTTAGACAATTTTGACCACTTTTCCGTTTTGAGAATCTCATTCTCACCCTCTCGGTATTAAGCAAAATAATACTGATAATACATAAATTTTAATTCAATGTATAATTTTTATTTCATTTAATCCATGAATTATTACTAAATGTTCAATGTAGTCCATTTCACTAGTTTGAATAAATATAATTTGTTGATGTGCCTTTCAATTTGTTAAGTTTTAATAACATATGACAAAATAAAAATCTACTTGTATAAATAAAATAAATAAAAAGGTTGAATTCATTGCCACATGTTCTTATATCATATTGACTCATCATTTCAATAGGAACGATCGAATCTTTAGACATAATTCAATGATTACGTTGAATGAAATAAAAATTCAAACACGATAAGTAGACTTTAGGAGTGATCTCTCTCCTCCCCGACGAATTAATGCGTGCAATTATTCCATCCTCGGAACAAAAGGCTACGACCATTTAGGATCCCTTTTGCACGCACACGAAAAAGAAAAAGGTTGACAAGACAAAAAGGGGGTTCTCGCATTGGAACACCCTTTGTGTGAGCTGTACCCAGAGAAAAGGAGATGCTGACCCTAGCGTAGTTGAAGGCGCAGGAGAGAAAGGGGAAAGGAAAAAAAGGAGAAAAGAAAAGAAAGGATTCGATCTCGACACGCAACAAACTCCAAGCGACATTCCCCTTAGCTGGATCTACGAGCACATGAATTCCCGCTTCCAACGACCCTTTTCCCCTCTCCATTTAATACCTCATAGGCTTATACCCTTCCTTGCATCATCCTCTGATGCTGTTCCTAAGTATGCTTTTATATTCACAAGATGTAGCGGCAGCAGGAGCAGCAGCAGCGTAGCTTTGGGCCCTTTGCTCTCTGGACGGCGTACTTTGGCCTCTTTATTACGTGTGCGGGGGCCGTACGATGGGGGAAGGGGGGGGTGTTTGACATTTCATTTTCACGTTTGAACCGACTGGCAAGTAGGGAGTACACCTGCTCGGTTGACTGGATTTGGACCTGTACGCAATACGAACAAGTACCGCTGCGTATTCATGTCATGTCCACAGAATTGATTACTGTCTTCCTCTGTCTTTTGAAAAGGGTAGAGCGGAGCGGAGGGCGTACCAGCGTCGGCAATGGGTGAAGTCTGGTCTTGAGACGAATGAAATGCTGATGTAAGGCTAGCAGCAGGTGCGTGCAGCGATTGGCAAGGTAGAAATTTGGCTACATATAAACGTGAGAAAGAGAAAAGCCATGGATGGATTGACAGCAATCTCAGGTCCATAAAGCAAATCGGATACAGCAGTAATCATGAGGGAATCAGATGCGGATAATAGGCACTAATCATCACGAAATCGACCGGGGGAGAGAGCATAAAAAGAGGAGGGGAGCGAATCACCCCGGAATGATGCCCGTAATAACGCCACGAGCGGAGGGCATTTTCGGGACCCGACGCGGAGTGGTCCGCCCCTCAGAAAACGTCTTCAAAATCTCTCTTTGACCGTCGTACTCCTCTCTCTCTCCTCTCTCTCTCTCCGAGGAGAAGAAAGAAAACCTTTTTTATGTCGCGAGCATGAATGCGAAAACCCATCAATTAATGGGGAAATCATTGAATGATCTCTCTCTCTCGCGCAACCCTTTTTAGCCGCTGTTGCAGAGACGCACAGGGTGCTCTTCCCTCCATCTCTCTTTTGCTCTCTCTCAACCTTTTTGTGCTCCTGTCGTCATCGTCGTCATTGGGTTCTATAAAGCTTCCTCCTTTGCCTCTCTCAAAGATTCCGGATATAAATAATTTCTGGGTGCAGAGCGAAAAGGGCGTGTCTATCATCTTCTAAGCTCTTTTTGCTCTCTTTCTCTCTCTCTCTCTCTCATCAACTCGAGCTTCCTTCCCTTCTCCTTTCTCTCTCTCTCTGATGACGCATTGAATTCTTCGCCGCTCATCAATCGCGCGCGCACGCGGGGGGCGGCGGGCGGGGGAGCGCGCGCAGTCTCTCGAGGATCCATCAGCCGTCGTGGCGGCGGCGGTTCCCCCTTCGCGTCCGTCTCTTCGATCCGACGGCCCAGATCTTCTCGTCTGCGGGTCGTACGGCCAGGGGATCCTCTGTCAGCCCGTGCCTCTCTCTCTCGCAATCTATCTCTCTCTATTATCTCTACGTAAGTCCTGCCTCAACATCTCTACCTACTTCCCCTTTCGGGTCACCGTTTTTATGGACCCTCTTCGTGTTTTTCGTTTTTTGCCTCCCTCCCCCTCTCTTTATTGCTGTGTTGTGTAGTGTCGTCTTTGCTTTATGTTCTCCTAACTTTCATTTTTGTTTTTTTTCGAATCACCGAGTGAAAGACACGCAGATGATAAAATCTTCTGGCATCTCTGTTCATTTCTTTCCCTCGTTGTTGCTCCTCTATTAAGCTTAGTCCTCCACGTGTTTCTTTTTTATGTTTTCCCACTTGAAAAGGTCATCTTTTTCGCGTGCATGTTGATACCCGTTGCTCTCCTCTTCTTTTCAGATTTTTGTGGATTGTTCTCGCTTGGAGTTATTGCATAAGTGAGAGTGTGGCCGACCAATTCGCATTTATTTGTTGTTTTTGGTCTTTAAGGAATACCTGTAGATCCCAATCATCAAAGGTTTTCCATATTCTTTTCTGGTAATGGTAAACCATTTTAAAGTAATTTTCTCAATTCGAAATGGTTGGTAGTGTTTGGTAGTTGCACAGTGGGTAGATGCCTTTCAGGTTTTTATCTTGAAGGGATGAATTGTAGGAAAAGCATCCTTTTTTGTGGGACTGTGATTCCTATGTATTAGCCCAAGTGAAAAAAAAATTTCCTTGGTTAATCGAAAGATGAATGCTGGTTATTGCAAAGACGTTTGTAAAGAAAAATAAATAAGCAAATATCTTTCGTTAAATTACTGGTGTATCTCAATTTCCAGAAATCAGATTATAGAATTCCAACGTTTTCTTTTTGAAGTGAAGTTGTTTATGTTTTTGTATTTACTAGTCAATATTGATTTGCATTTCTATTTATTATTATTTTTTCACTTGAATAATAGGTGCACAACATATGGAAGTTGTAGCGTGTATAGCGAATGTTTCCTAGAGTCTATGCTTTTAAAAAGGTTTGAGATAGGTGTTCAGCGTATACTTCTTAATCTGCTGAAATTTAGATAGATACAAAATGCATTGTCTGAGTTAAGCAAGCAAGGTACAATTGCTTTGTTGGAAAGTGGAGGACCTTTTTTAATGGTATTGTGGTTAAATGTAGCTATAGCAGCACATAGAGTGCTTCATGTCGGAAACTTTATTTCAATGGGTACTCATATCATTGGGGCGTTGCTGAATGTAAGTGTATTATCTGGGACAACCTGTAGGGGTCCATAACAGTTCGTGGGATGAGCTGGATCTAAAGATCAGACATCCCATGTTCTTTGTTACCTGCAGATGTTTTTTTCTGGGGCGGAGGTGCTCTGGAAAGATTACTACATATCGTGATGAGTACTTGATGGAACTGAGAATTGTAATGTACAGGTTGCAGTACAGAGGCCAAAAAGTCACTACTTTTATCTTGTGTTGGGAGAACCTTAGAATGATGGTTTTTGCTATGCCTTTTTTTTTCCTGGGGTAAGAGAAAGAGGGGTAAGAGGGGGGTCAGCTTTTTGCATGTTAAGACAGTGTCAGGACTAATTTAAGTGTAGACTGATTTTTTACTACAGGCAGGTGTTAGTGGGATCCATGCATATGTTGATTCTGGACAGCAAGAATATTACATTCACTATAATTGGCTTCTATCAGTTGTTGGGAGAACAGTGTTCTTTGTTTTTTAATTTATTTTTAAAACTTTTCTTGGGTGGTTTTTTTATGGTAGTTTTATTATGACCTTTATTCTCTTGGAACTAGCAGTTTCTTATCTGATTTTATTTCTAAAGGACATCATGTTTTTATTGTCTTCCATGATTTGCAGTTACTAAGTTGAATCTTATGAGCTATGGAGCCTCATGATCATAGAAGACAAAGGAGACAGAATAATCTTTCACATGCAAATGGCGATGGCAATGTGACTACTGTTGATGAATTAGATCCTTGGACTGCATGGGCATACAAGCCACGGACCATATCCCTCTTACTAATTGGAGCATGTTTTCTGATGTAAGTATATGCTGATCAGCAACTGTAGTTCAGATGATATGCAAGCTGACGTTAAGTTTTTCACATATAGCTAACATAGAATGACAGACTCTCTTCCTTTAACCACTGATGTGTTTCTGGTTGTTATTAATGTTGAAGCGAATGTTAACTACGGCCAAAAAAAAAAAAGTGGGTGTTATCTGGAATCTGTTTATTTTTTCCTCATGGTGGCATTGTCAGACCCAATTGCTTTCTATGCTGTGCATAACTTTACCTATCTTATGAACTTGAAGGAGACTTGATGATCTTTCTTTAACTCACAGGATTTATTGACTTTCTTGAGCAAATGGAATTTGTTACTGAAAGTGTAGTCGTGTAAATTAAACTATACTTGATCTGTTGGTTAATTTCCAAAATTGAATCATCTTCTGTCCAGATGGGCAAGTGGAGCTCTTGATCCAGAAAGCAGTGAATCTGGTGATCTCGTTACATCTGTGAAAAGGTGCACTATCATGTTTTACCTTGAATGCTTCCTGTTTCATGTCATGTACTTCGCCCATCAAGAATTATCTTTTTAATGCCCCTGCATTGGTTGTTTCTTACAGGGGTGTGTGGGCCATGATTGCAGTGTTTCTAGCTTATTGCTTGCTGCAAGCCCCTTCCACGTAAGTCGGTTCATCATTCACTCAAATCTAACCATCGGTTTGTCTTTCTCCTTTCGTGCACGTACTTTGCTTACAAGTGTAGCAAATTATTCTATGTCATTTTATATTGTTTTTCATTTTGCACTTGAATATAATGACATCTGGAGAATAAAAGAGATTAATCCTTATGTTATTCACTTATATAGAACTAAAATGGAGGGACAACACACAATGTGTAAAGGAATGGACAAGAATAGAAGGAGGAAGCGGATAGAGTACTAACTACAACTCCTTTGTATGGTTGTGTTGTGAGGCTGTAGCTCACCTCGTTGCTTAAATGGTTGCATGTTGACTTGTTGAGTAAATGAAGTATATTAGTCAATGCTACATTTGCATTTGTTTAAAATAGAGAAGGGGATTGTGTGACAGCATGATGAGGGGATGCATGACAGCATGATCATTCTTGCTAAGTTTGTTACCTCCACTTAGTGGGAGTAGCAATTTTAGCTGTTGTTCTTGTATTTACCCTTGCAAACTGTCATACCTCATGCGATGAGCTTGGGGATTTTTTATTTATATGTAACATATCTAGATTATAGTGATATCATGAAATGTTTTTGAATGATTGTATAAAAATAGAGAATGGAATTGTGTGACAGTCATGAATTATGATAATTGTTAATGCCTTCAGTTTACCAGTTCTAGTTTGGTTTCTATCACATTCTGATCTTCTAATGACTTATGGTCAGGTTTAGTTACTTTTCTGCTTCTAATTTTAAATTTCTGTTTGTTGTTTTATCCAACTTTCGCTTTCTGCTGCAATATTTAGGGTCTGTCTAACTTTCACCTATCTGCTGCATTATGCAGGGTCCTTATTAGGCCTCATCCTGCAATTTGGCGTCTAGTCCATGGCATGGCTGTTATTTACCTTGTTGCTCTCACATTCTTGCTTTTTCAGGTTGGTTCCCTTGTAGCCAGCCATTCTCAAAACTACTCTCTCTGGCTAAAGTCTGCCTTTCCTTTTCATCTCGTGTGTTTTCTTTTTTCCATTTCTTCTGGCTAAGTCTACCTTGTTTTTTTTTCCCTTGGTTGTTCACTCTTTATTTTTATTTTTTTTGGGGAGAGGAGAATGGGAATTTGCTATTCTGGTCATTGAGGCAAATATTCAGGAAAACTTTAAGGAAACTTGTCCTAATCAAGTATTCTGTTGAACATCCATCTCTGCTGATGATTGTCTGAATATACTTTCTCAACTTTTGATGATCTTTCTAATGTTCTATTTGACATTCTGACTAGGATATACGTGCTCGGTACTCTGAAATCTTAACAGGCCTTGTTTGCTACTTATCTCTGCCATAATTTAAGGTGTTTAACTGACTTCATATTGCAATATGTTCCAGAAGCGTGATGATGCTCGGCAATTCATGAAGTTTCTCCATCCTGATCTGGGTGTTGGTAATGATTCCATTCACACATACTGTCATGATGCATTAGTTGTTGGGCCTTTTCAGTTTCTTACATTAATGTGATTATTTGGAGTTGGGACTGAGTGAAATCTGTTCAAACCATGCAGAACTTCCTGAACGATCATATGGAGCTGACTGCAGGATTTATATGCCAGAAAATCCTACGAGCAGGTTTAAGAATGTTTATGTATGATTTCTTCCTGAATGGTCATTTTATCTTCTCTTGCTTTAAGTCTGATCTTATGGAATGTCTATCTGATTGTTTTCCTCAATGCCATTCTTTTTCCAGGATACACTGTTTGATGAATTTGTGCTTGCCCACATCTTTGGCTGGTGGGGAAAAGCAATATTGATTCGTAATCAGCCACTTCTGTGGGTGCTTTCAGTTGGATTTGAGTTCATGGAGGTTTGTGGTTTTGGCCTCATGTGTATGCTTATGCTTATGCGCATGCAAGCATGTGAATGCCCCCTTTTGTGTTTGTCTACAGTTGTGGAATGTTTCCTGTTCTTAACTTATAGTGGGACTCTTGTTTTCCGTAATTAAGTTTCTTTCCTCTTTGGTTTCAGCTTACGTTTCGTCACATGTTACCCAACTTCAATGAGTGCTGGTGGGACAGCATTATTCTGGATATATTAATATGCAACTGGTTTGGTCAGTTTTTTCCTTCCCTTTCTTAGGTTTCTTTTGTTTCCTCCATTGGGTCAATATAGTTTAATAATTGTTATACATGTGCATGTAATGACGTATAAATTGGACCTGTATAGTAGTTCTGCCTATTTTCTTGATTTTATCTGATAGGATCTGTCTGCTTGGATAATTAGTTGAGCTTTGTCACAACTGTACAGACTTTTGTTGATGATTGTGTAGCTCCTGTATCATCTGTGTTACAGAGACTGTCCTTGCCTTGCTACATGACAAGTATTGCATGAACATGCTTCATGAATTATATTGGTCAAATTTCTAATGGGTTTTTGGTGATGTCATATCTTGACTTCTGTCGCAATTGACAGAATTAACTGCACAAAATATTAAGCATTTGGTGACTAGTTTTCTTCTTCAACTTTCAGGTATTTGGGCTGGAATGCACACTGTTAGGTATTTTGATGGAAAAACATATGAATGGGTTGGTATAAGTCGACAGCCTAATGTCATAGGGAAGGTATGGTTCTGAACTCGACAGAGTAATTTACAGCTTGGACATTGTAATTTATTTCTCATTTTCGTAAATCGATATTAACCATTCATTTTGCAATTTAAAGATAAAAGTCATGAGCATGATAAAAGGATGCATCTCAAGAATTTTTATATTGGATTACAGTTTCATAAAAGAAACTGAGAGAGAGAGAGAGAGAGAGAGAGGCTTCATTTTCCATTTGATAACTGGAAACAAAATAATCATCACTCAGCTTCATCCATAATAAGCAGCGAATCACGTGCCATCTGGTTGCTTGTTTCTTTCGAAGTAACTCCGGTCTTCCAGAAAATATATTGTATTATGGGAATTTCAGGAACCTAGAAACTTTTTTTTTTCTTTGCTATATCTGCCTCTTTCTTTGAAGTACCTGGTGTCGGTGTGCTTTTGCCCTTATCTTTGGCAAAAATGACTTGTGCACAGCAGCTTAGATTGAATCTTGCAATGCTATGTCTCTGAACTCTGAATTATACTTGGTTCATTTAATGCGTCTCTGCATGCCCACTTTAATGCTCTTAATGGGCTGCTGAACTTTGCTTTTCAGGTTAAGCGGACATTGGGACAATTCACCCCAGCTCAGTGGGACAAAGATGAGTGGCACCCCTTGCTTGATCCATGGCGTTTCATTCAAGTCCTTAGTCTTTGTGTTGTCTTCTTGACGGTGGAGCTTAACACATTCTTTCTCAAGTTCTGTCTGTGGGTTCCTCCTAGGAACCCGGTCATAGTGTATAGGTTGATCCTATGGTGGGTCATTGCAATCCCCACAATCCGTGAATACAATTCATATCTCCAGGACAGGTCTCTCTCTCTCTCTCTCTCTCACACGCGCACGCACGCACACATGCTATTATCTGGAAATGTTTAGAATTGCAGTTTGAACTATTAGTAGTTCATTGACATGATTAATTTTTAAATATTCAGGAAAATAGTGAAGAAGGTTGGGGCTTTAGTTTGGCTTTCGCTGGCAATATGTATTGTGGAACTTCTCATATGCATCAAGTTTGGACATGGTAAATTCTCTTGATGGCTAATTCATTGGTGTTGATGGTAGGTGAGTCAGTAATGAATTGGTTCTGTTGAATTTTGCCAGGTCTCTATCCAAACCCGATGCCTCGGTGGTTGGTAATCTTCTGGTCTTCCGTCGGTTTGAGCATTGTGGCATTTCTGATTGTTTGGTCGTGGCAGCTACACAGAAGCATGCAAAGAAAGAGGCATTGACTTACGATTTATCGGGCATCGATTCTTTGATTTCTTTTTCTTTCTTGTACTGATGTACATGCTTTAACGTCTTGAAGAATTGTAAATGCTTGTTTTGGTAGGTCAGAGAGAATCCGAGTCCACCTTAGAGGGTAGTGAGTTCGCATCCTTCTCGTTAAGGGGCGATGCTTTCTTTAGCCATTACGGTCGGAGAGTTGCTTCTGTGTTTTTGCGACATTCGCAGTACTGTTGGTTTGATAATTATATGCAAGCTTTAGCCATTTGGAATGTGATTCACATGTTTTGCCTCTTGCACCATCTTTTGGATGGTCGTCCCCTGCATCAAAAGCTCTCAGCAGGTGTCGGTGAATGTGGATCACATGTTTTATCTTGCTCCATCTTTTGTAAAACAGGATATCTGTCGTGACTTGTCGATGTAAAGGAAAGTTTCGGATGCCAAGGTGATCAAAACTTACGTCCGATCAAGAAAAGTTACCATAAAAATGGGAAATTGTTTACACATTGGTTGCAAAACTTGGCAGAGTGTAAAGGAAAGTTCCGATCGATTGTCCATCTGAAAAACAATGACACAAAAGAAGTTTACTATCAACTTGGGTAAATTCATCACTTTTGGGGACTTATGACCACCTAAGAGAAATTACACCCTCTAAACGTAAGTCACAAAACCATGATTTACCGTTAAATCGCAATTTTACCGTTAAATCACTATTGCGAAGACAGTCATGTACAATGAAGGAAGGTAAGATTCATAGGTAATTTACAAACAATAGGAAAAGAAATTTATTATTTACGTGGGCAAATTATTATTTTTGTGCGGAATATCACAAATCATAGGATCCATAAAATTTATGACAACAAAATGGAAATTTTGTCTTGTAAAGAAAAGGTGGATGATGATAAATAATAAGCAAATTACTAAATTACTATAAGTGAGGAAAATAATCGAATGTCAGTACCGTCTCTCTTTTTATTGTGCTATGGAGTTTTGTCTTATGAAATAAGTTGTGTGTCATGGAGTTTCGTCTTATGAAAAAACAAAATCATAAATTTTCCTCATTATCTCCAAAAAAAAAAAATTCTCGGTAAATAACATTAGCCAACAAAAGGTGACTTCGCTTACTATTGTAGGACTTGTCCAAACCTCTTTCTCAGCCAATCGTTCCAACACGCAGCCTTCAGATTTTTTTCCTTCTTCTTCTTCTTCGTGCCAGAGAGGGAGAGATACACTTCCTGCTCTGAAATCGAAATTCGGAAGATGGGGAGCACGAGCGCTGCTCTCGTCCCTCATCTGCAGCTCAGCAACGGCTGCTTCAACCCTCTTAATTCCGCGAGAAGGAGTGGCCTCAGCTCGCTCCGCGTCGGTTGCTCCAGGAGAACGAGGTTGAGATTGGATTGGAGCAGTTTGAGGAGTCGCAAGGGTTTCGGTGAAGTTGTCTGCTTTGCCTTCGAGGACGATGATGGCGGGAATAGGCAACCCGAGTTGGGCACTAGCGGCAGCGTTGGCTCGGCCGTTGAAGATAGACCTGGTAACGTGCCTGAATTCAGTCGCTTTGTTTTTGTTCGCCGTGATTGCGTTCGCAACTTGGTGAATCGAATTGTGCTCCTTTTTGGGTGGTGAAAGATTGGGTGTCCTTGATTAGAAGGAGGTAATGAATTGGGAATTGGTATTGGATTTGTCGGTTCTTGTTGAGGAATACTGATGGAGAAGTGTCCTGATTAGGCATAGAGTAATCAAATTTCAAATTGTGGTCTTCGTATGCCCTGAGATGTTGAATGAAGGAAATTGTGGATAGGGGTTGATGTCTGCAGATGCCATTTCATATCACTTGGGACATTGGCGCCTTTATGTTCGCATTTAGTTCTTGTTTTTCCTGTAATTAGTTGCATAATTATGGTTAATGCTCTTTCGTGTATGACTTTTCAAGCTTAAGTACCTCTTGTAATATTTGAAGAACTTAGTAGTTTGCAGCATCAACCTATGTGATGATCAGATTGGTTTCTGTGCTATATATTTGGTCGAATGGTGTTGTCATATAGGGCACTGGCTTTAGAGGTTGTTCCCGAAACACTTATGTCTGTGCTACTTTTTTTGGTGAAATTGTGTTGTCCTATTGGGCACCAGCTCGAGAGGTTCTGCTTATGTATTATTTAACACTAAACACATTGCATTCTTCTTATCCTGAGTGCTTCCCACTTCACTGGCGATCACTCTGTTATCTTAGTGTCTGTTTGTGGTTGCTATGTCATTTCATTCCTTTGTTGTGTACATGCAACAGAGATGAGTATGGTTGATTTGAAGTGGTTTTAGCTTTTAGCTGTATACGCAGGCTAAATCTTTACTTATTTTCTGCTTTTCTTTTTCAATTGCAGTTTATATGTTATCAAAGCCATACAATTGAGTCATCGAAATAATTGCTTGTCTAAGTTACTACTGCAGTAAAATTGTAAGCTGACGTTGCATTTGTGGATGATTCAGGTGAGGCTGATACCTTGAGGCAAGAGACCATTGAGACCTTTAGCCAAGATGATGGAAAAAGTCCCATTTATGATTTTCTGTATCCTGATAAAGAGCTCCTTCCAGATGACAAGGAAATGAGTATATTTGATCATCTTGAAGAGCTGAGACAACGAATATTTGTGTCTGTTATGGCAGTTGGTGCTGCTATTTTGGGATGCTTTGCTTTCTCAAAAGAGTTAATAGTGATTCTGGAAGCTCCCGTTAAAACACAAGGTGTTCGATTTCTGCAGCTGGCTCCTGGTGAATTCTTCTTTACAACTTTGAAGGTCTCTCTCTCTCTCTCTCTCTCTCTCTCATGCACACACACACACATGCATGCACACGCACACTGTGGGTGAGCTGATATCCATGTATCTTCTATACAAGTCAAGTGATTCCATCAATAATGTGGATTTTATGTATCCATCATGACTAGAATATCAGATTTTATGCTTTCAGACATAGTTGTACTAGTTCATTGGTAAGCAGATTGTGTCTGTTAGGTCTGCTTGCACAACAACATTATTTATTACTCGAACCTGCCAATGGGGTGGACTCCTGTTGCTTTGTTGTCTGAATCAACAGATTGTGGGACCTGAGTTGGCTACTTCTAATATAACAATATATGCCTGAGCTCTTTCATATTATCAAGTTGTATAAATAGTAGAAGAGTTGATATTTAGCATGTATGGTGTATCTGCTTAATTGTGTGATGCAATTCACATTTTTGTATGCCTTGATCAAACCATGGTTGGGTGATCTGCATATGATGAATGGCGTGCTGTTATGATATAAGTATTTTATTTCATACTGCAGGTTTCTGGATACTGTGGTCTTCTCCTAGGAAGCCCCATTATTGTCTATGAGATTATAGCGTTTGTTCTTCCAGGTCTAACGAGATCAGAAAGAAGGTTTCTTGGGCCTATTGTTTTAGGGTCTTCTGTACTTTTCTATGCAGGCATCCTGTTCTCCTACCTAGTTCTCACTCCAGCAGCCTTGAATTTCTTTGTGAGTTATGCGGAAGGGGCTGTTGAGTCACTGTGGTCCATTGATCAGTACTTTGAGTTTGTGCTAGTGCTCATGTTCAGCACTGGTCTATCTTTTCAGGTAAAACTTTAGTTTACAAGTTCATAAAATGATATGAGTTCATTGCTTTCTTTTGTCTCCCTAAAATTTATTTCATGTGAACTTTTACAAGTCTGAATGGGGAGTTAACCATGGAGATTTCTAATGATCTTTTGGGTGTTTTTCTGAAAATTTTATGAAATAAAACTGTTGCTTTCGAAATGGATGAAGGGAAGGGGTTTCTGCTACCCAGTGAATTGATAATTAGGATGTAACAGTTGATGTTTTTGGATGGGAAAGATGAATTAGTGAGTTTTTACTGCCGAATGAATTGATAATTAGAATTTGTAGTTGATGTTTATGCATGGGCCTCCTCCAATGTTGGAGAGAATGAAATACTGGATGAATGAAAATATCATCCCATGCTTCGAGCAATATGTCTTGTGTTTTTGGAGAAGTTCTACTTTTTTGTCCCTAAATTTTCACGCTTTATCTAATCAAGTCCTTGTCCTTTAATTGTCTAATCAAGTCCTTCTACTTTCATGAATTTTCTAATCAAGTTCATCCAACACTAGATTTGATCAAATTCAGTCGACATGACCGTTGAGTGATGTGAAAGTATGATGCGCATAAAATATGTGGATGCTCACTTGGACATGTGTGGAAAAATTTAGCAATATAGACAACGTCAAAGTATGATGTGTATAAAATTTAGCCTATGTGGGTGCCCATGCGGACATCCTCATTGGAAAAATTTTATCCACATAAGAGGGCTACATCAGTTTGATTTAGCTGGATTTAATGACAAACGGGCTTGATTAGAAAGTTTGTAAAAGTAGCACGACTTTATTAGACAAATTAAAAGTCTATAGTTAGATCAGAAAAAGTGTGAAATATCATAAATGAAAAATAGAATTTTTCATCTTCTTTGGCCAAAGGTTCCCAGCAATAATTTCGTTCAACATGATTGATATAAGAAATTATTAGAAAACAGCTCTGCTTGAGTTTCATCCTTCATTGTTCTCCGTTTCCCTGTTCAACTAATAAGGTTAATCAATAATTGTGGTATTGCGGGCTAGATAATGCAAATTTAGACATCAATTACGACCTATACCAATGTATGTGCATTTGTTGAAAGCTGAATAGTAAAGCAAAATTGATACTAGAGATTGGTTGTGGAGTCTTTCCTGTCAATGATGATATATTCATTATGAAAGGCGCATATGATTTCATTTGACTAAAGAGTGACATTCCGTGGCTCCTGTTCTGCTTTTCTCAAGGCTTTTCTACAGCTTTGTTCAACTCCTGATATTTTTACTTGTCCTTCAGGTTCCAGTAATACAGCTCCTTCTAGGACAAGTTGGTCTAGTAACAGGAGACCAAATGCTGTCCATTTGGAGATATGTAGTTGTAGGTGCGGTCGTGGCTGCTGCTGTGTTAACACCATCAACAGATCCTCTTACTCAAATGCTGCTGGCAGGACCTCTTCTTGGCCTGTACTTGGGCGGGGCATGGGCAGTTAAGCTCACAGGACGGTGAACTGTATATGTTCGCAACTTTTCTGGTGTGTACAATCAGAGGGTGCACGGCGTCTGCGACTACCCCAAAGGATGTACTTGAAAATAGCTGGTAGTGAAGCACTTATGTACAAATTTACCGTTCGGTCTTCTTGTCCGAGGGTTTTGTATTCTTTTACACTAGTGATAGTGGGATCATATTCTCGTTTATAGTGGAGCATTTTCAATACATTGGCTCTTCGGTCATACTCTCTTTACTCCTGCTCAAAAGCTTCCATCGCTTACCACCAGAGTTTATTGCTAACACAAACGCCAAAGCTTCTGCTCTTTCTATTTTTCCTTCGAACCTATGCAGTCCACCGCGCTTCGTCCTCAAACATGTTCTTAATTTTTTGGAATAAGATTTCTCAACATTTTGCATAAGCAGTTGTGTTGTTGTTGGTGTAAATTTTACCTTAACCATTTGTAATAATTTTTCAAGTTTGCGCAGGACATGAACCGATTCAATGAAAGCCTTCCGAACTTCGTAGCGTATTGTCTTTTCTATAAATAGTTTTCTTATTGTAAAAATGCAAAGCAAGGGCCTGAGGAGCAATTTGAGATCACTGGTGCATCGCCTGTATCCTTTCATCCCCATTTATTAGTAAAAGCATTGAATGATGCCTCCTAAGGCCTTTGGGTCTCCGAAAGACTTTAGGCAAAAATCAAGCCAGTTCCATAAATTTTTTTGGAAAAGCTTTGGGAATAATTGTGATTTCCAAAATCCTGTAAAATCCCTTAGTCCAAGATAAGCCCCTAAAAGCTTTGGGTTTTAGCATTCCCAGAGCGCAACTCTCTAAATATTTTTCTTTCAACTTTGCTCTCGCTGAATTTTCGAAATTCTGAAAACTCCCTTCTCTTGCAAAGTCACCGACGAGGGCAAATCTAACCATTGACGAAGGTGTGAGGTTTTTCTATTTTTCTTAAATAGCATAGATCCTTTACAAGTGTAGTTTTTAGCATCTAAACCAATTTTGCTTACACTTTACTAAACATTATTTGCATTTTTTTTTAAACACCTTTTCATTTGGGTACATTTGTTTCACAACAAATAAATGACTTAGAAAACACTTTTCTTTCTTATAATAATAATTGCTCGTATCACTTGCATAGTCAATAAAAATATTATCATTATCGGAAACACTTTATATCTAAATATTTTCGTGAATCTTTCATCCATTCATTTTTTGTAATTGATACAAACAATTATTTTTAAAAAAATATTTTTTAAATCAACCATTTTTCAAGATACAAACGAACCGTTAGTGTCATTTGCATTTCTCTAAAGCAGCCTTAGCAAAGGCAGCAATATAGCACTTTATAGTCGACCACTTTCTGGAAAGGAGCGAACTTCTGTTATTGTTGCAAATGCAATGCTGTCAATGGAAACTGCTTGTTGGTCGTGTTGACAAGGGGGAGAAATATAGAGTGATTGCACATTTTATTACTTTGAAAGTAGCTTCACATCGTGCGGTGGTCTAAACGATACGTTCTCATGCAATGCAAAGCAGTCCTCACTTTCTACCAGCAAATTTCTTTACCTAACCTAGGGGAAAGAATGATTTGAGCATGAGTTTCTTCCTGAGAACTCTTTGCTTGCTCCCTCCAGGGCACTGTGAGTCTGAGATCTTCCACGAAATATTCTGTCCCTTGCCCTGTCTGCCTGCAGTATCAGGAAATGGAGAAACAAGAAACAAAGTCATTGTTAATATCTCGATAAAATTGTTGGATGAAATCAAGCACATCTAGTTCCGTCCTATTTGAATCACTAAGAAGACTAATGGTCGGAATGGGCGGAAGCTGAGGATCTTGGTTTAACTTAAAAGAGTTGAAACAATGATTTCAAGACGATGAATCCCTCTTCAATCGTCATTGCTTCCTAGCAATCGATAACAGAGCAGCATCGTTCCATTGGAATGAGTACTCTTTTTGGTTTCTTTTCACAAGATTCGAGCTAGGAGCAAGCGAGTACCTGCTTGTCCCAATCCGTGCAGGTCGTGACAATGATTAGCAGAACCGTCTGAACAAAAGAACCGATCTGAATTCCGATCCAAAGCCCCTCTCCTCTCAAGTGTGCATAGAAACCCAACATTCCAGCAATAGGAATCCCACAAAGGTAATACGCCCCAAGGTTGATGTAAGCTCCAATGTTCTGCCAACCACATCCTCTGGCCACACCTGGGACAGAACCAGAAAAGAAAAAGAGAAGAAATCAATTGGGGTTTCCAACTTCTCAGGAATGAGATTGCTTGCCGCTAACTCTTATTCAATCCAATGTTCTAAGGAATGAACCTGAAAGGACTCCTTGTAAGTTGTCGAGTATCACAGATAGGCACAAAAGAGGAGCCATGGATTCTACATAATGGACCACCTCTTCCTCGTCACTGAATATGTAGCCGAATGAGCGGCGGGCGGTGAACAGGATTGTGCTTATCCCAGCAACCCCAACACTGTAATCAGCATGGCAACTCTAACAGAGCAACGGGCGGCCTGTGGATTCCCTGCGCCTAGTTCATTCGAAACCCGTGTGCTACGATCAAATGTTTGTGTGTTTCAGTGGAAAAAATCGGATAACGATTAGGCATATGTGCATATATGGGTAAATATATGTGCAATTTTCTGGGTGCAAACCTTACTGCCGCCCCGAGTCCATCTGGGATCGTATAGAGCGTTGCGAGCACTGCCAAGCTGCCAAGGATCGAGAGATTGAAAATCAATCAGCTCTACAATCTCTTACCCTTTGGAAGAAAGGTACTAAAATTTTAAGCATGCAAGCAAAACCAGAAAGAATTCACAGCAAAAGCCTAAGGTCATACCACACGGATAGGACTGAAGTTTCGAGCTTTGGGTTGGGGAGAAGCCCGGAGAGCATCGTCAGAAACTCGAACGACCACCACTCCAGGCTGAAATCATTAGGACGAAAATGCATCATTTGGTATGACGTCTCGGAGACTCGCAAGTTAACTCAGACCCTGCTAAAACGGGAAAATGTAAAGCTAAGACAGAACAAGAGAGTACCCACCAAATCATGACAGCAGAAGGCACAGCCAAGCTGAAGAACTCTCTCATTCCTGGGAACAGTTCCCTGAAGATCAGCACACGGGTCTTCGTCTTCGCGCAACTGGGGGAGTACTTCATGTACAATGCGAGCAGAATCACATTCAACCAATAGGACAGGCCTATGGCTATGGCCGCTCCGAGGTTGCGGAAGCTGGAGTTGAACACCAGAGTCCAGCAGACCGCTAAGTGGAAAATTAGCGTCACGACAGAGCTCACGAGCAGAGGGAAAACGAGGCTCTGGGTCTGAAAGTACCGGACCAGAGGTTGGAGAGTTCCGTAAGCGAAGAGCGCGGGAATGAGGCAGATGGCGAATCTACCGGCCTCGAGGGAAATCTCGGGGTCTTGGCCCATGAGAACCAGTAGTTTTCCCATGAAGATCCACACGAGCGACAAGGGGAGACAGACTAAGATAAGGCATAAAATACCGGTGTGGATTTGGATGGTGAATTTCTGGTATTGCTCAGCTCCATATGCTTGTCCGCAAATAGTTTCGAGGGCACTCGACATTCCGAACTGCATCAACAAATAACGTGCGACATGACTCGGTCAGTCACGAAAGAAATAAAAGCATCGAAGGGCATATAAGCATACAAAACTCGGTGAATGAAAATGATAGATCCTGTTCTGTAAGCTCACACACGAGCGTGGATATCGATCTCAGATATGTACAGTGAGTGATTGAGAGAGAGAGAGAGAGAGAGAGAGAGAGGTACGACGGGGCTGAAGCCGGTGACGGCGCAGAAGGAGATGGCGATGGCAGTGCTGGAGAGAGAGAGCTCGCCGAGGTGACCAACCATCATCACCGATACGATCTGCAGGAAGTACTGCGACAGGTTGACTACCACCATCGGCCCTGCCATGTACCCCATCCTCTTCATCTCCTCCTTCAATGTGTTCCACCCCGAGCTCAAGGCGGAAACGTCGTCGCCATTGCCATCGCCGCCACCGCCTCTCTCTCTCCTACCGCTCGCTAACAGACTCTCACCCTCTTCCATATGCCAATGCCTTACGTGTCTCTTCTGCTATCCCTCTCCCTCTCTATGTTCTTTATCTGAAGCGCTTAGCTACACATTCGTTTTCAACAGCTCCCATGATTTTCTTTTGGCCAAAATAGCTTTGCATGATGGAGGTCTTGACTTCATCTAATGATACACTACAAATGATGATCTCATTTGGGGTCAGTGGCACCCATAATATCATTGCCAAAGTCATAAATTAACACAAATCGGTGCATCGCAATTACAAGCTCTAGAACACTGTTTCATGATTTTTCCGACCAAAAAAAAATAATTTGTTTCATGATTTTCAAGACTTGTTGTGCATAGTTTTCTTTTTCAGTAATTAAAGGAAATTCCGGATCATGAAATTACTATACTACACGTCCCAAATTTCGAGGAGTAAGGAATACTGGGAGAACATAACTTGTTAGATATATTAGGATAATACTCTTAAGATCTTTTTCTATATTGGAGAAAATCAGGATATTATTCAAACATATGTTACCTTAAATAATCTCATATAAGGCCTATAAATAAGTTAATGGAATCTTCATCATAATATATTGGATTATACAGAAAATTCCCAAATTCAATTTTCCGCCTTTTTCGTATCTTGTTACCAAAGCTAGTCTAATCCTGAGATAACCCAATGCACAACCATGAGCATTTGGAGCTAATCTTGCTTCTTCTTGTAAATTTTTTCCCAATTAGTCCTAATATCATCGGGTCAACATTGATTTCAACATTGTTTGTTTCATCTGATAGCAAATGTCAGATTTAACATCGTTGCATAGTCAACGTTAGCAAAGCCTGTGTATCAACCACTTATTGTTTCCTTCTAACTCTCAACTTGATAATTAGGATGCTAATTGTGCAGGCCGCATTGTTTGATAATTGTATTTAAAGTAAAGCTAGCCACATTGACCACTTGCTATTACAATGCTAGCCCCATCGGCCATGTTTGTCCAATTACTCTTTTAGTCAGCAAAGCCAGTTGCATCAATTGCTTGATGTTTTTCCATTGGTTCACTACCTTCGGTGGCTGCTTATCAAAGAATCGACACCACCACTAGATTCATTAGTGCCAGACAAGCTAGATCCTAAATCTCATTGACATTTTTCATTTTTTTTAATATCTAAATTTAAGCTAACTTATTTATCTTGAGTTTGGAAGATCTTAGAAATAATTAGGATATTTTCCTATATTAGAGATTATTAAAATATTTTTCTTAATTTTTAATATTGCTCAAAATTATTCGAATGTCCCTATTTGTTTATGCATATTTTGATGGAGGGAAAATTGTCCAAAACATCCTAAATCTATTAAACTTTTGCCAATTCAATTCTAAATTTTTTAATTATGCTAATTGAATATTAATTTTGATCACTTTTTGTCAATCGAGTCCATCCTATTAATTTTGGCCAAAATCCACTAACGTTGATGTCGATCATTTTACTTGGCATCGTGGATGCTAATGTAGATAATTTTCAATAATATTAATATTTTTTTGAATTTTTGTTCTTTTCTTCTCTATTCCATCTTTACTTTAACCTTTTTTTTCTCTACTCTTCTTTTCATTTTCTATTTTTCTTTTCTCCCTCCACCAGCCATCATGAGGCCTCATTGATGGCAAATGGAAGTCACTAGTCTCTAGCAAGGGTTGCTTTTGCCGGCTTTAGGCAAGGGGCACCCGTGCTTGGCCTAGTGAGTCACTTGGTTTGGTGATAGTAGCCCTTTGCTAGATTAGGCAAGGGCAACCCTTGCTAAGGGTCAGTGAGGGCAGCCCTCACTAGAGATCGGCAAGGGTAGCCCTCACCTAAGGCCGATGACCTTCACTAGCCATCAACAAGTCCCAATGAAGGGGAAAAAAAAAAAAAAGGAAAAAAAAAAAAAGAAGGAAAATAGAAGAAAAGAAAAGAAAATCTCAAAAATATATATTAAAATATTATTAAAAATTATTTCCATCATGTTGGCCTTGCCACATAGGACAATCAATATCATGTCGATGATTTTCAGTCAAAATTGATTAGATGGATCTAATTGGTAAAATGGAAAAAAATTTAGGATTCAACTGGTATAATAATAAGGTTCAAACCAAATTGGCAAAGTGCAACAGGTTTAAAAATTTTTGGAAAATTTTTCTTTTTGATGGATATATGTTACCGTTGTCGCATAAAGTCTATAAATAAAAAACTCAAGATATGAAAAACATTTTTTTAAAAGTGAATACTTGTATGGCTTACAGAAATAAATGAATAAAAAATATTTGTATTATTCACAAAAATAATTAGTTATATGGTCGATAATGATAACATTTTCTATAGACTTATTTTTAAGGTGATATGACCTGGAAATTATTTTTTAAATATTAAATTTTTCGTAAAATAAATGAATTCTTACCTTTTATCCATACATGAACATGCACCACAAAATCTAGGCAGGCACAAGTGTCAAATCATAGATATTGACAATTAATTTCGAAGAACGATGCCGATTCGATACACATACCTTGCGTGCAAATATTTTATCCACATTTAAACAAAGTGGTTGCAGACTAGGGAAAAAAAAAAATTACATACGAAGGAAAAGACAAAGGAAGAGGACAAAATCAAATGATAATACAACAAATCCTAGGGAAACAGCAGCGAGAGGCGGTAGCAAATTAGTACACGACGCCTTCTCGCCGTTGGCATTGCCTCCTGATACGTGGGGTTACAATGTGCTCCGGTATAAGACGGGCACTTCGCTATCCCACTTGGTTTGCCGCACGACCTCATGAGACGTTATCATAACAAAGTACATTAAAAACTGCATCAACTGCATACAACGAACTGCTCTGAAATAAGGTTATTTACGAAAGCTAAAGACCTGATCTTAATCGGTGCATGGGTTGTTCCACGAGCTTCCAAATAGTTAGGCCTTTGCACTCATATGATCATATTCCCATCTTATACAAAAGATAAAGGAGTGTTGTGTATCGGTACGACGCATGCCGACCAATAATGAAAAGAAAAATTCCTGAGACCTATTTGTTATCGCTGTACAGAGTCTGAGAGGAGAAGTAGAGCTTTTGCAGTTCAGCTACTTCCAACGTCAGTGGGAAAGGGACTTTGCATGAACAAAGAAGGATGAAGGAATCCTGAGCACATTGTTAGGGCCCTTTGGTTTTCTGTGTGATAATCTGGCTAAGGCTACTTAACGCCGGTCGCTACTTATTATAGGTAAGAAGCATCATTAGCTTTGTGGACATAGTTTTCAGAAAGGGTTTTGCTGTCATATGAACTGATGATTTGGTTCTGACAGTTGATGTTTTTGCATGTGATAAATGGAATGGGAAGGAGTTTTTACTGCCCAGTGAATTGATAATTAGGGCTTACAGTGTTAGAGAGCATGAACTACTGGAGGAATGAAATTTTTATCCTATGCTTCTAGCAATGGCTTCTTTTTTTGGAAAATTCAACTTTTTTTTTTTTGTATCATCTTGTTTTATCTAATCAAGTTCCATCAAGTTCCTGTACTTTTAATTTGTCTAATCAAGTTTTTCTATTTTCACAAATTTTCTAATCAAATAATTTTAACACTTAATTGGACCAAATTCGAGTGACATGACTATTGAACGAAACAAAAATATAATGCGGATAATATATGCAGATTGCCAGATGGATTTGTGTGGAAAAATTTTGGCTTATATAGATAAATGATGTTGATAAAATCTAGCCAATGTGAACATATGCATGGGAAAAGTTTTATTCAAGTTGGACGTCACATCAATTGAATATGGTGTCAAAGGAATTTGATTAAAAATTGTGAAAGTAGGACATTATCAAATAAATTCGAAATCTGTGGACTTGATTAAAATAAGCACGGCACCCACAAGAGTCATGTCAAAGTCATAAATTAACATAACTCCAAACATCACAATTACAAAACTCTCAAACAATGTTCCATGATTTTCAAGACTTGTCGTGCAAAGTTCTCTTTTTATCAATAAAAATAATGTAATAACCACATCACGTGTCAATAATGACTAAGCAATTCTCTTCAAATCTTGCGTACCAAAGTTGGATTTATCATTTGACATGCCAACACCGACTTGCTATACAACATATCAGCAGTGCGAACAATACATGCCATATACTATTATTCAAGATTTATCTCCAACTAAACTGTGGACTACATGCTACTTATGCTATTGTATATTTCAACTTCCCAAGTATTTCTGTCCTCTTTATATAATTTTTTTATCTCTGCAAATATTTTATGCACAATTAAACAAAGTGTTCGCAGATTACAGGAGAAAACTATACAACAGTTTATTGTTTCTTTACTCATCAATGGCAATATTCGCTTTTTTATATGATTGCATCTCAAGGAAAAGACGACAGGAGCGGAACTCAAAACAAATGATAATAAAACGAACGCCTAATAAGACAGCAGCGATGGGCTGTCGCAAATCAGCACGCGGACAAGAGCTGAGCTCTCACGTGTTTCAAGACGATAAGTGTCTTCTGTCAGGATTCGTGAAGCCGTGCAGGAAACATCTTCTCCACAAAGAGAGAGAGAGAGAGAGAGAGAGTGCATGTTATAAAAAACTCTTTGATGGCATTGGCGGGTAGAGACAAGAAGGGCCGACGCCTATAGGCCATGGCCATTGCCTCACGATACGAACGTCATAGCAAGTCGCAGAATCATATTCTAGCGTTTCAACGAAAATGATTGTGCAGAAAAAGCATGGCGACCGCGATTGTACCAATGCTTTCTCTTGTCAAATCGAAATCGCTTTACCAACTACTATGAGTCAGAGCTATCTAGACAAGAGAAACAAATCAAAAGTCCCGTGTTTAATAGGCGTACGAGATGTTCCATAAAGCTCCGAATATTCGGACTTTATATAAAGCAAAAGGAAGCACGGCACGTCGGGTGCCACGCGTGCCGACGAATATGTCAAGAAAAATTGCTGGGACCAATGTACATGTCCAAGAGGAGGAGAAGCAGAACTTCTGCAGTTCGGCTCCTTTTTAACTTTCAGTTCGAAAGGGACTATGCATGAACAGACCAGGAAGACAGAATCTCGAGCACATCATGAGGCCCTTTGGGATTCTTGGGTGATAATCTGGCTAAAGACTTCTCGTGGTCGGCCGCTGCTTATAGGAAAGAGGGTTATTCGCTTTGGATCTTGATTTATGTTCGATACTGCATTTTTCTTCCTTTAAAAAAGGCGATTAAGTGCTTAATTTCAAGATATCCCAAAAAGGGCTCTTCGCTGTAACACGATAAATATAAAAATGACTGATAACTAACAACATATAACTCGACCAAAATATCTAAATTTATTCGTTTAGTTCACCAAATATGAAATGGCATATGAAAATGACCAAGAATCTTGATACAACAAGTCTAATGACTCAATATGATAAGTATTTTCCATTTCAGGCGTGGCAATGAAATTACCCCAAACTCTTATTTGAATGACTGATGTTCATATATGACCTCTACTTTGGGATTATGGAGTGCTGGCTGACGTTCAGGGGTTGGATATTTGTGCGGATATGGTGACCTTGTTCAGTGAATTTGAGAGAAAATTGCATACGTCTGCAGATGCCCCGTGTGATTCAATGCTATCTATGTATGTGATATCACTGAAATCAAGAAGATACTGGAGAGCTTGTGAATTGCAATATGGTCATTTTCTCGGTTGGAGCTCTGCTTGAGCTCAGATATGCGATCCATTATCGGCTGAAATGCTTTCGTCAAATATTCTCACCCTTGCTTTGCTTGCCTGCAACACCAAAAGAAAGTTTAGCCCCCACCTTAATTCCTTGCGATGGCAATTCCCAATACCATAGATGAACACGGAGTCTGAATACAGCAGGAATTATCAAGAGAAACTGGCAATCGAGGGGACATGACACGGCGCAACTTTACAAATTGACACGAATGGATACCTAGTTCAAGGAACAACTATACTTACATTAAAACATTTTCTAACAACATGATCAACTAACGTGGAAATATCCATTGACCCGTCTAAATCTTTTGGTTGAGCACAAATTAGTTGCAAAATCTTCTTGATTTGTGCAATCAAGTCCTTGCAAGGCAGCAAGAAAACTTTCTAGACGACAGCCTATAGAGGTTTCTACTAAGGAAAAGTCAAAGAATTGATGACAGGGAAACTTGATTGCACTTCCAATAAAAAGCCATGTAACTGTGACGATTGCACCATGACTAGAAAAGGGATCTAGGGATGTTCCAAACTCCTCCTCGTCTAGTTTTATGAAGGTAGAGCTGCTAAGAAGTTATCCACAGGGCATATTGTTGATTTGATTAGTACAGGAATAAATAAAATTACCAGCTTTTCCCAATTTGTGCAAAAGGTTACAATTGCAAGCAACGATGTCTGTACAATAGCACCCGCTTGAATCCCTATCCAAAGTCCAACTCCTCTCCATCCCACCCAAAAGGCCAAAGTTGCAGCAACTGGAATTCCACACAGATAGAATGCCCCCAGGTTCACATAAGCTCCAACGTGTTGCCACCCGCATCCTCTTGCAACACCTGATTGAGCAAAACAATATCACAAGATAAAAACCCATTGCATTATGATCGATCGAGGAGGTGATTTGACTTATCTAGTGTAGGCTTCCTAGATCGATCGAGGAGGTGATTTGACTTATCTAGTGTAGGCTTCCTAGGTCTATATTTTAAAGTTTCTCAAGAGATCAAGTCAAATTAATAAAACGACTATGTTCTCTCAATTTTTTTAAAAATGATACAGAGAGGTCGTCCGGTTCCCTGCCCAAGTGATACCTGAAAGGACACCTTGAGAAAGCTGTGTTCTATGATACAGACGGAGAAAGGACACCTTGAAAGCTGTCTATGATGACGGAGAGGCAAACGAGAGGAGACATCTTCGTGACATAGTCCACGACTTCCTTCTCATTGCTGAAGGTGTAACCAAAGACTTTCCGGGTTGCAAATAAGACTGTGCTCACAAAGCTTGTCTCGGTGATTGCTATAAGCATCACTGCATAGACAGCTACACGAGCTGCCTGTGCGTTTCCTGCTCCCAATTCATTGGACACTCTCGTGCTGTTATTGAACAAAGACAGCGAAAAAGAGTTACGGTTCTGTTAGAACACTCCAATTGTACTGTGGGGGTCCCTCTAACATGCCCCAAGAGGCTACAAGAGGAGTTTACAAACCTGCCAGCAGCTCCAACTCCAAATGGTATTGTGTAAAGTGTCGATATTGTTGAGAGACTATTCATGAGATTAAACAGAAAAGCAAATTAGAATGCGAGATGGATATACAGCTCTAAAATCAAAAGTTGGTCAAGTCATGAAAAATGTAACATGAGACAGGAAATACCACACAGAGAGAACTGAAGTTTCAAGCTGCGGATTTGGTAGAAGCCCAGAAAGCAGGATGAGCAGTTCAAATGACCACCATTCAAGGCTACGATCCATCCAAATGAGTACACACAAAGAAACTCCATCAACAGAAAATATCTCAAACAGTAAAACAAAAAAGATGAGTTAAGTTCAATTTCCAATCAAGAGGAATGCGAGACTGATGCTAGGTGTGTGTAGAGCACTACAATGAACTGATACATCAAGCGATGCAGTAATCTTCAAGTGAAACAAGTGGGCCACATTCAAAACCAACGTACAATCCATCACTTCTGTTACTGCTAGTATAAAGGATATGCAAAGTAGTCTTACTGGACCTAGCATCAGTCATCAGTCATCATTCAATATGAACAGCATATACACATGCACTGCTACTAGAAACAAAGAAATTCACACAGAAGTAGCACTTGGGCATGAACATAAGTTACCATAACATGACAGCTGATGGAACAGCAAATCGAAAGAACTCCTGAATGCCTCGGAATATCTCCATTGATGCCGGTGCACGTGTCTTCTGGCACGCACTAGAGAACGTCATGTACAGCCCGAGAAATATCACATTCAACCAATAAGAAATTCCCAATGCCAATGCGGCTCCAAGGTTATGTAGCTCGGATTTGAACACGAGGGTCCAACAGAGAGGCACGTGTAAGCAGAGCGTGGTACAGGAGCCTATGAGCATAGGAGTGGTGAGGCTCTGGGTCTGGAAGTAACGAACCAGCGGCTGGAGCACCGCGTACGCCAAGAGTGCAGGGACGAGCCACACTATGAACCTACCCGCCTCATGCGAGATCAGCGGGTCTTGGCCCATCAACACGAGGAGTTTGCCCATGTTGAACCAGAGAAAAGAGAGAGGGACGCACACTAAGGTCAGAGAGAAGATCGCCGTGTATGTTTGTGTTCCGAGCTTGTGGTATTGTTGAGCTCCGTAGGCTTGTCCGCACAGTGTTTCCAGGGCCGTGGCCATGCCAAGCTGTTGTTGCAAAATCATGAACCAAGAAATTTAGCCATCTGTAAAAAGAAACAATTCATATCTCCCATACAGCTTTGGATCAATATTCGTTCGTACAGACTAGAATGAACATATGTCTCATAAAAGTAACCGCAATGGATCGAATTTTCAGTTTTTATGTCAACATGCAGGTCCATCATCATCATTGATCAGTTTCTACAATGGCACAATAGCTTTTTCTGGACTCTCATATACATAGATGACTATGTGCTGTGTGTTTTCAAGATATAACATGAACTACTCAACTGACAGAAGAGCCCGGAATGGGAAAAGCTCATTTCAGTACTGTTACATGTACGACACAGGAAACCACTGAGAAAGCACATAGGGTCAAGCTAATACTAAATTGATTGATAAAATAATGTTAAAAAATCATTGTTAGTAAATTAAACTTCACTCACTTTACTTCAAGAATCCAATAATGTGATTTTGTCCCATCAGAATCAAATCCCTGTCTCTAACACACTGTTCAAGAGCATCTCCGTGATTAAAGACAGGACGAGCTTTTTCCCACTTCTCACCAACACCAACTTGCGTTAATTCCTTATTAACTTTTGCACCCAGTCTAACACGACATAATTTAGAAAGAGACCAACTTTTAGGCGGGCCAAGTCAAGACATCGTCAACAAGAAGACAATACTAAAGTGGCCGCCATCTTGGACTGTTCAGCACCAGTCATGTGCCTTAATGCCCTTGGGAATCTCACAAATCCAATCTCGCAGATTCAACTGGTACAGGGAGATGCTTCAGGGGTCGATCACGACAGACACCTAAGGACATGTGCTCACACTGTTTCTCGGGTGTGATTTCGAGCAACCGGCTTACATCAATTCGACGGAATCACCGTCGAGATTAAGCCTCTGACACACATGTGTCTCTGTTATCATTAAACTTCGTGGAGTTCAAATGTTTGAAAAGAATGAAAGTAAAAAACCGCCTTCCAGCCGTGCCATGAATATGATTAGGCTGAGTCTGCTGCTTAAAATCAATTTTAGCTGAAGTGCAGCACTGTTGAGAGCGTACGGAAGCATATGATTGATCATATGGAAACATATAGCATACATGTAATTCGAACAACTAGTCATTGATCATGTGTTAATGTTAAAACTGCTTGTCCAGTAAGAAAAATTGCACCACGGTAAAAATAAACCAAAACAAAGAGTTAAAAACGTGAAGGGGGAGAGAGGGGTACGAACGAGGAGGCTGAAGCCGGAGACGCCGGCGAGGGAGATGGCGATGGCGGTGCTGGAGAGGGAGAGCTCACCAAGGTGGCCGACCATCATGATGGAGATCATCTGGAGGAGGTACTGCGACGATGTCACCACCACCATCGGCGCCGCTATGCTCCCCACCCTCTTCACCTCCTCCCTCACTCCTCTCCACGTGATGCTGGCACTCTTGCTTTCTCTCTCATCCCTCTTCACCAGCAGCCCCCCTCCAGTCTCTGCTTCGTTTCTTCATCCATGGAAAGAAGGCAAAGATCAGAACGGGAAGCGGCAGCAGGGTTTCGGCCTTTCCTCCGGCCGCCTTTCCTAAACTCCTTTTATTATGAAGACTTGGAGGGCATTCCTTTTAATAAGCAGACATGGAGGGCAGGGAAAAAATAGAGTGGCTGAATGTCTGTCTGGAGTTGGTGGCGCTTTTTTGGGGATGATGGTACGTATTGGATGAGGAGGAGGAGGAGGAGAATCATGTATATCTTTAAGCTGCCTTCGTCCTTTCCTGGACTCCATACAGACAAACCGAATCAAACTATGACAAACCACATCTCGTGGTTTTGAGAGAAGACTCGTAATGGACTTTTCAATCGCTCCAAAACTTGTGTCTATATAATTAACTTAATACCCTCGAAATGCCCAAATTAGTCCATCAATAATAAATTTATTTCAAAATTAATTTTTTTAATTATCAAAATATCACATTAATATACGCGTAATATATTTATCATCCATTAACTTCCATCAAATATTATCTCATAAATCAATTAATGGGTTACTATTATGAAAAACCATAAATTGATGTATCTATGATGAATTTACCCAAAATTAACATTTGAATAATCAAAAACCCAAAACCGATACACGCTTGACACATTTATTCTCCATTAACATCCATCAAATTTTACCATTAAATTATAATATCCATTAACTTCCGTCAAATTATCATAGGTAAAATTATGGTCTTGCCCACATAATCAAGTGCCTTGAAGCAGGTTTATGCTAAAGTTAGATAATATCACTGCACATTATTCAAAGTTCATTATTTTACCCGTGACCATAATTTTATGCCTCAAAGTTAGATACTTGTGCTCCTTTATGTTGTTTCCCATGGATGTGACATCAAGCACAAAATGTATGGATGTTGGGATCTAATCATTAATAGTTGTCATGTCTCTCGTCATGTTACATTCTAGAACACAAGATGATCTTATCATTTCGTCCTTTCAACTCATTTTCTACTATTTCCTTCTTTTCCAATCCTTCATTATTTCATGAAGATTACACACTTGAATTTTTGTCTTTCAAGTTGTGTTCTCCTAATCTTGATACAGGTACCTCTGGTGCTCCAACTTCCACAGCTCCTGACATATCTATGCCATCTGCGGATTCCCCACTCTTGGTCATTCCCTTTTCAACCTTTCGTTTGGCTTCATGATTTCCATAGCTATTCTATTGTTGTTTCTTTGCCTTGGCAATTGGAAAAGGAAAATAGGAAAAAGAAAAGAAAAAAGAAAAAAAAGGATATTTAAATTTTTTTTCGAAATAATTGTTAACGTCAACAATGATCGTGCCATGTGAGATAGTTATGTTCACATTAGCAATTGTCAACCAAAATGGGGGAATGATTAAATTGACAAATTATCAAAAGATTTATGATTAAATTGAAAATTTTAGAATTGAATTAGCCATTTTACAATAAGTTTATAATTTTTTGGACAATTATCATGTTTTTTAATGTGTTCTTTGTTTGTCTTTCTTTATTAAATGTTTCAAAAGTATTTTGTTAGCATTGGAATGTTATGTTTCACTCGAAATTCCTATGTGGCTCTAACACACTAACTTGAAAGTTGGATAGAAAAAAAAAGGGGCATAAGAGAGAGAGATTTGACAAAACACAACTGACAATGCCACAATGATGA
The DNA here is from genome assembly GCA_014182895.1 of Angophora floribunda. NCBI lineage: Eukaryota > Viridiplantae > Streptophyta > Magnoliopsida > Myrtales > Myrtaceae > Angophora > Angophora floribunda. Next base: position 34,734,419 of record CM024706.1, on the reverse strand, counting down.
CTCCTTAGACGATGGATCAAGAGGTGATACTTTTTCAACCGAGAGAGAGAGAACATGACACTCTCTCAATGGGAAGATGGTGACTCCCAAGATGATGGCTTATGACGATATCCTTTCCAAATTTTGATATCAGTGAGCGAGGAAGAGATGGTATGAGAGATAGAGACTAAGGAAAAGAGGGTAATGTAAGGAATGGGCCACGTCAACAGACACCGTTATTGTGCCCTCAACACTTAGTCACCTCCAGAACAGGATTCCTACTCCCTAAAGACAAGGAAAGGCTTTCAAGATTCTGTGAAGCCCAAAAGGCACCCTTGATGCCTTGAGTGGAATTAGTAGACTGACTCTTTTGCCCCCATATCGCCACGAGGGAGGAGCATGAGGACATCAAAACGAGGATCCTATCATCTTATTCTGATCTAGGATAATAAGTTCATGAGTTTGGACTTACTTTACCATCCAAAAACGAAAGAGGATTTCCATTTCCAAGTTGAACCCAAATAGACTAGGGTCAATTTTGCAGGGTTATGCAAAGAAATGGGCCCCTTCCCTTCTCTTTTGGATGAATGGAATAGATTTGATCCCTTTAATTAGTATTATTAAGCTCAAGCAATTAAGAATCAGTACAAAGGACTCCATCAAGTAGGCCTTGTCCAGGCTAGCAAGTCTCTAAACTAGGAGTACACAAGCTGGTAGTCAGTTCAGAGACTTGCCCATAAGGGTAACCAATTGTTTAGTGGGACTTTCACCCATCCGTACTCACCTTGGGTGCGAGAGGTGTCCACTTGGGCCTTGTTCCTACCTGGCAATAGCCAGAGTTTTTACCTATGTGGTGTCTACCTTCATCACCATACGGTCCCTTAATTAGTGAAGAATCTTTTTCCTTCGGACTACGATAGTCGGCGAGAACTAGTTGGAGCTCGCCTAACCCCGACAAGCCCAAGCCTCGCCAATAGTCGGTGAGGTCTCAACCTCGCCAACCGGAGAGCTCAAGCCTTGTCTGAGTGATCTTGAGCCTTTTGTGAGCTCATCTCTTGTTTGGCTGGCCATGGTGCTTGGTCTATTGCCATCGTTGTTGTGGCTAGCCATTGGCATTGGAAGAAGGAAGAAGAAGAAAAAATGAATGAAAAAAATGAAAAATAATTTCGATTTTTAAAAATACTTTTATAAGGCTAAAGAGGGAGAGAGAATGTGGGTGAGGCTAGTGGTTAAAAATGGATTTTGAACTCAACTCATTTAAGACCCATTTATTTTAGCCTTTAAATTGAAAACCCATTTATGATAAACTCTTCAAAATTAAGTGACTCATTAAATGGGTCATATATGGGTTTAAGACCCATTTTGACAAGTCTAGTTCCAATCCTACCAAAGCTTGAAAAAATAGGGTCAATCTAGGCAAGTTAATTCGAGATTCCGGTCTACGTGGATTTTCAACAATTATTTTATATTTGTAGGCTTCGTTTGTTTTATGAAACAAAAAAATAAATCTTCTAAAATAGGGAAAAATATTTTCTAATAAAATCCATCCTCGTTCTTTCACTTCTAAGCCAAGCACTTTTCCCAAACACCTTTTCCTTTTTATTTTATTTTTTATTTTAAAAATAATATTTTTTAATTTTTAACATTTGATTTTTTTTCTCTTCTTGTTTGTCTTTTTCTTTCTTTCTTTGTTCTTTGGCCAGTTGTCAACCATGAAGGTGGACTGGCAATGCTTGACACACGCTAACGAGGCTCGAGCCCCATTAGGCTCAACCCCCGCTCGCAAGCCTTAGGCTCAACCTCACCGAATTAGGTGAAGCTTGACCTCCCCGATATCTAGCGAGTTGGAGTCTCATTGGCTTGTGGTTAGCAACCGGCAAAGAAAGAAGAAGAAAAAGGAAATAATAATTTAAAAAATAAAAGTAATAATAAAATTATTGAAAGAAGTACATAAATGAAAGATTTTCCTTACCAAATGGTGGAAAATATTTTCCACTTGATTTTTAGATTTCAGTCTAACACCATAAAATATTGTCATTTTCTTGAAAAATGACTTCTTAGAAAATATTTCTTAAAAACATCATATTTTCTGCGAAATAAACAAAGCTTTAGATAATTCTAATCAATTCTCCATAATGAAACTACCTATCATAGACATAGAAATTTTCTAACATAATTGTAAGACGACCGGCATCAACATTAATAATTTCTTATCAAAATTAGTCGAATAGACTATAATGATAAATTGTCAAAATGTTTAAAATTAATTAATCAATTTAAAAAGTTTACGAGTGAATAGACACGTAGGCAATATAGGTTTAGTGGTTTTTTGGTAATTATGAGGAAACTTTTGTTGGCTTGCAAATAACTTGCGAAGAAGCAAGGCGCAAACAAACAAAAAGGGGGACAGCACGTAGCAACGCGCAAACAAACAAAAAGGGGAACAGAGGCCAAAAGGCCATGCCAAGCCAAAACCTGGCAACCTTCTCTCTAGTTGGCGGATTCTCAGGAAGAATGGGAGGAAGAGGCGGAGATGGAGAAATTCTTGAAGCGGCTCTTCTCCTCGAATCTCCTCTCATCCAAAGCCGGGATCTTGAGCACGAACGCGGCGACGAAAAATCTTCGCCCGGCTCGGCTCGAAGGGGAGACGAGAACCGCGCGATCGTAATCGAGGAAGTGAAGAAGCAGGTGTGGCTGTCGGGGCCGCTGATCGGAGTGAGCCTGCTGCAGTACTCCATACAGTTGATCTCCGTCATGTTCGTGGGCCACCTCGGGGAGCTCCCTCTCTCCGGCGCGTCCATGGCCACTTCCTTCGCTTCGGTCACCGGCTTCAGTGTCCTGGTACGACTCTCCCATTCCTTCGCTGCAACATTCGTGTTCCTATCAGTTCATAGCTGTCAGTTTTTTGTTGTTGTTGTTGTTGTTGTTGTTGTTGTTGTTGTGTCATTGTCTCCGATATTGGTATTGCTGGTTAAAAGAGAGAGGAATAGTCAAAATAATTGAGGAAAATGTGTGCTGAAGGAGACGACAACTCAGCACAATATACAAAAATAAAAAAATTGACATATCACAACAGAGTGTTTTTGCGTAAAGTACACAACTACCAGAACATTAGGCGAATTCAAAAGGAAAAGGAGTTTGATTGGTTTGCCTAGAGTCGACAATCGGGTGCTAAATCAAAGAAGTTCCAAGACTTATCTCCGAGGTTTTATTATCCTTGTCTCTACAGATGTATTATGCTTCTCTGTTGTTGAATTTCCATTCCTGACGCCGCTTGTGGAAATAACTTGTTACATCTGCAGAGGTCACTTTGAGCGTAATTCCTAGGTTGTGTTAACTTAGATTTGCAATTTGTTCGTGGACTAATTTGTTGTAGCGAAAATGCCCAACGTAGTTAGGAATGGGGAGTGCGTTGGAGACATTGTGTGGCCAAGCCTACGGAGCCAAACAGTATCACATGCTTGGAGTTTACACGCAGCGGGCTATGCTCACACTACTATGCCTAAGCATCCCTCTTGCATTTGTATGGCTCTACACATCCAACATTCTCATAGCTCTTGGCCAAGACATCGAGATTTCCAAGGAAGCAGGAATTTTCAACCGGTGGATGATCCCAAGTCTATTCGCATATGGCCTCGTCCAATGTCTGAACCGGTTCTTGCAGACGCAGAATAATGTTTTACCTATGATGATGAGCTCTTTGATTACTGCTTCTCTTCACATAGTCTTCTGTTGGGTCTTCATCTTTAAGTTCGAACTAGGAAGCAGAGGAGCTGCTTTGGCTACTACGATTTCGAATTGGAACAATGTGATTCTTCTGGCAATTTATGTGAAGCTCTCTCCCTCTTGCATCAAAACTTGGACCGGTTTCACGACAGAGGCCTTGCATGACATTGTTAGCTTTGCGAAGCTTGCTGTTCCCTCAGCAGTTATGATTTGGTGAGTACCTATTTGTGCTCGTGTATGTTAATGTGATACCAAACTATATGATAAAAAGAAGAAAATAGTGGTTATTTCACCTTTTCGAAGTGTTTTAACTATTCTTGATCCAATTGTGTAATCCTAAGCCCCAATTTCAGAAGTGAGAAACCTAGCATTGATTTAGTATACTCACTTCACTTGTCTCTTGATTATTTTCTGGTCAGTTTCGAGTATTGGTCCTTCGAGATGGTCGTTCTTCTATCGGGTCTTCTGCCAAATCCAAAACTAGAGACATCTGTGCTATCGATTAGGTATGAATTGAAAATCGGTGAGCAACTAGAAGAAGTATAAACAGGACTGTCTTTTTTCACAGAATGAAAAGTTCAGAAATACATTCATGTGCTTTTTTTTGCAGCCTCAACACTTGTTGGATGGTCTACATGATATCTGTTGGTCTTGGTGGAACAATCAGGTTCGTTGTGTCATTCGCTTCGCTTTTGCAGTACATTATGAATCAGAAACAAAAAGAGATGATGAGAACTAATGTTGCTTGGCATTACCTTCTCTAAGATGCATTTCCAGATCTTTAAGGGGAGGGAAAAAAAACAGATTCCGTGAGGGCTAGTCTCACAGTACTCTTGATGCTGTGGTACAGAAGGAGACACAGCATTGACTGCCAAATGTTTGTCATCTGTTTTTTCTGTCCAGAAGTAGATAAAATATAAACATCTATGCTTGATCCTAGTTCATACATCTGGACAAAAATGAAAAATGTTAATACGTAAGACTCTCCTAAGAGTCTTTTTATTTCATGCAGTACTAGAGTGTCGAACGAATTAGGTGCAGGCCATGCTGCAGGTGCACGCTTGGCATTGCAAGTTATGATTGCCATTGCCATCACGGAGGGTGCAATAATTGGAATCTTGACGATTTTGATACGCCATGTTTGGGGGAAGCTGTTCAGCAATGAAGAGGAAGTTATTGAATACGTCGCCAAAATGATGCCGCTTCTCGCTCTCTCAGATTTCTTGGATGGGTTCCAGTGTGTCCTTTCAGGTCCTAATGTTGACTCCACATGATCAGATTTTGTTAACAGCTAGTAGATATATCTCTTTATGAACCGTTCTAGGATTGTGTCGTGTATATCTCAAACCTCCTGAATATAGATCGCATAGCAATTGTTGTTGTCTTAACCTTTTCACAAGTTGTCCAGATTGAATTTTAAGTCCTTCACATGGATTATGATGATGATGATCGATCACAGGGTCGGCAAGAGGATGTGGATGGCAGAATCTCTGCGCTTGGATAAACCTCGGGGCTTATTATGTTGTGGCGATTCCTTGTGCTGTATTGTTTGCTTTTGGTTTCCACATCGGAGGGATGGTATGAATCTCTGTACACGGTTTTGCACGCAAATACTAGTTTGTTTGACATTGGTGATGTCCAAGTTATTGATCTTGAAACAGGGTTTATGGATGGGGATCATATGCGGACTCTCTGTGCAAGTCATGGCCCTCATCACAGTGAACGCATGTACCAACTGGAATCAGGAGGTAATTGACCCCGTCACACTAAGCTCTCTCCTATGCAAATGGATTGATTCTGTACATCTTCAATACTCATGCAACTTTTCTTACTTTTTCAGGCAAACAAAGCTTTGGATAGAAGAGCTAAAGCAGTACGAGCAAATTCTGATATTGAACAAGAACGAAAATAGATTTTCTAAATATTGAAAACTGGCTATATGTAGATTCGCAGATAAACATATCACTTGTTATGTATATAGTAGAATTATATTGATTGAGTCAAACAATTTTACAATATATAAATGCTGATATGTAGATTCGCAGATGATTTGTTTTGCAATTTTTTGTTATAAAATATATGAATTTTGGTAGAAAAGTAAAAAAGTTACTTTACAACTTTTACAAGTCCTTTTGACCAAAAAAAAAAATCTTTTACCAGTCCAAACAAACAAATAAACACTTCCGACCTTTAGGCATTAACTATGCATATTATGAGAATGTCCATCCATCGGAGATTATTGTATTTTTTTTTGTTTAGTTGGTTTTTTTGGTTGAATTCTTGTTTATCGGGTAACTGAGGGCACTTTCTAACAACATATTATTAAAAAAAGTCTCTTCTTTAATCAATTTCCTTTTCGTCATAATATTATTATGTGTTTTGAATAGAGGTGACTATATGAATCATGGACCCATATTTGTTAAGTTGGATCAAATATGCGTTGCCTAAAATTTAAAATATGAGTTAAAAATGGGTCTAATAAAGTGACGTCCAATTAATGATTATGCTATAATGGTTTGTAAAGAATCCCAACTTCAATCTAATTAATGAAAAAGGAATGCCTTATGCATGTCCGTGTCCGGTGTCACAAAAGTTGTGTCTACGCCTGTGCCCCTAGCTCCCATGCCCTATCACTAGCACTCGACACGAGTTCATCGAGGCGAGCCCATTTCCTAATTGGCTAGGTCCAGGCCCATAGATGCTAGACTAGCTCCCTCAAGGCCGGACCTACTAGCTCGATACTAAGTTCATAGAGGATGGACTTGAGACCTTGATGCCCAAGTCCCTAGCAATTATGCTTAGATACTTGGCTCCTATGCTCAAGTTATTCGTGCGCCACTTGAGTCTTTTGATTATAAACCATGATTCTCGTCATTACTAATCATAAGCCAACGATGATTATCTATGAGAAGTTGCAAAGATGGTTAATCGTCAATTGGTATATATATATTTTATTTGAAATTTCATATTCTTATTTGGAATAAAATTCAATAGGATTAATTTTTTTTTTGAAATTCCCTAATTTAGATCCTTAGCAATTTCTTTTTAAATAAATCTGTCAAACAAGAAATGAAGCCAAGCTACACCTGTTGCGGCGGTAGAGATGAGAGAGCGGGTCTCATCGGCGTAACCCCAGAAACAGAAAATGGAAGGAAGAGGGGGAGATCCAGGAATTAATGAAGCGGCTCCGATCGAATCTCCTGCGATCCAAAACCGAAACCGAAACCAAGATCGCGAACGCGACGACGAAGCATTTTCCCGCCGCTCGGTTCGAGGAGACGAGAATGCCGTCAACATTGTCGCAGAAGCGAAGAAGCAGGTCCGGCTGTCGGGGCCGCTGATCGGAGTGAGCCTGTTGCAGTACAGCGTGCAGGTGATCTCCGTCATGTTCGTGGGCCACCTCGGCGAGCTCCCTCTCTCCGGCGCATCCATGGCCACTTCCTTCGCTTCGGTCACCGGGTTCAGCGTCCTGGTATAACTCCTGTTCCATTCCTTTCTCATACTTCGTCTCGTTAACTATGCCGCAACGTTCATTGTTCCCATCGGTTGTTAGTCGGTAGTTATTTTTATCGTCGTGGGTGGCTGTCTTCTGATGATGTTTTTGCAAGTCGAAAGAGAGAAATGGACAAAAATAGTTGAGGAATAAGTTAGCACAAAATGCCCATCTTTACCGTAGCATTGAGGAAACTGGAAAGGAAAAGGATTCTAATCTGTCGCCTCGAGGCAACATTTGGGTGCTAAATTTGTTGGCTTTTCCTAAACACATATCATGCTTCTCTGATGTTGAATTTCCATGCCCGATATCACTCGTATAAATGACATGTTAAATCTGCTGAGATCGACTGTACTTTGAGCATAATTCCTAGGTTGGGTGAACTCAGATTTTCATTTTGTTTGCAAACTAATACGTTACAACCGACAATGCCTGATGAAAGTTAGGAATGGGAAGTGCATTGGAGACATTGTGTGGCCAAGCCTATGGAGCCAAACAGTATCGTATGCTTGGAGTCCACACGCAACGAGCTATGCTTATGCTTCTATGCCTCAGCATCCCCCTTGCAGTGATATGGCTCTACACCTCCGACATTCTCATAGCTTTTGGCCAAAACGTGGAGATTTCCAGGGAAGCGGGAATTTTTAGCCATTGGATGATCCCAAGTCTATTTGCGTATGGCCTCCTCCAATGTCTGAACCGGTTCTTGCAGACGCAAAATAACGTTCTACCGATGATGATGAGCTCTCTGATTATTGCTTCTCTTCACATAGTCATCTGTTGGGTCTTCATCTTTAAGTTCGGACTAGGAATCAGAGGAGCTGCTTTGGCTAACTCGATTTCAAATTGGAACAATGTGATTCTGCTGGCGATCTACGTGAAGCTCTCTCCTGCTTGCATCAAAACTTGGACCGGTTTCACGAGAGAGGCCTTGCTTGACCTTGTTAACTTCATCAAGCTTGCTGTTCCTTCAGCAGTTATGATTTGGTGAGTACCTATTAGTGCTTATGTTTGCTAATGTGATGTCAAAATTTATGCTTAAAAGAAAAGATTAGCAGCTGTTTGATAAGTTGGTCAGATTGTATTAATCTATGTCCCATATGTCAGAAGTGAGAGTCCTAGCCTGGAACTAGTGTACTTACATCACTTGTCTCTTGATTTACTCTCTTTCACAGTTTTGAGTATTGGTCCTTCGAGATGGTCGTTCTTCTAGCAGGCCGTCTGCCAAATCCGAAACTAGAGACATCTGTGTTATCCATTAGGTATGAATTGAAAAAACAAAAAGAAAGTATATGCAGGACTGTTTTTTTCATGGAATGAGGAGTTCAGAACTACGTTCATACCCTTATTTTTGCAGCCTCAACACTTGTTGGATGGTCTACATGATCTCTGTCGGCCTCGGCGGAGCAATCAGGTCTGTTGAGTCATTCATTTCTCTTGTGCAGTTTATTATGAATAAGAGGAAAAAAAGAAAAGAAAAGATCTAATGTTGCTTGGCATTACTTCACTAAGACGCATTTCCAGAACTATAAGGGGAGGGTAAAAAATCAGATTCTGTGAGGACAAGTCTCACAATAATCTTGATGCTGAGGTGCAGAAGGAGACAACAGCATTGACTGCCAAATGTTTGATCATCTGTTTTTTTATCCAGAACTAGATAAAATGTGAACACCTGTGTTTGATCCTAGTTCATGCATTTGGACAAGCTGAAATATAAACATTTGGGTTTGATCCTGGTTCATACATTTGCACAAAACTGAAAAAGGTCAATATTTAAGACTTTCCTAAAAGAGTTTTTATTTTATGCAGTACTAGAGTGTCGAATGAATTAGGTGCGGGCCATGCTGCAGGGGCACGCTTGGCATTGCGAGTTATGATAGCCGTCGCCATCACAGAGGGTGCAATAATTGTAATCGTGACAATTCTGGTACGCCATGTTTGGGGGAAGCTGTACAGCAATGAAGAGAAAGTTATTAAATACGTCTCCAGAATGATGCTGCTTCTCGCTCTTTCGGATTTCTTGGACGGGTTTCAGTGTGTCCTTTCAGGTCCTAAACTCGACTCCACTTAATCAGATTTTCATTCTATTAGCAGCTAGCAGATATAATTCTATCTATTGGCCGTTTTAGGAGTCTCATGTGAGTATATTGGATCTCCTGATTAGAATTAGCGTAGGAATTGGTGTCTTCTACCTTTTCACATGTTGTCTGGATTAAATTTCTCTGCACAGATTATGATAGTGATCGATTGCAGGGTCTGCAAGAGGATGCGGATGGCAGAAACTGTGTGCTGCAATAAACCTCGGGGCTTATTATGTTGTGGCGATTCCTTGTGCCATACTGTTGGCATTTCGTTTCCATCTCGGAGGGATGGTGTGAATCTCTCTACATGTTTATGCATGCAAATACTTGTTTGTTCAACGTTGATGATGTCCATGTTATGATCATGAAACAGGGTCTATGGATGGGGATCATATGCGGACTCTCTGTACAAGTCATTACACTTATCATAGTGAATGCATGTACCAACTGGGATCAGGAGGTAATTAACACCCACTAAGCTCTCTCCTCTTATGCAGATGGATTGAGATTCTGTACGCCTTCAATACTTTTGTATCTTTTTCCCTCTATTTCAGGCAAAGAAGGCTGTGGCCAGAGTTAGAGCACAACGAGCACATTCTGATGAGGAACAGGAACAGGGCCACATTTGATGAATATTGAAGATAGGCTATGGGGATCAAGGTGTAGTGTAATAGTCTCTCTAGGACACAGGCATGCTACTTGCTGCATATACAGTAGAATCATACGGACCGTAGCAAACATTTTTAATAACAAGCGTAATCAGGACACTTATAAAGCAAATGGGGTCATAAACGAGGACTTCTTCGTTATGCATGAACCTAAGCATCAGCATTTATAAAGCAAACTTAATGAAGAGCATTTTAATTTTCAAAGCATTGGATACACAGAAATTAATAACGATGTATTGAAAACAGTGACTTTTTCCTATCTAATTGCCCAGTGTAGGGAACTCATTCACAACAAATCCTTCTTAAAATCTTGGATTCAAACGTAGGGTCTTGAGATTCAGTATAGATATGGTAGATCTTGAAATTAAGTCATTTTAAAGGGTAGGCAAGGTTAAGATAGATTTTCCAAAGCAGTCCATGTACTTTTTAATGAGTCCTCTGTTAGTCTCTCTATATTAAAGTGTTTCCCGAAAGTACTATACTAGATGCTGAAATACAGAGTCGGAAGCTAAATACGCGCATCATTTTATGCTGAATACGCCAGTGTCTGGGGCATCCGACCGCACCCAAAGTGGTGGTCGTTGTCATCTCTCCATCTCACAGTTGACAGAGACAGGCGGACACAAACACGGGGGATGCTACGACCGCCGCTTGCCGACGCAACAATGACGACTCCTTAGGTGATGGCCCGTGAGAGAACTAGGGATGGACACGAGGATCACGGTCCCCGTCCCTCCCCCGCAGACTGAAGACTTTGCCTCGTCATCAGCCCCCATGGGCCGTGCACGGCGAGCTCAAAATGCCTGCTTGGAGCGAAGGCGCCCCTCGGGGCACTGTTAGCACTTTGCATCACAGTTACTGAAAGGCATCATTATCATGTTACTTTCAGTTTCATATAATAAAAATGACCTCTTGGGTGAGTGCTAAACAGGAAATGTCTCATGAATTGTTTCTACAGAGTTGAGCGAGCTCCAACATTTACAATATAAGTCGATGCACGCCAATGGTTGGCAGACCTTCCTTGGCCATAGGTGGGGGCCAGCTAACCCTCGCCCTCTCTAAGTAGAGGTGCAACGAATTGACAAGGGCTGCAATGCCATTGCTAGATCTAGCTAAGCGAGCGTTGCAACCTTGCTTGAGACTAGTGAGGATCACTACGTCAGTGTTAATTGTCTTACACGACCGACATCCGTATTGACGAATATCAACCAAAATTGATTGGATGGATCCAACTGACAAAATGTGAAAATATTTAAGATTTAATTCATAAAATTGAAAGATTTAAGATTCAATTGATAAAAATACAAGGGTTAATGCCACAAAAAACCCTAAACTTTACCCCCTGTGACACATTTACCCTAAACTTTTTTTTGTGACACAAAAAACCTCAAACTTTGCCACGTGTGACACATTTACCCCAAACTTTGCCCCGTGTGACACATTTACCCTAAACTTTTTTTTGTGACACAAAAAACCCCAAACTTTGCCACGTGTGACACATTTACCCCAAACTTTGCCCCGTGTGACACATTTACCCTAAAAAAAATTTTCTGCCATAAAAAACCCTAAACTATGCCATTTGTGACAATTTTACCCCAAAGTTTTTTGAGCTGAAGGGCATTTTCGTCATTTTCTATTTTTTTTCTTTTTTATTTTTTTTATTGAAGTGGAAGCCGGCGAGGATGGCCTCGCTGGCGCCGGAGTCCGGCGAGGGTCGCCCGGGCGGCCCTCGCCCGACGCCGGCGAGGGCCGCCGATCCGGCGAAGGGCCGCCCTCGCCGACGCCGGCCGCCTGCCGGATCGGGCGGGGCGACCCTCGCCGGCGTCGGGTGAGGGCCGCCCGAGCCGGATCGGCTGCGGCCCACCCGACGCCGGCGAGGGTCGCCTAGGCTCCAGGCCGCCCTTGCTCGACGCCGGCGAGGGCGCCTGGCGACCCTCGCCGGACTCCGGCGCCGGCGAGGCCATCCTCGCCGGCTTCCACTTCATTAAAAAAAAAAAATAAAAAAGAATAGAAAATGACGAAAATACCCTTCAGCCCAAAAAAATTTGGGGTAAATTTGTTATAAATAATATAGTTCAGGATAAAATTGTCACAAGTAGCATAGTTTAGGATTTTTTGTGACAAAAAAATTTTAGTGTAAATGTGTCACATGGGGCAAAGTTTGAAGTTTTTTGTATCACAAAAAAAAGTTTAGGGTAAATGTGTCACAAGGGGTAAAGTTTAGGGTTTTTCGTGGCATTATCCCAAAATACAATAAATTTATAACTTTTAAGACAATTTTCCCTAAATTATGACATAAACTATAAAAAACCTCTAGAGGCTCGGCCCTTAAGACCCCTGCCGTGGCAAATCTCATGCCCTCATCCATTTATAGAATTTCTGTGTCTTTCTATCGATAGGAAATATGAATCATATCCCAACATTGAAAAGAAAGAAATAAGGAAAAATATCATTGCATGTTGTTTATCTAGAAAATTTCCCGAGCTGGCATCTCCTCTATAAAAGCAAGGCTTATTAGGGAAGAGGATGTTTTTACGTCTTTTTTCGAATTTCATTTAATTTGTTGTATATTATTTATTACTACGGTAAATAAAAAGATAAATAAAATTCATTGGAATTAGATAATTCTAGCCCCGCCTTTGCTCCACCTTTGCCCGCCCTACGCTCCAATCCCGGGGTCAATTCCAAAAAAAACCCCAAACTTTAAGTCCAGTCCCAAATATACCCTGAATTTTTTTTTGTCTCAAGAAAAACCCTAAACTTTAGGTTTAGTCCCAAATCTCGCCCCAAACTTTTCTTTTTGTCTCAAAAAAAACCTAAACTTTAATTTTAGTCCCAAATCTACCCCGAATTTTGTTTTGTCTAAAAAAATCTCAAATTAATACACATATGGCAATTTTACCCAAAATTATTTTTTTGACCACCAAAACAAATTACCATATATTATTTTCCGTTAAATTTTATTGTCAAATTTCTAAATTAAATAACACATCGTATAATAATTTGGGGTTTTACCCTCTGTTTGTACTAAAAAAATCACCAATTTTTTATCTGTTCTCAAATATACCCCATGATCTAGTCCCAACTTAACATGTCATCAATATGTCATGAAAATTATTTTCAAAATAAAACCACTTTAGGACATAAAAAATTAGGGATTACTAATATGACTTTTGGACAGAGGCTAACGAGAGCAAATTTAGGATTATAGTAAAATTTGCTGATTTTTTTTTTTTTTTTTACAAAAAAATTGGGATAGATTTGGGAATATATTAAGAGTTTAGGGTTTTTACGGCAAAGACAAAAGAAAAGTTTGGGGCGATTTGGGACTAAATTTAAAGTTTGGGGTTTTTCCGAGACAAATAAAAGTTCGGGGTAGATTTGGACTAAACCTAAAGTTTAGGGTTTTTCTTGAGACAAAAAAAAATTCAGAGTATATTTGGGACTAAACCTAAAGTTTGAGGTTTTTTTTGGAATTGGCCCCCAATTCTGCAGGACATTCTTCCTGGGAAGCATGGCTTCCTCGTAAGTCGTATCCCGTGCCGTGCCCATCGCTGGAGACAACTGATGGGATGCAACAACCATGACTAGCAATGCAACGATGACGGCTTGCTAGGTTGTCCTCTTTCAGATTCGAGGTGGAGAGAGAGAGAGAATCACGACTCTCCATGCGTGCGAGGACAATAATGACTTTCCAAGATGATGGCTCACGAGGCGCTCTTTCAGATGTGATGTAAGTCAGTACGTGTGTCCTTTAGAAAGAGAGAGAGGAGCGGGCTTGCGATGGGACAATGACCACGACAATGCCTACTATTTTTTGAGATATAAGTACGAATGATAATAGTTCTAATTTCCAAAATAATTTCTATTTACAAATAACCATTTTATTTTATTTTCGAGAATATTTACTGAGCATTTGAAAATATTTAATAACTATTCATAATTTTTATATAAAATGTGTTTAACAGAACTCTTAAATTTTTTTTATTTTTTTGTATTTTTCTTATATTTCTCTTTCTTCTTTTTCTCTTCTTCTTCATCCTTTTATAGCCGGTCGTTGCCCTCAACAATGGCCGGGGAGTGGCTAGACAAGGACTAACGACCTCGTTGGAGCCTCTCCAGGCTAGGGCAAGGTCCAACAAGCCTCTAACAAGCTCATTAGACCTCGCCCACTCACTTGCTGGCCATTGCTAGTGGCGGCGATGGTTGATGGGCGACATTGGGATGGTGGTAGGCTAGTGATGGCTTGGGAAGAAGAAGAAAAAAAGAAGAGAGGAAAAGGGAAGAGAATGAGAAAATTAGACTTGATTTTTGGAATTGTTCACGGGAATAATAATTGATTTTTTTAAAATCTTGATTCTGTTTCAAATATATTATTGGGAACAAAAAATTTATCAAATATATTTATATTCCAAATCTGCTCTCAAGAAAAAAAAAATCAATTATTATTTGGCCGATTACTAAGCAAGCCCTTAAACGCAATACTATTAATGGGCAGTGGTGACCGAGAGAGGATTGGGTTCAAACTTATTGATAAGCTATGCTCTGATATTATAATTGGGTGGTCTTAAACATCTCTCATTCAAAAAGTTAACTCAAAGGACGAAACATTCATTTATATTTATAAACTGACCACATGCATTTTCAATAATTGATGTTGGATAAATCCCAACATTATATAATACATCAATTCCAAACTTTTATAATGTGATATATTTAACCTAAAATTTTTTTTGTAATATCAAAAATCTTTAAGTCATAGAATTATAAATTTGAGGTTTTTAATGACTTTTTTCTAAAAGAAGAAGGGAAAGAATTCTGCCTGTTCAAAATGCACATGTTTTGATGTGCCTAAGGGTAATTTGAACCTATGCATTTATCCCATATCTCGAGAGAACCGTGTTCCACACATTTTCAAAAGAAATCATAAGAGCGAGTACACCTACAAACTTTGCCATAAGGAATTAGTTGTTTAGGGCGACTTCAATTATTTCATACTTAGACAGGCACATGTCACTTCTCCTTGCGATATTAAACGAACAAAGAATGGTCTAGGTGATAAATAGCCTCATTTAGCTCGCGTTGTGGATTGGTGGGCTTGCAAGCTATCAATTCTCCTTGTCCTCTCGTCACTACGGCGCATTTACAAATACATCACATATCATTATCATTGTAAGAAAGGCATATAAATGAGAAGAAAAATCAGACCAAATAGGTAATCCTCTCTACAACTCAAAGTAAATTTTTTTTCAGGGTATTAATTGAAGCTATAATAATTATATTATTTGAAGCTCATGCTTAACTCGAGCTCAATTAGAGGTAAAATAAATTACAACCGGTCGTGCCTAAGTTTGCTCAAAGCTCGACTTAAGCTTGGGCTTTGGCTTGATTTTTGAGACTACTGCGATGAAGGGCTGGTATCCAAATTATGTAGTGCCAACACTTATCCTAAACTGTGCTCTTTTGATAGATAGACAATTCAATTGAATACTCAATCAACTTGATGTCGTTGATAGCAACAACTTATCCTAAACTGTGTTCTTTCGATAAATGCCAATTTTTTTTGTCGCCTTGCAAATAATTCGGGAATAAGCATGCGTAAAGGGCTCAAGGCCAACCTAATACAAGCCAAACCCGTCGAGGTATCAGAGATTGGGAGAGGTTCTCGTTGACTGAACCCAAGAAAAAATGAGAGGAAGAGGAGGAGATCTAGAAAATGATGAAGCGGCTCTTCTTGAATGTATTCTGATCCAAAACCGAAACCAAAACCAAGATCACAAACACGAACACGACGATGATGGCAATGCAGCGCATTCATCTAGCTCGGTTCAAAGAGATGGGAGTCGTGTGATCATATTTGAAGAAGTGAAGAAGCAGGTATGGCTGTCGGGGCCGCTGATCGGAGTGAGCATGTTGCAGGAGAGCGTGCCTGTGATCTCCACCATGTTTGTGGGCCACCTAGGGAAGCTCCCTCTCGCTGGCGCATCCATGGCCATTGCCTTCGCTTCAGTCACCGGCTTCAGTGTCTTGGTATACCCTGTATTTCATCACTTTCTCATGTCTCGTTAATTATGCCGCAACATTCTTGTTCCTATTAGTTCATAGCAGTAGTTAGTTGTTGTCGTTGCGGTGGTGTGTAAGGTCTTGCTGGTTGAAGGAGAGGAATAGACGAAGTAATTGAGGAAATCGTGCCAGACATGAAATAAATTGACATACTACAACATAGGTTTTAGGTACAGTACACATTATTTGCTATAACATTAAGGAAATTCAAACTGAAAAGAAATTCAATTGATTGCCTCGAGACGACATGTCGGTGTCAAATACGAAGAAGTTATGATAAAATTTTTCACAGACTTGTCTCCGAGGTTTCACTACCCTCGTCTCTAAACATATATCATGCTTCTCTGGTGTTAAATTTTCATGCGTGACTCCACTTGTCACGTGGAAATGACGTGCTACATCTGTGCTACATCCGTGTGTTACATGTGTTGAGGTCGAGTATTCTTTGAGCATAATTCCGAGGTTGCGTGAACTTAGATTTTCATTCTGTTTGCAAACTAATTTGTTGTGATGGAAATGTCTGATGATAGGCTGGAATGGGAGGTGCATTGGAGACATTGTGTGGCCAAGCCTATGGAGCCGAGCAGTATCACATGCTTGGAGTTCACACGCAACGAGCTATGCTTACGCTTCTATGTCTGAGTATCCCTCTTGCAGTCCCATGGCTCTACACTTCCGACATTCTCATAGCTTTTGGCCAAGACGTCGAGATCTCCACGGAAGCGGGGATTTTCAACTGTTGGATGATCCCAAGTCTATTCGCATATGGCCTCCTCCAATGTCTGAACCGGTTCTTGCAGACACAAAATAATGTTGTACCGATGATGATGAGCTCTCTGATTACTGCTTCTCTTCACATAGTCGTCTGCTGGGTCTTCATCTTTAAGTTCGGACTAGGAATAAGAGGAGCTGCTTTGGCGAACACCATTTCGAACTGGAGCAATGTTATTCTGCTGGTGATTTACGTGAAGCTCTCTTCCGCTTGCATCAAGACTTGGACCGGTTTCACCAGGGAGGCCTTGTGTGACGTTGCTAGCTTCGTCAAGCTTGCAATTCCTTCGGCAGTCATGACTTGGTGAGTACCTATTTATGCAACATGTGAACCCTTGAAGTGCCAAAACTTGGCATAGGGATACTTAAATACCAAAAGTTCGGAAATGTACACTTAAGTATCAAAATCAGAGAAAAATAATCAGTTAAATATTAACGGTGAAAAAATCCGGCCAAATTGCCATGTGTCATCTTCTAGCAATATTATTTGCTGACGGAGCATTTTTTTTCAAAATAAAATATCCACGTAGCAATTTAAAAAAAAAACTGTCCAAGTTAGAAAAAAATCTAAAAATCGATTTTATTTTTAGAAAAATGGGGTGGGGAGGGGAGGGGAGGGTTTAGCGAGGGCTGCACAGCCCTCGCCGCCACCACCGTTGCCGCCCCACCATCACCGGGAAGGGTTGCCCATTGTGGGGCAAGGGTCAACCAAGGTCGCCGAGCCCTAGCCAGTGGCCAACAACCCCGACCAACCCTCGCCCACCATTGCCAACCCTTCCGACGGCGGCGGCGCGGCGGCGATCGCGCACAGCCCTCGCTCGATCCTCCCCTCTCCCTCCTCTCATTTTTTTATAATTAAATTGATTTTAGAAAAATATATTTTTAAGTTATTTAATATTATTTAATTAATACATTTTTTAAATGCCACGTCGTAGAAAAAACGACGTCATTTTAGCTAAGTTTTTGCTAACTCAGCTTTCGGCAAGCCACGTGAGCGATTTATATTATTAAAATAAGCCATGTTGGATTTCCGTTAGCCTTCACCAGAATTGGCATTTAAGTGATTCGATTTTAAAAAAAAATGACACTTAAGTGTACATTTGTTATTTTGAACTGTTTTGATGATATTTGATCAGACTGCATTAATCCAAGTCCCCTATTTCAGAAGTTAGAGTCGCAGCCTTGAATTAGCGTACTCCCATCACTTGTCTCTTGATTTACCTTTTTTGCAGTTTCGAGTGCTGGTCCTTCGACATGGTCGTTCTTCTATCGGGTCTTCTGCCAAATCCGGAACTAGAGACATCTGTATTATCGATGAGGTATGAAGTGAAAATTAGTGAGCAACCAGAGGCATCATAACCAGTGACTGTACTGCCCTTTTTCATGAAATGATAAGTTCAGAACTACCTTCATGTCCTGTTTTTTTGGCAGCCTCAACACTTGTTGGATGGTCTACATGATCTCTGTCGGTCTCGGCGGAGCAATCAGGTTCATAGAGTTATTCGATTCGCCTGCAGCTTATTATGTATAAGAAACAAAAAGAAAAGAAGAGAACCGATCTTGCTTGGCATTACCTTTTCTGAGATGCATTTCTAGAACTACAAGTTCAGGGTAAAAATCAGATTCCGGGAGGACAAGTCGCATTTCTAAAACTACAGCATTGACTGCAAAGTGTTTGATCATCTGTTTATTTACCAACAATTAGATAGAATATAAGCATCTGTCGTTGATCCTAGCTCGTACACATGGACAAAAATGAAAAATGCTAATGTATTATACTCTCATAAGATGTTCATTTCATGCAGTACTAGAGTATCGAACGAATTAGGTGCGGGCCGTGCTGCAGCCGCCTGCTTGGCATTGCGAGTTATGATTGCCATTGCCATGGTGGAGGGTGCAATAGTTGTAATCGCGACGATTTTGGTACGCCATGTTTTGGGGAAGCTGTACAGCAACGAAGAGGAAGTCATCGAGTACTTTGCCAAAGTCATGCCACTTCTCGCTCTCTCGGATTTCTTGGACGGGATTCAGGGCGTCCTTTCAGGTCCTAAAATCGACTCCACTTGATCGTATTTTCATTCTATCAGTAGCTAGTTTTAGGGTAGTGTCATGCGTATGTCTCGGATCTCCAGATTACAAATAGCACAGGAACTGTTGTCTTAACCTCTTCTTCGCATGCTGTCCGGATTACCATTCTAACTCCTCCACACAAATTATGACGGTGATCGATCACAGGGTCTGCAAGAGGATGTGGATGGCAGAATCTCTGCGCTTGGATAAACCTTGGGGCGTATTACATTGTGGCGATTCCTTGTGCCGTACTGTTTGCATTCGGTTTCCATGTTGGAGGGATGGTATGAATCTGTGTCCAACGTTTTTGCACGCAAATACTAGTTTGTTCGACATCGGCAATGTCCAAGTTATTGATCTTGAAACAGGGTCTGTGGATGGGGATCGCATGCGGGCTCTCGGTACAAGTCATCGCGCTCATCACGGTGAATGCATGTACCAACTGGGATCAAGAGGTAATCAACCACCACCAAGCTCTCTGTCGTGCAGATAAACTGATTCTGTACTGTTTAATACGCTACTTCTGCAATTCTTTTTCCTTCTGTTCA
The DNA here is from genome assembly GCA_014182895.1 of Angophora floribunda. NCBI lineage: Eukaryota > Viridiplantae > Streptophyta > Magnoliopsida > Myrtales > Myrtaceae > Angophora > Angophora floribunda. Next base: position 34,715,020 of record CM024706.1, on the reverse strand, counting down.
GGCAAAGAAAGCCGTGGATGGAGTTAGAGCACTTCGAGCTGAGCCTGCTGAGGAACAAGAACAAAGCCAGATTTGCTAGATATTGAAATACAGGTTATGAGTTTGTACTGTAATAGTCTTTCTAGAATACAGACATATAACTCGCTAGCTCTACAATAGTATCATATGCCTGAATCAAATGTTTTTACAATATATGAACATCAACACGCAGATCCACGGATAATTTATTTGTTATTTTTTTTCGAAATTTTTGAAAGTATTTTAGATTTTGGTAGAAAATCTTAAAAGTTGATTTTTGACTTTTACAAGTCCCGACAAACAAGCACTTTGACTTTTAGGTAGGTATTAATTATGCATATCATGAGAACAATGAATGTGCCGAAGATTATAATATTTTCTCATCGAGTTGTTTAATAAGTGTCACGCTTTCTCAACAACATGTTACTTTTATGTACTAAAATTTATGGATGTGTTTTACTAGAAATGGGTGTTTAACCCAAATAGCGAAAAACATTTTACCAAAGGTTTGATCTCTGATTTATTTATTTTTTTGGTTAGATGGCTCAGTGGTAATTTCGAACAGGAACTTAATCGGTGTGAATAAGTAGATGAATAATAAATTTAAAAGTAAATGACTAGCTGTAAATGACAGAAATTAAAAGATAGTGACATAGATAAATGGAAAAGTTATTTCGAGATTTTGTTCTTAATGATCGTGTATACTACATCAATAAGTACACGCTACCACATATAATATCTAATCGTAATTGCCCATTAGAAGTTATTATACCATATAAGTTGTAACTACGTCTCCAAACTTTTTTTTTGGTCGATATTTAAAATTTATTCATTCAACGTTTCCGTTCAGAAAAATAAAGAAAGCTATATTCAAAACATAATAAATCCCGTCGGGATTGGGGGCTTAGATAGTCAATTAGGAGGTAGACTTTTTTTTATGATGGGCTTTTGCAATCCAATCCGTAACTTGATTAGTGTTACTTGGGCAATGGACTATCGAGACTCCTTTCATTTTAGCCATTACTGTATTGCACTCTTCAAATAGGCGTATGAGGGCCCGTGGGCTTTGAGATGGGTCTAATAAGAACTGAATAACTAATAAACTATTGGTTGACGTCCACAGATCATCTACAACCTCCAACGGATCACTTGAAGACTTCCAAGTCTTCCTTTGCTCCTTTTCTACGACTGACTTCATGAACCCAACAATCAAATTCCTCAATCATCTCGGACAACTTCAACGATCAACCCCTTCGATGAGCCAGCAAGCAAAGACCCATCAATATTCACTTATAAACAGGCCTTGCCAGTCAACAAATCAAGTATGACTCCATCTCCTTTACTATGTAACTTCTCATTGAGGGGCGGTCAATTTGACACACTAATCTCATCCACATACGGCGACAACTCCCTAGGCCACTATAACTCAACCGTCGATCATTAATACTGTCTTCAATTGACATCATAGTCTTTGTGTTCTCCTCTCTAACCAGCACTTAAGCTAGATTTAGGTGGCCAACTTGTTGAGCTCATCAGAGACATGTCTTGTTGATCGCCCTTTGACTACCTATCGATGTCATCTTGTTGTCGATGACTGCATCATTGATGTAGAGATCTTTACATTTATTTGACATCTTCACTCCATCTCCTTTAGTTTTTTTTCTAACACTCAGCCAATTTTACAACACTAGTCATAGATTGGTTTTGGTATTGAAGCAAGCTGTTTGTTGTTGGCCACTCATCAATGTATGTTGATAGTTATATTTCATGGTCATCGATAAGTTTTTTTTTTATAAATTTTATACTTGTCGATATCTACCTTGTGTTATTATTGTTGAAGGACATAGCCCGTCGACATCGATTGCAACATCAAACTCTATATAACCAAATCGATTGTGTCGGTTATGAAGAGTTATTTATATATATAACATAGAAATATCTTTTTTCCTTCTCTACTTCTCACGTACATATAGTAGAGATAATAAATATGATCTTAAATTACTTCATCCGAGTTTTTCATGTGAAGCTAAACATTCCTTAATGTAATACAATTAAAGGGTAGAGTTGGGCATAAAGTTCAAAAAATTTATTATATTAATGAGGGGATAGAGAGAAATCAACACGTTAAAATAAAAAATACAATTTAGCAACTTATCGCATTATCAAATAGGCACAAACAGCCCCTGGCTTGGTGAGGATACCTAGTAACTAAGCCAGGGATCCAAGTCGAGAGACACAAAATCTCAAGTCTCGTGTGGTGATATAGAAACTTTTACAAAATTCAAGTTAAAGCATAGCTAAGGTTAAGGCCGTAAAACGGCACGTCGTTTAGCCCTCTGACCAACCGTTGCTTCCGCAATGTCGCACGCTTTTTCCCTTTTCCGTTATCCCTTTTTTATTTTATTTTTATTTCATCCAACTTTTTCTGGCGTAGAAAATTGAATTCGAGAAATTAAAAATCGAAAACTCAATTTTTTTTTTTCGCAAATACGAATATTCTCATTTAGCGGTTCACCATAGAAAATAGGAAAAGGATCGTACATCCTAACCCCCCTTCTCCACCGCCGATTCTCCCCCCCACCGGGGCGGTCGACCCAGATCAGCCGACACGTGGACCTATTGATGACGTGTAAGGCTCCGGAGCCGCGTCTCAGGTTAGCTACGGTGAGATCTGCCGTAGGGGATTTTGCAAGAACCTTCGCATCGCCAGCTAAAGCTTCTGTAGTTAAAACACACCCAAAGCAGAGCCTCCACTAACCCTAGCATCTCTCTCTCTCCTCTCTCTCGCTGAAGCCCCAGCCATGGCTTCACGCAGGCTCTTATCCACATTCCTCCGGTCCTCCGCCCGGAGATCCGGCCACCGATCTCCGTTCCCGAGCCCCAAGAACTCGTCGATCCACTCCCCCCACCGCCCCTCCCCCCTCGGGCACCTCCTCACCCGCGCGGCCGACTACGCCACCTCCGCTGCCGCCGCCGCCTCCCCGGCCCCGCCGGCCCCTGCGAAGAAGGACGGCGGGAAGGGCCGGATCACGGACGAGTTCACTGGCGCCGGCGCGATCGGCCAGGTGTGCCAGGTCATCGGGGCCGTGGTGGACGTGAGATTCGATGAGGGCCTGCCCCCGATCTTGACGGCGCTGGAGGTCCTGGACAACTCCATTCGGCTGGTGCTGGAGGTGGCGCAGCACTTGGGGGAGAACATGGTCAGGACCATCGCTATGGACGGGACTGAGGGTCTCGTGCGTGGTCAACGCGTGCTCAACACCGGCTCGCCTATCACTGTGAGATCATTGTTTTTGGATCCGTTTCTGATTGTCGATGGATGTTTGTGTGGTTCCTTCGTGATTGGGCTGCAGCGATGGAAATGTATGATTTTGACGGTGTTGATGCGAGTCAGAGTGTGACCTTGGAGTGTGCATTGTTGAAGCCCTATTGTAGATCTAACTGCCAGAAGCTAAGATTTTTTTTACTATTGCTTTTTGAGGAATTTAGGGGACGAGATTATTTCGTTCTTTTGGATTTCGAATGATTTTTTTTTTTATAAGAAATTAGCCTATGCTTTCTCAAATGTCCACTAATACTTACTCTGCTTAATTTCAACTTTATATTTGATATGATGCTGTAAGGAGTCCTATTTATCTGTTATTTGCTTAAATTCTGTGGTGTGTAGTATTGTCTGTGTATATAGACTTTAAAGCTTCTGTCTTCTTAAAGAAATCTGTGTGGCTGTTTGAGTAAAACTACCCCAGTGCAAAACAAGTTTTTTTAAATGGGTTTGATTCTGCTTCTAGGTGCCTGTTGGTAGAGCTACTCTCGGCCGAATCATAAATGTCATTGGAGAGCCCATCGATGAGAAAGGAGAAATCAGTAAGGAACTTTTGAGATGCATTGCTCGCTGAATTTGAACTAAAAATATTGTGGTATTCTTGTTATTTCAAGCCATTTGATATTTGTCTTTGCTTGTACTCATCAGAGACGGACCACTTCTTACCTATCCATAGAGAAGCTCCATCATTTGTTGAGCAAGCGACTGAGCAACAGATTCTCGTCACTGGTATTAAGGTACATGTGCAAATATAAGCAGCAAGCTCATTTTTTTCTCACGTGTTATTCATTTTTGTCTTTGAATGGTCATGAAAGGCTTTCTCTAGAAGTAGAGATACATCTTTTGTTCTGGCCATAAAGTTAATTTACATTTTTCTCATCCCCAGGTTGTTGACCTCCTTGCACCCTACCAAAGAGGAGGCAAGATTGGATTGTTCGGTGGTGCTGGTGTGGGAAAACAGTGCTTATCATGGAACTGATTAACAATGTTGCTAAAGCTCATGGTTAGTCTTATGAAAGTATATATCATTGAAGATGTCGGTTAGCCTTTTCCTCTGGTTCTAGATGAATTCATTCTTTATTGGTTCATTGTAGGTGGTTTCTCTGTGTTTGCTGGTGTGGGAGAACGTACTCGTGAAGGTAATGACTTGTACAGAGAAATGATTGAGAGTGGTGTCATTAAGCTGGGTGATAAGCAGGTCAGTTGTTTTAGTTACATGCAGTTTCACTCTTCTCCCTGGCTTTTATGGATCCTTATTGATTTTAATTATGCTCTGGTAATTGAAGTGATTTGTATTCCATCTTCGTTTTGTGTAGGCTGACAGCAAATGTGCACTAGTGTACGGTCAAATGAATGAGCCCCCTGGTGCTCGTGCTCGTGTTGGTCTTACTGGGCTAACTGTTGCTGAGCATTTCCGAGATGCCGAAGGGCAGGATGTGCTTCTTTTCATTGACAACATTTTCCGATTTACTCAAGTAATCTTGGCTTTGATAAATTCATCAGATTGTTAGCTGGTTTCTCTTGTTTGTGTCTACTAATGTTTAACTTATGCTTTCTTCTGATCGTTTCTGCAGGCCAACTCAGAGGTGTCTGCTTTGCTTGGACGTATCCCATCTGCTGTGGGTTATCAGCCAACTTTGGCTACAGATCTTGGAGGTCTTCAGGAGCGTATTACGACTACAAAGAAAGGATCCATCACATCAGTCCAAGCCATCTATGTGCCTGCTGATGACTTGACAGATCCTGCTCCTGCTACCACTTTTGCCCACTTGGATGCAACGACCGTGCTGTCTCGACAGGTCTTATGATTCTCATTTGTTCGCTTTCAGCTTGTCATGGTGGTGCTCGTGATCATGCTCTTACAATCTAAATTCCATTTTGAGCAGATTTCTGAGCTTGGTATCTATCCTGCTGTCGATCCGCTAGATTCAACATCTCGCATGCTTTCTCCTCATATTTTGGGTGAAGATCACTATAATACAGCTCGTGGGGTACAGAAGGTTCTTCAGAACTACAAAAATCTTCAGGATATCATTGCTATTTTGGGAATGGATGAGCTCAGTGAAGATGATAAATTGACTGTGGCCCGTGCTCGTAAGATTCAGCGATTCTTGAGCCAGCCTTTCCATGTTGCAGAGGTGTTCACGGGTGCCCCCGGCAAGTATGTGGAACTGAAGGAGAGCATTAACAGTTTCCAGGTATCTCTATTCTCACCCTATCTATTGCACATTTAATTGATGAACATGTTGCCTACAGTCCAATCTTGTCCCAAAATATGATAAAGATCACTAGTGGGGAGATGCTGATTACAATAGCACTAAAATCTGACAACAGTTAGGATGTAGATGTTGTAGTGACATTATCTTTGTGTATTGACAGGGTGTGCTGGATGGCAAGTATGACGATCTTTCGGAACAGTCATTTTACATGGTTGGTGGAATCGAAGAAGTGATTGCCAAGGCAGAGAAGATCGCCAAGGAGTCGGCATCTTAATGAAATCACCCTTGTGCCTTCTCTTTTCTTGTTCTTGACTCTTGATTATTGCGAAAATCAATAATTTAGGTGGTGCTGGTGCGTCCAGCAACAGGAGGTTTTTTTCACCATGACTAGATCTATCAGGCATTCCTGTTACTGTTTAGACTTATATTTTTGAATGTGAAGAGGGAATGGAGTTGAGAATGAGACACCTGCCTGCTAGAACCTTTTTCTCAACATCACTTAATAAGTGAAAAAGAAGGCGGACATGTATATTTTGAATTTTTCTTTTCAAGAAATTGGATGCTGCAATGGCAAGAATCCCTGTTTCATGAGGCTGACGGTTTTCTCTTTGTGGTACTGTTACCATACGGATGCATGTTCATGTGTTTAAAACATTGGTCGAAGCAGTGTTGCGAGTTGTGAGGTGAGTTTCTATGGGTGGATAGTAGCTGGCCTGTTTGGCATGACAGTCACAATCTGCTATTTTGTGCAAGTGAGAATAGTTATCATAGTGGAAATTTGCAATTGCAAGGTGTTGCTATGATGCCGCGCTGTATGCCTGGTGTTTCCTGAACAAACTAATTACTATTGATCGGCAGTAAGCATAGTTTGGATAGTTCTCTAATACGTGGCTTAGAAAACCTCGTGGTTCATGGGTTATCATATCGTAGAATGCAGTGTATCTAAGCTTAAAGTCGAGGCAATGGGAAGGCAATGGAAGTGTAAGAGGTGACATGTGATCCTTGGTGTAGGCTTGCTTGTGACACTGTTCATTGATTCCACAGTGCCTGAGCTTATCATCGACCCTTTTCAATCCTGAGACTTTACCTGGTGGATTTTCCTTATGTGGACATCGCAGATAGCACTAGATTTTGTTTTATGCGCATTTCTGTCCTTATATTTGTTTATGTCATGCAATTGCATTTCATGATATGTTGATGTGATGCTTAATTTGGATTGACTGAAATATTAAATGAGGTGCTCCTTCAAACTTCAGTCTGAACACTATAGTTTGATTTAGGGAGAAATCATATGGAATTTCTTTCTTAGACGAAATCAATTTATCATCCGTTTGTGTACTGCTCCATGAAAACTAGTTTGACTTCCAACGACCGGTGCCAGAGGGACCAAACAGGTGTGTGTAAGGCGTAAAATGTAATTACGTGTGAATTACGTGTGTTCCGCTCGAACAGGTATAGCTTGTTTTTGAGCGGGCATGATTCCGTTTGGTTCGACGGGGATTGTGAAAAACCTTGAACTAAATCCAAATCAAATCAGAACAAAGGGTTCCAAGAGAACGCTTTGCTGGATGTGCTTGGCTTGCCTAATGAAGAATATATAATATGTAGAATTGGATTTACATATTAACTAGAGGGTTAGACCTAAGCAAGTCCTTAAACTAATTTATTTGAACTCTAGTACGTAAAATATATAGATGTTTTCACTTTGTTAGGGAAGAAAAATATTTAACTTGAAATAAATGGTACAAGGCGTGTAAGTATCAGCACGTTAAAATACATAATACAGTTGAGTTTGGTATCCTTATTGGAGGGATTACCACTAGCAGCCCTTGTAGGTAAAAACATTCTTGGAGGAGAGTAGGCCAGTAAAGACCTCAATTTCATTTTATTGTGAGCTCATGATCTTTCAGTTATTAGCAAGATTATATTGTTAGGTACATATTAAACTTACTCTTCTTTATGGGTTGTGCTTGACTCCTTATGTCTGAGTCCTTAACATGATGTATTTATGAATCAAATTTTTATTATTATCATCCAAGCTGTCTAAGCCACATCCATTCTCCTATCTTATGTATTCTTTGATGGGTCTTTCAACCTCTAGGGATTCAACTTGATCATATATTGTGGACTCTAGAGGCTAATGAAAGTTTGATGAGACGTCAACAGATTCATTGAAAATTTCGACATGTGTACATGGAGTTTGTTTCATAACCAAACTCTTCCACGCGCTCACCATCGAATGGTGATCATGCAAATTATCTCTTATACCGACAATAGACTTAATAAAAATTCCTTAAACTTATCTATTTTGTATGGTTTGATTACGTAATGAATTGATAACTTGTAATTAGACCAACAAATCGATAATTAGAAAAAGTCTCAAACAAGCTAAGTTGACAGATTGACCCTTCAAGCGAGTTTTATTTTGCTTATCAATTTTTCAATTTATTATAAGAAATTATAGTCGTTTCACCCAAAACTTAATAAAATATTTAGCATTCCATCGTCCTTCTCAACATTTTTCTACTTATAAGAAAAACCTAGAACATATTTGTCATTTCCTAAAATACTTCTGCTCATTAATGGTCTGAAATAAAATGAATTGTGGTATCATTTGCCACTCCGGCAATCTTGGAAGACGGCGGCCTTTCGTCGATCACTCTTCAGTCGGGGGCGGTCCTTTCGCCCTTCTCCGACAAGAACATACGGCTCTTCTTATCCATCGCCCCTCCTCCCAATTACTAGGCGACCCCGCGAGAAGCTGCCGCGTGGACGCCCCCTCCCCCCTTCGAGCCCTATCGTACACCTCCGTGCACGTTAACCCTCGCCACCTCATCGCCGCCCTCGCCCCAAGTTCCGCGCCGGCTCTCTCGAAGCACACCCCCGCCCGCCACCATCATATACAACAACACGCTCCCCAAACATGTCCTTAGCCATTTCTCCCTCCATCACGCCCCATGCGCACCTTAGCGCCGCCCTCCCTCCCATGTCTATCCTGCGCCGCCTAGCCCCCTCCACCTCCGCCACCACCGCCGCCGCCGCCTCGCCTCCGTCGCCGCAGCCGCCGTCCGCCAGGACACCACCGTCTGGACCCCCGCCCCCTTGTCCCTCGTCGAGTCCGCCGCCGAGTCCCTCTTCCACGTCGGCATCGACGTCTCCGACGCGCCCGAGCTCGTCGGCTCCCACACGCGGCCGGGGCAGTACCTGCAGCTGCGCGTCCCCGACGCTGCCAAGCCGACGTTTCTGGCCATAGCCTCGCCGCCCTCGCTCGCGGCGGCGCGCGGAGAGTTCGAGTTCCTGGTGAAGAGCGTGGCCGGCAGCACGGCGGAGGTGCTGTGCGGGTTGAGAAGGGGCGATGTGGTGGAGCTGAGCCCCGTCATGGGGAAGGGTTTCGATATCGACCGGATCGAGCCTCCCGAGGATTACCCTTCGGTTTTCATATTCGCTACTGGATCTGGAATCAGGTAAGAAGAACTCCTTTTCTCGTGCGCTCTTTCTAATTCGAAAGTGAAATTGGTTGTCACAGCGATGTGGTAGTGCCAAAACAAACTAAACCTTGAGGTTTAATTTGCGAAATGGTTTGCTGCTAGTGACCTAATGGGAAATTTAAGAGTTGTAGGGTAGCTTTGTTTACTCTGGAAAAAGTATGTTAGTTATGCGGTGTTAAGCTGAATGCCATTCTGTTTTGGTCGAAACATGGATCGGATGTAATTTGGCTTGAGGTTGTTTGGCACAACATCCTACTATAATTTAGGTTTCCTCTTGAAAAATCCAGGGTGTGATGTGAATGTCTTCATCATACTTCTGAGGAAGCAATTGGCGAACTCTATACTTCTGATACGTTGTTTGACAGCTACCCCATTTTATGCTGGAGCGTATAAGCTGTAAATAATTGCTGCAACATTGAGAATGAATGATTGATATGCTAACAATCAGGGAAAAAAGTATTTTCCAGCTGCTATTCAACCAGATGGCCCATTAATAAAAACTTCTGGAAGTGGGTGATCAAAGTTTGAGCAACTTTTATTTGAGTGAAGGCATAATGTTGTGTCCTTTAGAATTGAAATATTTTGCCGTGATTAACAATGTCAATCTCTCTGTATCATCTTATGACGTCAGTCTCTCTTATTACAGCATGACACTGCCTTAGGATTTTGGAACTTTCATGTTTTGAGAGTTATTTACCTTTTGTATTGCGTGCTTATTGTGAAATTTTTTGATCTTCCTTGACTTTTGGTTCTCATATTCTGCCATTTGTTCTGCCTCTAAATATGTACAAAGTCTGAATGTATAATCTAGTTGGTTACTCATTAATATTATCTCTTTTCCTATGCAGTCCTATCCGATCTCTGATTGAGTCAGGATTTGGTGCTGACAAGAGAACTGATGTTAGGCTCTATTATGGTGCTAGAAACCTTCAGAGAATGGCTTACCAGGTTTGAACTATTTGGCATTTTGTTGTACAGCTGCTTTTTGTCCTCAAACAGTAATAATAAGACAAGTTTTTCTTCATTTCCCACAGGATAGGTTTAAGGAGTGGGAATTGTCAGGTGTTAAGATTGTACCAGTATTATCACAATCAGATGATAGTTGGAGTGGAGAAACTGGCTACGTACAGGTACTGTTTTTTTGGGTGTTGAGCATTCATTCAGTGCGTCATACTCAACTGAGTTTATTAACCTTCCAATCTCACCACAGGCCGCATTCAATAGAGCCAAAAGGAATTTTAGTCCTCAGTCAACAGGTGCTGTGCTCTGTGGTCAGAAGCAGATGACAGAGGTTAGATGCTATTTCATTTCTTCCCAACCTTGGTACTTAGTGAGTTGTTCTGGAATCTTGGTGAGCATGACAATGTAGCTTTCTTTTGGCAAATTTTCCTTTTACCTTTTTTCTATTTCTCTGTTGTCATGCTGAAGATTCTCATCAAGCCATGTTTTTCTGATTGCCAACTGGACTATTAGTGTCATATGTAGTTCCATCTCTCAATGACAAAATTTACTCATACCATGGCGATGTACCTTGTTGAAAGGATTATGCTTGGCAGTAGCATGAGGTTTGGTGCATAGGGAATATTCTGCTTACAAGTTAAGCATTCAAGGTTGACATCTGATGGTTCTGGAAGATGCATGAAGGAGTTGAACGGGGGATTGAGTTGCATTTAATGCAGTGTCAATGGGGTCTTGGGCATAGAAATTGCATAACTGTCATAGGACAAGTTCTTTGTGATGCGGTAGTATCATGAAGGAGGGATTATTTTTATTTTTTGGCCAGTTGAAGGATGGGCTATTTACTTTATAAATTTTGAAAGAAAATAGGTGCGAGGGTCTAAATGCGATGTTTGGAAATGGTCAACCCTATTTCTTCCTGGTATTTTCTCTGTTGTCGCATTAGAGATGCCCATTGCCATTGTGGATAGTACTTGTAGAAAAGAAAGGTATCTGTGCGGTAAGATCCCCTCTTGCAGTTTTTGGCTGGTATGATGAGCAAGAGAGATTGAAGATTCTTCTGTCAGACATGAGACTTCAGCTGTCAAAATTCATGGTCACTCTACTCTTTTATTTAGTTTTTAGTATAGACATCATTGTTTTCTAGCACAGGGATATAGTTACTAAAATGGAGTCCCCATCTTGTAAGTAATTTGGAGTAAACAAGCAAGCAATCACACTGTGCCAAATTAAGTAGGGATTTTCTTCCATGTTGTGAAGATGAGTCTCTATTTTATACTCTGTTTGCTTATAACGATAGGTTCCTAGTTTTGATTAATTCTATCTATTAGGAAAATGAGTTAATGGAAAATATTTTTATTATCAACAAAATGTTTGGTCTGATTTCTACGATTATAACAGAGGAACATCTGTTGAAACTGCTGGTGTTTCTGAAGTTCACACTAATATGTTGAACTACTTAGAGGAAGTGAGCCACCAGTTAAAGAAAGATGGGACGCTACAATGGAACTAGTTAATTTTGATTACTAAGTTAAAACACGGCCATTTAATTGAGTTTAAGTCAGCAAAGCCTCCCGCAAGGTGTCAGGATTAGATTTCCTTTCCTGACAGTAGGAAAAATGAGATGTTTTTCAATTGTTGTCTGCACTGTTTTACTCTGTAATTTTTTGGCATCAGTCAAAGTTCTATATGTGAAGGAAACATGCTGCCCTGGTTCAATGAAGGAAAACAAATTTCCTAACCAAGATACTCTAGCTTTGATTTTTTCGAACAAATTTTATTGCACGTTTATGCTTTTCCCTGGTGAAAAATGATTCCACACTGAAAGGTTAGTTCCCAAAAAACTTCTAATTTCTCACTTGTGCATCTGTAACCTGTTCTTGGTAGGTTCTGTACCTATGTAATCTGGCTCTGCTGGCAATTGGAGTAGTTTTACCATTTTGATCACTTTAAACGATTTCTCACTTCAATTGAGGATGCAATTTCCATCTTTGTCTAGGATCAGTAGGTTCCCATAAATTGGATCGGAAGATTGAATCTTAACATCTTAAGATTTTTTTTAATTATAAATATAATTTCCAAAAAATTAATGAGCCTCAGACAAAATGATCGTAAAAGTATACATGATTAGACCAAAGAATTAAACCAAATAAGTGGTGATGTCTCACGGCATCAACACCAACATTTTCTGCATATAATTGGATGAGTCAAAAACATACACAAGTAAATCTATTTGTAGCACTTGAAATTGACTTTTCAGAAGAAGTAATATTAACAGTAAGATAGTACCTAAAAGTTTAAAATTGTTAACAAGTAAATGCTAATTATAGTCTCAAATTGATTGTAGCGCTAAAATGTATCTATGGATGAACTCATGAAGAGGATATAATATGAACACTCTACTCCAAAAGACTCAAAAACTCCTCTGGAAGAAAAACTTATATTAGCTTTTTCTGAAAAGTTTCTCTGATTAAGAAAGTTTGAGCACACACAGATACGTAAAAAAGTTTGTTCATGCAGTTTGAATTAGCTGGAGTCCCGTCATTGTCCGATGCTACTGTTGTTTAAAGTGCAATTTTGGTGGCCGATGTTGGTAGCACCTCTACCATTTATGAACAGGAAGAAAGCACGGAAAGTGAGCTTTCTCTTTGTATGAACAGAAACTGGAAACCCTATTTGTCCGTAAGAAGAACAGAAAGCCCTTTGCTGTGTTGATTTTTACAGATTATACAGGTAGGCATTGGTGAAACAATGTTCCACTAATGACTAATGGGCTTTTCTTACTTATTAGAGCCCAAAATCCAAACAAGCACATTGGCAGCAAGAACAATCCCAGTAATTCAATGTGAGGGAACTCGCAAATTCAAATTTTTAAGCAATTTTTGCGATTTGACTAGTTTATTCCTGCAAATGATTTTCTAACGGGTTAACATGATTCTCATGATCTGACTTGTAAGATCGTGTCGTTTCTCGATTTAAACTACATTGGTTTAGAACCCTTGCCAACTAAATTCTGAAAACCTCAAATTATCTTGATTTGTAAGAATAGCGTATCTATTTTAGGCCTACTTTTCTTTTATCAGAGAATATGAAAGTGAATTGACAAATGTAAAACTATTTTATTTAATGCAAATAGAACTTTTGTTAACTTTTCATCTCCGTTTCTTCTATCCAAACACCTGAAAAATAATTACTTTCTCCATGCTTACTCACTCTGACTTACCTTTGTTCCTTTGTTCTTTGCCAAATGCTACCTTAATAAAACACGTCTGTAATTAGTGGTTACTGCCAGGACTTCATGAAGTGGAAGAGGCTGTTTGTCAAGTTGAAAGCCGTTTGCTGATTTACTTTAGAACCTGTTGTATATACAGCAGGGGCATGTTGAGTTGGATGCTGATGTGAATTGCATCAACAGTATGGCTGGAGTTCTTGGTTTTACTGTATTGGCTGCTTGCAGGATCTGGCATGCCTATTTAACATTTTCTACTTTTGCATATTTCCTTTTGGGGAGATTAGGAAATTGTGGGATATGACTCACTGGATAGACTTGAGACATGAATGGCAATGTGAAGGCTTCAAAATTTTTGTCTAGTGTACTTTGAGGAGTCCAGTGTGTGCCTGCTATCTGCTGCTTTTGGCCAATGCTCCAGTCCCCGTGTCTGTTTTGGGAGAGCAACAGCTTCAAGGGTGGATGGAATGGAACAGTTTGTGTCATTACATGTCATAAAGAAAAACCTTTGGCGAAGGTCTGATCCAGCAGTAGGACAATCCCGCTGTTTGTCTGGCTCTATATACCAGGACAAATCCCAACTTCCCCCATTCCCATTGCCTGTTTCAGTTTACGTATTATAGGCAGAAAAATGAAGTTGGCAGTTGATGGTTCAGGAGATATATAACAAAAAAGAAAATTATTTAAGTTGCTTAGTTGCGGCAATTTGCATTGTTCCTTAATGAGCAAAGTCACTGCATTTTTCTGCTTCAATACTATTATTCCTAACGCTAGTATGAGACTCCTTGAATTGAAAGTTCTCTTTTCGACCATTTGCAGGACATCACTTCGATTCTTGTAGCCGATGGTGTTTCGAATGAGAAGATTTTGAAGAACTTCTGATCACAATCGGATAAGGTCAACGTGTTGTACCTATTATTTATTTTATTCATTCCAGCTGCTAAAGATCAATAACATTTCAGCTCGCAATAAATAATAAAACCAAATTTGGACATTTTTGCTCTATACTCTGTATGTTAGAATTCCTTGGAAAACAGTCTTCCATCAGATTATGACAAGTAACAAAGATCATTTTTTGACTCTTATCTGCTTCCTATGATGATGAGTGAAATCACAAGCTGGACTCGCGCATTTGTTTTGTAAATGATGCGACGCAGCATTCCGTCCTTATGAGGCTCGCACTCATTGCAAGTTGTCAGCTGATATTCAACGCTGATTTTCATGGCAAGCGGGCACTTCATGTTTGCAAGCTTTCAAAACAAATGCCTTCCTTCAGAGGAACCGCATGTCCACGTGTACAGCTATAGTTTCAGACATTAAAACATTCGCTCACCTTTGCAGTCAGGAAGCTAGGGGTCTCATGCCTTGGTTGGAACTCGGCAGCACGACCAAAACTGCCGATCGATTTTGTCAAAGTTGTCGACGGTTTGACGAAGTTGAGTTCCAAGGACAACGACATTTTCGCCTAACCTTGTACCTAAATCTTCAACCGCATCAACTTGATAAAGGACTTGGTGGGGAACGTGCCATGCACATCCATTAACAGTCTGGAACTGCGGTATGTGCCGCAGATTCCATCGCAGCATGCACTATTTTAAGACATTATATAAGAGCTTATGTTCACCTACTGCGTTTGTTGCCTGACAACATATACTAAGTAATTTAGCAAAGAACGTAATAAGTACATTATCTTGACAATTATTTTAGCGTTTATTTGTTGCAATTTGTAGCCGTGCCACTGTTACGGTGGCTTTGAAGTTGAATGAGGCAACTTTTCAAAAAGGGTAGTAAATTGCTACAGCTATAACACTAAGAACGCCGAAGTTGCAAACAATGAGTTGGGAATCACAGGTGGCCACTGGAACTTTAAACCCCAAAATAAAATAAAAGGTAAAGCTGAACCTGGAACGTTTCGAGATATCACAGATTCCGAGCACATTGAGTAAAGCAATGAGTTAAGTTATTCGCGTGCACCCGCACTCATAAAATGAAGCAACGAAGAAGCCCAGAGTTTTCGTGCTCAGGCATCATGGCGGACATCATCGCCTGCAATCGGTTTGTCCATCAACTCCCCACCAGCTTCTCCAGGAGCCTGAGACTCGAGAGTACTGCCATTGCCGTGATTATGTCGCTGTTTGTGATGTTGGCCATGCTTGTGATGCTCACCGTTCTTGTGCTTTGAACGATTACTAGCTTCGTCATGGTTGTCATCCGATGACTTGCCCAAAGATCGACTCCTCCGACCGTGTCCATTCTCATCAGAATCTGATGGGTCCAAGTCCTGGCTGTGTAACCGTTTGTGATGCTTATGGTGCTTTGAATGCCTCTTCCTTCTTATTTCGCCATCTTCAATATCACTTGAAGATCCTGAATCACTGGACTCTGAATACTGCTGCCTCTTGTGATGCTTTGTATGAGTTCTCTTCCTAACAGCAGCTTCCTCCTCATCGCTTGAATCATCTGGACCACTTGATTTCACCCTCCTATTGTGTCTATGATGCCTTGCGCGTCTTCTCCTCCGAATCCTCTCATCATCACTGTCTTCACTTGAAGAGTCAGCAGAAGAATCTGACCTCGAGTCATGATGCCTGCGCCTCTTATGACTTCGCTTCTTTTTCCTGTCTTCTTCAAACTCACTATCGTATTCATCACTGCTATCATCACTAGTACCCAAAGATCCCCTCCTTTGCTTGCGCCTTGACTTCTCCTTCCTCTTCTCGTCATCACTGGAGACAGAGTGGGCATGCCTCCTATGTTTCTTGTGAGATCGCCTCCTCTTTTTCTGCTCCTTAGCATCGGAATCACTGTCAGTACCACTCCCAGAGGATGATCCAGATCTCCTTCTGTGTTTAGCAGCCTTCAACTTCCTCGCTTTAGCTTCGGCATCAGCCCTTGCCTTGGCAGCAGCTTCAAGCTTCTTTTCCCATTTCAAAGGCGCTTCCTTCTTCTCCAGAGCTCTCTTCTTCTTCTCCTCAACCAACTGAATGAACTTCTTGCAGTCCATTTGGATACACTAACAAAAACAAGCTCAACTGCTGCATTTTTGTATGATGACCGGAAGTACATCTCAAAAAAGAGAAAAAATAATGTTAGTTCCTCCAATAGAATAGCCCACTCCCAAACATTCATTATAAAAGCAACAGTAAGTAAGAATACACTAAACAATATTCAATCACACCATAGCTAGAAAGGAATCAGGACTCTTCCAGCACAGATCTCCTTCCCATCTATTTCATTCAGGTCAAAGTACAACAGCAAACAAGACATCATACTGGTACACAATACGCATCAATATGTGGCATATAATACACGCAGACGACATAAGAGGTTGTCTGCCAAGCATCCAAGTTTGACAATTACTCATGATTCATCCTTTTTTTCCTCAATAATATGCAGCATCCAGTCTAAACTTACACCCAGAATCCACCACAATTCCATGAAACCCAGTGTCCACCATATTCCCAATTTCCAATGGCTGTGAAGGATGACTTAGTAACCTAAATTCTTACATACAAGACTGTTGTCTCATAAGTCCTCAGAGATTACATATCTATAACTGAAAAAACCTATGTATTATACTAAAGAATTAGGTCCTATAATCATATTTGACGGTGGAAGGATTGAATTGCATCCGAGGAACAGGGGAATACAAAAAAGTAATAAGAGAAGCGCACAGACCAATCAATCATATATGTCGTATTCTTGAATTTGGAATGAAAAGGAGGGTAATACAAAACAATCAGCCTCAAAATTCTCTTTAGAGACGATCCTCTATGAACTCTTTCTAATGCTACTTTTAATGCCCTTAACAATCAATTCCCGGAAAAGGAAGAGTTCCTGCATCAAGGCTCATTTGCCAACACAAGGAAGAATTATCGTATGTTTTACTTCCCAAACTTGACAAACCATCTTCAGACCATCTCGGTACAGATACAAGTAGACGTTCAAGCTCGAAAAACATGTTAGATTATCTAACCGTTACATCCTACCGCAAAGGCAGCAAAAACCTACTCTCACTCACTAAATGCGCACCATTCATTACCTTCATTACACACAAGAAAGACTCGGATGTATCCGAGCCACGAATTCTCGGAATAACTCCGAGTCAACCAGAGCAATTAGATTGGGCTTCCTTACCTTGTGTGTGGCGAGAAGGCACGTCAAATTTTAGGCGAGGCCTTCAACGGGAGCAGCAGATCTGCGAATTCCAGAGAATATGAGGAAAACGTCAGGTCATGAGAGCAGCTCCATCAAAGATCACACAAACCCTAATCTACCAACGGCAAGCGAATCACAAAGACCCGAACTTGCACCTCTTTGCTCGGCACGTTCACCTCAAAACCAAAGCAGAAACTCTCCTCCTCTCGAATTAAGCCAAAAATTCAAACTCCCTCGCAATTCAAGTTCTTCTACAGGAAGTAGCAGTAAACCCCGTCCCCGAATACGGAGACGGAGCTCCTAGAGAGTACAGCGATACGAACAGCGCGGAAACCCTAGCTCGGAAAGCGCAAAAGAGAGAGAGAGAGAGCGACGGGCCGAAGAGATGGGAAGGCGTACCTGGATCGGCGGCGGCCGGAGGAGAGCGACGCGGGGGCGGGGGCGGGGGCGGGGGCGGAGGCGATCGGAGAATGCTTGTGGCGACAAGCTTCTCCGGCACCAGGGCTGCTTCGGGTTGGAGAGAGAGTGCTCTTGTTCCAGAAGCGTCTAAATATATAATTGAGAGAGAGAGAGAGAGAGAGAGAGAGAGATTTGGGATTGGATCGTCGGGTCAAACGCCGCGTGCTCGGTCTCTACTGGCCCGGGTTCGATCCAAATGTGGGCGGCTTGGCCGGTGACCCAAAAACTCCAAAAAATAAATAATAATAATAATAATAATAATAATAATGATAAGTGCATCGGACTATTTAAATCGAAAGAGTTCAAACAGTACAATTGAATCCTATAACTCGCAGCATTGATGTAAATCATTCTATTCGAGAAAAAAATACTTCCGTTAATTCCGTTCCAATTTTCGACCAAAAAAAAAGAAACTTCGTTCAATTTGGCTAACAGAAAATAATGATGTGACTCTATTTTATTATTTTTTCCTCTCACACAGCAATGATGTGGTTAAAACAATAAACATAAGACCACTACAACCACGTTGTTTTTTAGGTCAATTCCAAAACCCCAAACTTTAGGTTCAGTCCCAAATATACCCTAAACTTTTTTTTTTTTGTCTCAGAAAACCCCAAACTTTAGGTCCAGGTCCCAAATCTGCCCCAAACTTTTCTTTTGTCTCGGAAAAAACCCAAACTTTATATTTAGTCCAAATCTACCCCAAACTTTTCTTTTGTCTCTAAAAACCCCAAACTCTTAGTATATTCTCAAATCTATCCCAATTTTTTTTGTCAAAAAGAAAATCATCAAATTTTACTCTAATCCTAAATTTTCCCTCGTTAGCCTCTATACAAAAGCCGTATTAGTAATCCCTAATTTTTTATGTCCTAAAATGGTTTTATTTTGAAAATAATATCTATGACATCTTGTTTATATGTATTTATTATCTATGTGGAAATGTCATGTTAAGTTGGGACTAGACCATGGGGTATATTTGAGAACATATCAAAAATTAGTGATTTTTTTAGTACAAACAAAGGGTAAAACCCCAAATTAGTATACCCATTAATAACGACGTGTTATTTAATTTAGAAATTTAACAATAAAATTTAACGGAAAATAATATATGGTAATTTGTTTTGGTGATCAAAAAAATAATTTTGGGTAAATTTGTCATATGTGTACCAATTTGAGATTTTTTTAGACAAAACAAAATTCGGGGTAGATTTGGGACTAAAATTAAAGTTTAGGGTTTTTTTTTTAGACAAAAGAAAAGTTCGGGCCAGATTTGGGACTAAACCTAAAGTTTGGGGTTTTTCTTGAGACAAAAAAAAAGTTCGGGGTATATTTGGGACTGGACCTAAAGTTTGGGGTTTTTTTGGAATTGACCCTGTTTTTTAATAAAAATTTGATGTTTAATCTAAATTTGATTTATATTATATTAAAAATAAGGAAACTTAAAAAAAAAAAACTCGGGCGGCGAGGGCTTGCAATTTATTTCTTCTTTTTTTTTTCTTCTCTTTATTTTCCTAGATTTTGTTTATTTTTTAATATACATAAAATAAAATATGTATTAAAAAATTATATTGAAACCAAAATAACATTATATTATTAATCACATTGGGATTTTCCATTAAACAAATTAGACAAAGCTAATAAACTAACTTGATGGCACAAATTTGATAAATTTTAGGATTTAATGGTACTTTTTGAGAATTTTAGGACTTTTAATACAATTAAAATAAAATAATTCTATTTTGCGAAAACGACTTTCTAAAGCTTTATTATTTAACCAAAATGGGACCGTACTTAAGTTTTCTCTTTCTAATCCTATTATGCATTTTCAAAGCTTTCACTTGACCACCTAAAAAACATATTTCAATTTAATGTAAACTTAATTATCAATTTGATTGTCATCGTGATGTCCGATCAATTTGAAAAAATTTCCACTCTCGATACAACATCCTATCGGGTGTTTTATACCTTGAAGATGGTTTGAACTTAAATTACAATTATTCTAATAAAATGTAACGACTCAATCTAACGAGAGAGGGGAGTGATTGTTAAGGCTAGAGGGTTTGGACGATAAGCAATTCCTAACAAGATTTTAAGATGGGAAAGGGGGTAGAAATGAATTGAACATGAAGAGAGTGATTTTGATAGATGTATGCATGTGTGGATGAAAACTGAAAATACCTTACACATGCATCTTTTGACATGACGATAATGCTTAATTTTGAAACTTCAAAGTTAAATGCATTACTAGGACATGCGACCTTTTAGAAATGTGCCCATCCGTACATGAAATGACAAGACTGTGAGACTCAGTGTAGGATGAGCCTAAAGCAAACAATACCAAGTTGGCGTTACACAAATGGGCATACAACTTTACAAGGGAAGGATGAAAAAGGAAAAGGTAAGGTCATGGGCTAACTGCCTAATGATATGGTTACTAATTACTCAAATTCATCTAGAATACATAGTCATACGGATATAGACCGTATCATGAAAAATGGTAGCACTCAACTAGAAACATTTTCATCTATGCTACACTTTGATATTCATTAGTGCTATTATAGGGACAACTTTGATAATTTGCCTGACAAGCCCGAATGTAGTTTCATATTTCTATTAAAAAGGATGCCATCCACATGCACATAGCTTTCGTCTTAAATACACAAACTAGCTGATTCAATATTTTGAAACACATATTCCGGAACAATTATCATTTTTTTATAGAATTGTTAGAACGGTTTTTTAACGTGAGCATGAAGTGGAAAATTGCCCTAATAGAAGAGTTCAATGACAATTGAACATTCATAGTTACTAACATTGCAGCTGTGTTGAATTCAACTCAGGCAAATGGTTAATCAATGGTTGTCTTCCAATCCTATGTAGTTTATTTTTTTCAATCCTATGTAGTTTACGAGGATGTTTTGTGCACGATGCATGGCATTTTAAATGCTAAAATAAGTTGTGATAAGCAAGATGACATTTTGCGACAATGGGCTAGCGGAAGTGGTGAGAGAGACATCGGATTGCAAACCATGTTTTCAAAAATGTTTCAAAGCCAATCTAGATGCTTTTCTTATTATGATGTTCGATTCAATACAAATAGTCCCGACCCGACCCGAATGTGTTTTCACCCCCTTTGTGTAGACTCTATGCAAATTAGGGCACCACCTGCTCTTCATATGTGGATCATGTTTGCATGTCAATGGGTGTTGAATCAAATTGACCTGCTGATACTCTCTATGAACAGTTGCTTTATCACTAATTGGGTGGATTGGAGATGGCATAACCTGATAACTCCCTTACTTAAAACACAATACAATGTCTCATTCTCAAAGGTGATCCTTAAGTTCATGTGTAGATATCTTCTTTTGATCTGTCCTACTTTGATTCTCTACTTTCAAAAGTGACTCTTAAGTTCATGTATCGATATATTTTTTGTTTCTTTTGGAGTTTTTGCTCTATTTTTTTTTTTTTGTAGAGCATGGGACTTGAAACCCATATTGAAAGCTAAATGTCCCCGCCCCGGCTTCTTGAGAAGGTGGAGAATCAAAAGGATGACCATTGTCCAGTATTCATGTGTGGATATCAATAGCTATTTTTTTTTTCAGTTCTAATTCTATTTTGTACTTATGAGAACGTTAAAACTCATATCCAATAAAAGATAGAGGCGATAGAGAGAGGAGGAGGTAAGGGGGAACCGCAGTAAATAAATAATTTATGATTTCGAGTCGATTTATTTAGCATTAGGGAATCCCCATGATTTAAAAGAAAAATGAATTATTTTTAATATATAATCAATTATTTAGAAAATTAAAATTCCTATTCCGACGAGGCATCGAAAAACCATCGAAGATTTCCCCAAAATAAGAAAAAAGAAGAAAAAAATGATAACACGAAATGCAACAACACCAACGCGTTTATTCTAGTTTAGCATGTGAAAATCTGCAATGAGGTTTCGATTCCAACGTCGCCGTTCGCAGGAAGGAGTCCGATGGTGTCGTGTTTCCTTCCCCAATAAGTAAAATAAGAGAACGCCCAAAGCCAGTCTCTCTCTCTCTCTCTCTCTCTCTCTCTCTCCTTCTCCGATCGATCAATCGATCGATCGTCTTCTCCACTCCCTTCCTTCCCTTCCCCCCACAAATTACCTCCGCAATCGAGCGGGCAGAATGTCGGCGCCGCCGTCGTCCTCGTCGTCTCCGTCCACCACCAACATCATGCTCGCCATCTTCGAGAAGAAGACGACCTCCGTCGACCTGTACCGCCCCCTCCGCTCCTACATCGCCTTCAACTACTCGGAGCGCGAGGCCCAGAACCTGGAGGACGACCTCCAGACCCTCCGCGACCTCCGCTCCGACCTCGAGAACCCCGCCAAGCAGCCCTCCCCCACCGCCCGCCGCGACGTCCTCCAGTCCTACTTCCGCGCCCTCTCCGTCGTCGAGACCCGCTTCCCGATCTCCCCCGACAAGGACCACGTCAACGCCGTCACCTTCACCTGGCACGACGCCTTCAAGCAGAAGCACAAGGCCTCCCAGCAGAACATCCACCTCGAGAAGGCCGCCGTCCTCTTCAACCTCGGCGCCGTCTACAGCCAGATCGGGCTCAGCTACGATCGCTCCACCGTCGAGGGCGCCGCCAGGCCGTCCAGGCGTTCATCGGCGCCGCGGGGGCGTTCGCCTACCTGAGGGACAACGCCGCCGCCAAGGCCTCGATGGGCAGCTCCACCACGGTGGACGTGTCGGTGGAGTGCGCGGGCATGCTGGAGAGGCTGATGCTGGCTCAGGCGCAGGAGTGCGTGTTTGAGAACACCATTGCCAAGGGGAGCACCCCAGGAGTGTGCGCCAAGATTTCTCGGCAGGTCGGTGTCTGTTAATTCCTCTCGATTATTTGTTTAGGATGTATGACTAGTAGAATCGGTGAGCGTGCACTTAGTATGGACGGACTGATAGTGGATTATTGTTAGTATGTGGTGGAGAGATCTATTCTATAAGATTATGATGGGATCATAATAGCTGAATTTGACATAAAATTGGTATTGATTTGTGGATTCAGTTTTCTATTTTGCCTGTGAATCCCTGTGCATTTTGCTTTCAGAATCGGGAATCTGATGACTCGGAAAAGTTGGATTTTGGGGTTAAGTAACTGATGATTGATGATAGGACTGTTGTTTGGATTGTACAATTCTGGCATTCATTTCTTGTGGTTTATGGCATATTATAGCACATAGTAATCTACGTTTTGTACTGAGATAATGTTATTCCGTTCATGTGATGAAATTAGTGAACTTAGCACATAGTACCCTTTCGATACAAAACAGGTTGGATTGTACTATGAAGAAGCGTCGGCAGCTCTGAATGTGGCACCTTTGAACCAACATTTTGACAAGGGATGGATATCCCACGTGCAGCTGAAGGCAGGTTTGTTCTATGCAGAAGCATGCTATAGATATGGTTTGGAACTGCATGAGAAAGAAGAGATTGCCGAGGAGATTGCAAGGCTGAAGAGTGGGGTTAATACTTTATTGGAGGCCAAGAAATCGACAAAAGGTGCACCACCTCAGCTTTTGGATGCAATTAACAAGTTGGAAGCAAACATTAATAGGAACCTAGACAGGGCCGTCAAGGAAAATGACAGAGTTTACCTTATGAGGGTTCCTTCTCCTAGTTCCTTGCCAGCCCTCCCATCATTCTCTATGGTCAAGCCAATGCCGATGAATGAGGTTTTGGATGCCAGCAAGGAGAAGCTGTTTGCAAGTCTTGTCCCCGATAGCAGTGCAAAAGCACTTTCTAGGTACACTGAGATGGTTGATGAAATTATTCGAACTCAAGCTGAAAAGTTGCAGCAAGGAAGTGAACTTACCCGTGTGAGGCTCAAGGATATGGACCTACCAGATTCTATACTAGCTCTAGAAGGGCACTTCAGTCTTCCGGTAGATCTCAAAGAAGATGTGGAGGCAGTGCAGATCAGTGGGGGTCCAGCTGGTCTTGAAGCTGAATTACAGCAGCTTCGGGATCTGAGGCGAGTGAATCAAGAGCTTCTAGTTCAAACTGAAGAGCTTCTGCAAAAAGAAGCAAGAGAGGATGCCCAATTTAGGGGCCAATTTGGAACACGTTGGACCAGGCCTCAGTCCAGTACTTTGACAAAGAATTTGCAAGATCGGTTAAACAGATTTGCTGCTAATCTGAAGCAAGCAGCAGAAAGTGATGCCCGTATCGAGCGTTCAGTGAAAGATCATGCGGCACTCATGTCAATTCTTGATCGTCGGCCGGTAAGAGCTTCATCACATTCGTAGTTGCATTGACTAAGTTGCATTTTTTATGTGGTATGATAAATTAAAATTTGAGAGGATGCATCTGGCCAGCATGGTTATGACCCAAAATGTGCATGCACCATGGTCTACGGAGATCTCTTTAAGTGGTATATTTAATGGGATTGGGCCATTTTATTGAGCATCTTTTAATTGTATATGGATGACGTATATAGGCTTTGTTGCTTATTTTGAAACTCACTCAATGAGAGTAAAATTCTTCTAAGTTAATTATTAATGAAGAAAACCTACTGCTAGAATTGTTCTTATCATAATATGGGCATATGATCTTTGAGATGAGCTGTTCTATCAACACAATAGAATAACGTATCATTCTTGAGAACAAATTGGGCAATATCACATAAATTGTTAACCAGTAGCTTTGTCCGTTCTAATCAGTTGATCTCCATTTTATTAGCCAGCAGTTGGCTGCTCATTTTTGTTATGTTTGCAATGAAAAATTGGTCACGATCCTCTAACCATCTTTATTTAGTTTGACTTATGCCACTCCCCTTGGCAGTTGGCAATGGATGATTGTAGCATTTACCTAAATCATCTTTCACCAGATCATTTCTGAAAAGCATTTTTTCCCCTTTATATCACATGGATTTTGCTATATGTATGGGCCAGATTTATGTTGGATATTTTCCATTGACTTTGATGGCACCAAATGCATTCTAAGTGTTCAAAATCCTGATTGAAGCTTCTTCTTTTTTTGTAATTTAGAGCTTGCATGAACGTAGTTCTATTTTTGGTTTTTCATTCATATTTATAGATTGGTCTCTCCTTCACTTTTTCCAGATTGAATCAGCTCTCCCAAGTTTGGCTCGCCCAATAATGTCTTTGGATGCGAATGAAGATGCTATTGTGGGGGCCCTAAAACAGAGCTTGGTAATTATTTCCCTTGCATGACTCAGACCTTTAATTATTTTTCTTAATGTTTTATGTTCCTTGTTCCTGTCATCTCTAGATGGTATACTCAATGATATTTCCTTTATTAATGTCATAACTATATTATTTCATGGATTGTTCTTTTCAGAGACAATTGGAAACCCTTGGTGCACAGAGAGCAGGGCTTGAAGATATGCTCAAGGAGATGAAAAGGAAGGTTAGTTTTCTAGATAGTTCTTTGCTTATGCCTCTGCCATAGAATAGGCAATCTAATATATAATGACTGAAAAATAGAATATTGAATGCCTTTAGAGATTATGAAGCTGCGAAACCTTATTCGTCATTATTTAATTTTGCACAAGGACTAGTTTTGAAACAATCATTGCATCATTCAATAATTGGTTTTGTCCAACCTAGTACTGCAACTTCCAATCATTGAATATCGGCATGATGTTCATCCTTTTGGTTAAGACCTGACTTCTTTTGGTAAGCATACTTCCAGGATCATCATATCTTACGTTTTATCCTTTCAGTTAGCAAAGAGGAATTTCAAAGTCCATTTGCTGTAATAGTTTCTTGCATTTAACTCCCTTTTTTTTTTTCTTGTTCTTTTTAAATTTATGTAAGAAGGCTATGCACATTGTGCACATCTCCAAACTGGGTAAGATGGTTTGGAGTCTTTAGGCCTATGGCATTTATGTTCTTGGAGGAATTAGTACTTGGGGTGAGTAGTTTCAAGTTTTGTACCTTACTCGTTGGAATAGGTTCCTCGTTTTTTGGAACCTGAAACTTACCTTGTATACTTTGAAACCTAGAACCTACCCTATCACAGTTTCAGAGTTGGGTTCCAGGTTCTTTTCAGGTTCCACCTATATTACTAATTGAATGATTGTAGTGAATTATCAACTTTAAGACCACTACTTAATGCTATAATTTACTGATCATAACTTATATCAAGACATACGAAAAATATGAAATATTAATAAAGTAAACGTCTTAATCATAAAATAGAAGTTCACACTAGTGGTTCCAAATTATGTACTCATCATCGAACGCTATGGAATATTGCAGAATCGCATGAAGACATAGACTAAGAAAAATACAAAACCTTATTCTAGGTTCTAGGTTTTAGGTTTTAAGTTCCACCGACCTATAAATTTGGAACCTACCTATCAAAATAAGTTCTCCAATTTTTGGAACCTAGAACTTACCCTGTATACCTTGAACTTGGAATCGGATAGGTTCCCATCAGTTCGATTGTCGGGTTTCAGGTGCTACCTTGAACTGTGCTCACCCCTAATTAGTACAATTATTTCCAAGGCACCCGCTTTGTTGTATGAATAATGGTTACATCACCTTTCCCCTTCTCATTTGGATCGGCATTGTGTCTATCACCTTTCTCCTCCTTTTTGAATTGGGCATTGTGCAACTCTTTCATTTATTTTTGAATTTTCAACTACTGATTCTACCCAAAATAATTTTTCTGGTGCAAGGTCTCATCAAGTTGAGTAGTTGTCCTTTCATTTTGTCACAAATTAGCAGTTTGGCTTTTTTCTTTTCCATTTCCCCTTGAGTACATGAGACTATTGTAGCTTAAGAAGTGTTATTTTTCTTCTCTAAAAACAGTCTGGATATTCTTGTTTAAAAGATAATCATCTGATTGCTGGTGATCTGCAGTGGAGTGTAAAAGTCCGGTGATATAGATAAATTGGTTCCTTAGCAAGATATATGCATTAATTTCTCTTAACAAGGGTCCTGAAATTTAGCAGTTACTCTGACGTTAGTATGAAAGAAAATGCCTTTAGTTTCCATCTGGCAGAGCCATTATTGCTTTTAGATGCACTGGACTGAACTTACCGTTATGTTTGTTTGGATAGGATGATATACTACCAAAGTTGATGGCATCAACCGGCTCTCAGGAAGACCTCTTTAAGAAGGAGATATCAAAGTATGATCCTATTTGTGAAGACATTGCCCAAAACATTGAGGCACAAGAGCAATTATTGTTGCAAATCCAGGTTTCTTGCTGACCAGCCGCTATTTTTATCTAGATGCTGTAAGAATAGTTCCATTGTCTTGTTTTTAATATTATGTATGTCTTGTTTTGCAGGCTCAAAATGATCAATTTTCTTCCATTTTCAACCTTGAAGATTACAAATGTGGGTTATGGCTGTTCCAAATTAATCTTTCATTTGCTCATCTTCTTTGTTAGTGAATGATAAGCAGAAACCTTTTCGGAGCAACGTATCTTCTTCAATTCTCAGGGTTTTGCATGTTCACTAAAATTTATCTCCCTCCTTTCTCAAGGAGAAACTCAAAAGGCCCGAAGGAAGGAAAGAAAATGTCTCCTTATGTCTGAGTTTTGTCTTGTTTTCCCATATATAATTATTTCAGCCTTTGTTATTCACAGTTCTTGCTCTCTCTTTTTTTTTACTTTTTAAAGTTCAGATGGGAGACTGTCTTATCTTTTTTGAGGAGACAGTTGGAATGAGGTTTCAACCTAGTCCTGTGAGAGCATGTGCATTTTTATTCCTTTTACCTCAAATTCAATCTTTTACTTTGCCTTTTTAACAGCTCTCTAAAAGCCCTTTTTTTGTTTAATGGCTGCTAATGGTATTTTCTCCTTGATACAGATGTTATATTACTATCACAATAAGATATGAATATTGTGTTCGTTTGTGATGTTTGCCTGGGGTCTGCACTTTTTTGGTTCAATTTATTAATTATGTATATTTGTTAATGCTCCCTTCAAATTTTCAGCATCGCGCGAGAAATGTTATAAGCAAATTCAAGCTGCCATAGCTAAATATCGAGAAATCAAGGAGAATATCAATGAGGGGTTGAAGTTCTATGTCACTCTTCAGGTGAGACATGCTTATTTTTGGGTGGTCTGATAATTCCATGCTATTTAATTCCTTAATCAGCTTGTTGTGAGGATGTACCCTGGCTATTATCTGATACTCTTTGATTAGCAAAGAGTTGTTTGGTTGCAATGGTTGATTTCGATGGGCTAAACATGTCCAAATGATTCTGAACAAAATATGTGGTTCATCCTGGGTGAGTTGTAAGCGCTGGTAGCCTTTTTGATTTGACAGGATGCAATAACAAACGTGAAGCAGCAGTGCAGCGATTTTGTGATGACAAGAAACATCCAGTGCCGTGAAATGATTGAGGATGTACAAAGAAGTATGTCTGGTCTGAGTTTCCAGGATAAAAATGCTGGTGGATATAACAGCAACTATCCTGCGGTTGGACACCAGTCTCAAAGACCCAATTCAACAGATTCCCAAACTGTATCTCATCCTCCTCCTCCTCATTCACAAACTCCTCCTTATCAGCCTACCGAGCAGACCTCCATGACTGGCTATGGCTACCATCCTCAATCATATGGCTCGGCTCCACAGCCACCACCACCTTACCAGGTTCCGGCTCCACATGGTACCCCTTACCCCCCTCATCAACAGCAACAGCCTCTTCCAGTCAGCCATGAGTATGGCCAACCTGCATATCCTGGGTGGCGTGGGCCATACTACAATGCCCATGCTCAGCAACATGGTTCTCTCCCAAGGCCTCCATACACTGTTCAGCCTCCATATCCGCCATCTCATCAGGGTGGCTACTACAGGCCACAATAGGCTGGCCAGGGAGATGGCCTCTGTTTTCCTGTCTTGTTTGGTATATGCTACTTGGAACTTTTCCTGATGATCGGATCTAGTTAGAGTTCACTGTTCTGTCTTGATGTCCAGTTATCATCAAGGTATTCTTTCCTGTGTATTATCGTTGAGTTGTGCTATATATGAAGTGATTTCTGTATGTAGCTCAATTTAAGGATTTTGGTTTGTATAGGGCTGGTTCAGTATATGAGCAATAAATGAAGCATATTCTCGTTCTCCCTTCCGAACCACATTGGGTGTCGATGTGGTCAAGGATCCCTACGACATTGCCACTTTTAAATTATATGACCGTCACGATGTTTGTTTTAGTTAAATCGACATATTAAGCAAATTTTTTACCAGGTTGTAGATCTGAATTGGTTTTGCTGCATGCACAACCACCACAAAAAGACGTTCTCTTTCTATGGTTCCATCACGAGTGGAATGTCAAACGGGGAGTATCTATCGGTACTGTAAAGTTGCATTTAGCACGTTTGGAACATGTGTTTTGGTTTGCTGCTTCTTCGTCTTCTTTATTTGTATGTATTTACAGCAATTTTGCTGATTGTAGTTTCACTTTCTGAAGATAAAAGCTGACTTTAGAATCTTAACCAGTGTGAGAGAGGGATCGACCAAGTCCTCATGGTTTTTCTCTCTTAGTGCGCTAAGCTCGTACATTTTTTTCAATCGATGTAACAAATAAATCCTGCCTTTTAGAAGGACAAACAACATGATCGACATGTCTATAGGTCCATTGGCAAAAGGAAAAGGAAGATCGAATCGATCAAAATCGTTCATCTACCTAGTTGCTTCTCAAAATGTCTTGATTCGGCATTTCCTCGGCCCTTGCTCCTATACGAAGAGCATAGGTGGTGATGTGCTTTGCCGATTTCGTTTCTGTTTCGTTCAAAATCTCCTGACAGTGG
The DNA here is from genome assembly GCA_014182895.1 of Angophora floribunda. Taxonomy (NCBI): domain Eukaryota; kingdom Viridiplantae; phylum Streptophyta; class Magnoliopsida; order Myrtales; family Myrtaceae; genus Angophora; species Angophora floribunda. The sequence continues at coordinate 34,685,399 of CM024706.1, read as the reverse complement.
TGGGCACATAGAGCACACATTACGATCGATCACTTCCTCGAGCTCCTCCTATGTTATGATTGGTATTCCGCTGGCATCGTCTTCGACGACAGGGCAGCCTCCGACAAACCAGCAAAACGATAGAAATGAGCACAAACATCGAACCTCCCCAAGAAGCTCTGCCTCCTTTTCTTTGTGTTTGACAATAGCATTGAGCGTCCGTATCTCTCAAGAGCAGATTTCCTCCCCCTACTGTTTAGTTTACGCCCAAAAAGATATTGACCCCTTCAGGATTTCGGAGTCTCCGTTCATCCAAAATCGATCACGGCATTTGAGATACTATAAGAGGATAAAAGACTTAAGAGTACCTCTGAATACTTGATGCATTCGGTTGGATGGGAACTCGTGTTTCTGGAATACCAACTTGGATAAGGAAGCTTCACACTAGAGATGCCTCTCGCGATCATTCAAATTGACTCCAAACAAGCTCAAAATTTTTGAAAGATGAAACGGCATGGTAATTCGAGACTCACAAATGGATCTCTCACTATTCAGTCCCAAATTTATTGCATGGCAATTAATTGAATTACAAATCTTTCAATTGTGTTAGTTTAATCATAAACTTTTTGACAATTTGTCAATTTAGTTCAAAGCCTTTTAATTGTACCAATTTAGTCTTAGACCTTTTAATGATTTTCTAATTTAGTCTTAAATTTTTTAAAGATTTGTCAATGCAGTCTTTACGGTCAATTATCCAAATAATTGGTTTAAATTAAAATGCCAAATTTTCAAAAGGTTTAGGATTAAATTGGCAAATTTGAATGATTTAGACTAAATTTGAAAATCATTAAAAAGTATGATTAAATTGGCACAATTGAAAGGTTTGTGATTGAATTGATATATGTGCAATAGGTTAAAAGACTTTTTTTAGTATTAGTGTTTGGAGTAAGAGAGAAAATAACGGTAATGTGTTTATGGTGATTCAACTCCCAATAAGGATCGCGTGAAATGTATTTATAAAAGTGATTAATTACAATCAGGATAGAGATAGAAACATAATTACATAAATGCCCCATAATACATATAAATTACCCATTTAATAAATACTATCTAACTACTGTTGCGTAGATGATAATTTGATAGTGCGAAGGAAACATCTAGATTTACGATGTTTGACACCGACATGTCGATTCTTCTTTCTTTGTACTCGTGGTTTACCTGCCCGGTCTGATGAATAAATCAAAAGTTTGTTCAACATCACCAACTTCTAATCAGGTGGAAATCCCCAAAAACCCAAAGCAGACAAAAAGAAGAAAAAACGAAAACTTATATTAAAAAGCCCATGTCCCTATCGTCGTGAATTGTCCGATAGCAGTGGACTTGCTGCCCAACTTCGCGTTTTTACACTTCAACTTTTTTTTTTTTTTGGCCTCTCCACATTTTGACTTGACGAATCTGCCCCAGTATTTAAGGTATTTCGTTTCACACTGGCCGACTAGAACTTGCACTTAAATAGCTTGAAATGAAAAGCACCGCGTCTTTGTCAAGAACGTTCAAGGAAAGAGAACTGAAGTTGATGCTATGACAGAGAGATGCCATGGAAAATTGTTGAGTGTTCCCACATCATTGTTTTTTGATATTATTGTTACGACGAAGACTCTACCTATATATTAAATTTTAACTTTAAGAGACTGATCGAGTGGTATAACAATAAGGAACTCGAGTGTAAATTTTATTTCCCCAAATCCCAATGAACTAGGCCCACGGAATAGCCTGGACAACATAGTCTCTCCATTGCCCGATGTGATCTGCTACCACAAAGCTGCCTTCGACAATTGTACCCATCTCCGACACCACTACCTCTCCGGTTCATCCACCACCATTCTCCCTAGGCTTGGATTTCCACGACGAGATTGTGATGATCATCAAAAACCTCAGATCGAGGTCATAGGAGCTCAGTGAGGAGGGAGGGGGCGGTGGCAGATGAATTGGAGTTTGTATGCATTAAGGATTCCTAAATATAAAAGTGACAGGAGATATTACGAAGTGACGAATCAGTAAATAAGCTCATGGTGATGATAGTTTTGAATTGCAATCTGGTGCCTAATTAGGATTACATAACTAAAGGTACAAACTCAAGGTTTAGTATGTGTAGAATGCAAAACTAGTATTGAAAAGGTGTTTTAATTTCTTAGTAATATAATGCCTGCCAATTGCCATATATTTAACATGAGATGTATTAAGGTATGACTCATACTCTCCATTAATAAGATGATAGTTTGATCCCATATTTTATCGACAGTTTGGGTTTGAACTCATGAATAGTTGTTAAGAAGATATAAATTCTTTTTTTTTTGTAATTGAGGGATGTATCAAATAGGTACAGGTTTTAAATTGGATATGGCTTTAGTTTAATGGTGAATCATGATAAAAATCTCATATTTTGATTTCTTTTTTCACTTTTATTCTCAATTTTCTTATGGTCGTGTGCCAAATCCTAAGAGGACGGTGGACAGATGCTTTGGCCCAAGATGACATATCCCCCGCGCTCAGAGCAGCTGGGATGATTCATCAGATACATTAAATCACGTGGATTCCGCACGAGGCCCTCGTAATCCGATGAATCTTATGCACCGCCCCTGTACATACCAGTAAGAATTAGTAATACTTCCGACAACCACCTGCCCGCAGGGCACGATTCATTGTACTAACGTCGCGTTGGGAAAGAAAAAAGGAGGAGAGAGAGAGAGAGCGCAACAGGAAAAAAACAAATGATTATGCAGCTTCGCCGCTGCTTCCCTTTTCATCGGCCAAACGCGCACGCCTTTATTCTGGGTCTTTCGTCAACTTCCCGCAACCTTTCGCTCCTCCTTCATCACATGTCACGATATTCTCCCCACTACTTAAAAAATTGTCTGGTCCCTATCGATCGACTCTTCTTCCCTTCTCATTCCTCTCCATATATACAAGAATCCACGCCCCCTTCCCGTGTTCACCAGACAACCCCAAACACATAACCCGCGGACAGACATCTCTCTCCTCTCTTTCTCCCTCTCCCACGTTTTCTCTTTCGAAGTCTTCTCTCCATTTTTTTTTCCTTCCGAGGGCCGTCGTCGTCGGACATGGGGAACTACATCTCGTGCACGTGCACGTTCGTCCCGCCGCCGTCGATGAAGAAGGGTTCGAGGGTCGCCAGGGTCATCTTCCCCGGCGGGGAGATCAAGCAGTTCCGCGAGCCGGTCAACGCGGCCGAGCTCATGCTGGAGTGCCCCAGCCACTTCCTCGCCAGCTCCCGGTCCCTGCACGTCGGTCGGCGGTTCTCCGCGCTCGGCGCCGACGAGGAGCTGGAGCTCGGCGACCTCTACATCATGTTCCCCATGAGGAGGGTGAACTCCATGATCACAGCGGCTGACGTGGCCGTGATGTTCGTGGCCGCGAGCTCGGGCCCGAAGAGGATATCGGGGGCCAAGGTCCGGGTGTCGCCCGAGGGAGGCGCCGCCGCCGCCGCCTCCGCCACGGAGAGTCCACAGACGGAGGCCGAGGCGGGGCTGAGGCTAGAAGAAGTTGAGGGTTTCCCCTTGGCGGAGTATAAGCATAGGCTGGCCGTGTGCAGGTCGAGGAGGCCGACGTTGGAGACCATCAAGGAGGAAGCTGTTCTTTCAAGGTGAAGAAGGCATTTGGAGATTTTACTGCAAGTCTTGCTCTCATGACGATTCTCGTGACTTTTTTTTTTCGGGCTTAGCTAGAGCAGATGAAATTACTCGGTTGGGACTTCAGAATCGAATCCTTTGTTCATGTACATATAAATTTTTGTGGGTTTTGATGCATAAAGAGTAAGGGAAGCGATTAGGATGTTTCGTATGTTTTAATTGAACAAATAGAACTCTAATTAAATCAAATGATCATCGCTCACTCCGTTGCTTGTTTGCTGAAGATTCTAAATATTCTACTGTGTCCTTTTGTTCTGTCTAGAACCCAGAAGAAGAAATACCAATTTGTCGTCTTTTTATTTATTTTATTGGGGGTTATGGTTAACGTTTTTGATAGCGAACTCCTAGGACTTTTAGGAGAACGGACAACGGAAACACGGTATGACACGAGAATTGTATGAGCAGTTCGAATTTGACCATGAAACGAAGCTTCGTCTAAGACCACGCGGGGCGGCTGTACGCGGGCGGTACCTGGAGGGAGTCCCACTCGCTTTGCTTGTGAGTGGGGGCTTTGACGAGGGTCGACCAGACCCGTGGTCGGAGCACGTGGTCGCCTCATTGAACTGTAAGAAAAGTAAAATGTGAACTGTTTGATGATGAAAGTAAAAACTTCTTCTATCGCCCAGATAGGAATTCATAGGATATCAAAATCCTGTACTCTTCGTTATGAAGTCAATTGACCAAACGCGTTTGAATGTTTTCCTGAAAATTTAAGGATTTGATCGTACTTTCACGACGCGACGAGTCGTAGGATTTAAAATGCAATTATTTCATTTTTTTTCTTTGAAGCATTCCATGGACGAATTTCATGGTTCAAATTTATCGTTACGACCTATGTGATCGATGGGCTCGTTTAAGCATTTTTGGGTGGGTCTCTTATGAGTTAGTTGCATTATTATAGTGGATCATTCGCTTCTTTATGTCCTTTGTGTTTAGACTTATACGTTGGACTCGCTGTCACTAGGTGGTAAGGATCAAATTGCGAAAAGTGGCAAAAAATATGCCAGAAAAGTGATTTTCGGCTCGAAAACAGCCTCCCGTCGGGCTTTGGTCGAGCTTTTAAATCTGTACTAACAAGTCAGATTAACTTCATTCGGATAAAAAGTTATACTCTTCGAAGTCAAGGTACCGAGAAATTCGTTTGTTTAAATGCGGTCTGTAGATTTGAATTCAGTAACATGCTAATAACATTAGAAGTATAACAACAAATGTGGTAGTTTTCCATTTCTCAAAAAACAAAAATTCGGGACTAGGCCTCAATTGAACCAGTATAGTTCAACTCGAAGACGTCTGGAAATTCCAGGCCCGGTCTTTTCAAGTCATGCTGGAAAACACCTCGAGGTGCGGCCCGTGTTCAGCCCTAAAGTCACGATCACATATTCATGGATCTGTCCAACAAAGTTACCTTCCCAAATTATATTTACCGATTGTGAAATACTAAGAAAACTAGTACACCTTTTAAAAATGTTTTTACATCCCTTAGATATTATTTTAATTGAGAAAAGTAGTTTGTATCTGACAAGTCACGCGAATTATTTTAACTGTCATTCTACATTAAACAATTCGATTGTGTATCTACTATACTATACTATTTTTATTGATTGTTTGAAAAGATATTTTATTATAATCATATTAAACGACTATCAATAAAATTTTGCATGGAGAGCAAGTTCAGTGGCTAGTTGGAAAAATCATCTCTCAAAATTCTATTGCGGAAAAGTTGAACAGTCAAATTGAGAAAGTGGCGTACTTTACATGAAGGACAAAAAATTAAGCTGGCGAGTTTCAATGCAAGATACATCACGCCAAATACAAAAAATTAAGCTGGCGAGTTTCAATGCAAGATACATCACGCCAAATCTCGATAGCAAGCATACTACTTTGAGGAAAAACCAGCTATCTCGAATGAATGAGGCCATGTATACAGAGCAAGATACATTTATATGAACAATACTTAAGAAACGCTATATTTTCAAATAACGTCGTGTTCTCAAAAGCTGATAGATTATGAATGGAATGAATCCAAGGACTCATCTTCTGCATCACCGCAATTGTTCTTGGACGACGACATCATCATCATCATCATCATATCCTCCTGACATGTCAACCTCATCGACGCTCCTCCGATGTCGTGCATGGAGATTATGTGTTCATTCATATACATTAACTCCAGCGGATCCACAGACGAGCGGACCATGTTGGCTCAGCAAAGTGCGCATGCATGCAAAAGGAACCAAGCGGTCGGTAACTTGAACGTCACCTCACGTTCTTCGAGTTGGTTCTAAATGACACTCTTAAAGTCTCGCGGGTAACCCCACAGATGGTTGTTGCTTAATTAATGTTGTTCAGCAGATTCGCATGACTCGGTAACATGCGTACGTAGTTAATTACTCCCCGTTTTAATTTACTCTGTTCCTGCAAATCCTCTTATTATTCCCATCTTCCATGCACGCATGCATAGAGCTTTTATGACGGTTGAATCTTCGAGGATGACCCAACACACGAAGAAATTACAATCGCAAAATTACTTGACCGCGGTTCTATAAATAGCGGCTCGTGCGCGCTTGGCTTCTTCACTCGTTCGCACAGTAGTCTCTCTTCAGGTTCCAAATAAGATCCCAACTAAACTTGCTAATCATCACCCGGTACAAGAAGACATGGGCGGTAAAGGAGGCGGCGGCGGCAAGGGTGGCGGAAACGGCGATGGAGGTGGCGGAAAGGGCGGTGGAGGTGGCGGAGGAGGAGCGAGAAGTGGAGGCGGGGCCGCAAAAGGAGGTGGCGGCATGATGGTTGCGCCGGGAAGAAGTGGTTCGGCTTATATTTCGAGGGGTTCGTTCGAGAGCAACCCACAGGGTTACTTTGCTGGGCTCCACGACAGCTCCGAGGGGAGCAAATGAGGGAGCAAATAATGATCAGTCCGTCTGAAGTTTGATCAACTAGTGTTGGAATCAGTATGACTATAATTAAATAAAGACCTTTTTATCTTTTAATCACGACTCTCTCTCTCTCTCTCTCTGTTATAGGGTTCATCAAGCTTACTATTAGCAGCAAAACGTTTCATTATTTCCGGCCAAGTGATATGCGATGGAGGTAGTAGCCTTCTTTTATCGGTTTGAACCTCAGTTTTTGGGCATGAAACCCGTCAAAATATTTTCAAATGTTTGACCAAAAAGGAAGTGAATTTAATAGCTGAATGTTCATGCACAAAATGGTTTCTCTTATGTATGTCACTTCGATATGCACTGCATTTACCCCGTCACAAACTTTTCACTTTCGAGAAGAATGACATTCCATATCAATCGCGCAATTAGTAAGAAATTGCTATGCTGATTTCAGCATTATAACTACGTATCCTTTCCAAAAACCACACTGCAATACGATCAGAGTGACAGCTATTATATTAGTTTCCTAAGAAGAGAAATGACTATATGTATTTAGATTTCTTTCACTATTTAGACACATTATAAGGATGCTAAATTTTCTACAGAGAGATTGGTGAATACAATGCTGTCACCAATGCGATACTTATAATGCTGGCACATTATAAGGATGCTAGATTTTTTTGTTGAAAAAAAAATTTAAATGAGAAACAATGTGAAGTGACATTTTCTTTTTGGTTTCCGTCTTCATGATGCTTCCAAGGAGGGGCCATGGTTAGTAATCTGAAAAGGAGACTGGAATAGACCCAGGTCAGGATTGTCAGCTCATTTAATATTTCTTATCCGGGCCTTCGGGCTTGAGCATATTCAGGCCCAAAATGGCCCGGACCTGCTCGGCCTTTAAAAAAAAAAAAAAAAAATAAACTACTAACATATAACTATTGTGAAATAATAAACAACTACTACCGACCAATAAAAAAGAAAGAAATAATAAACAACTACTAAACCTTCTATGCTAGTTTTATATTCCTAATTGAATTGTTTTAACCGAGAAAATAGTTTGTATTTGACAAGTTATGGGAATCATTGTAATTGTGATTCTACAATTACGTAGTTGATTAAGTATTAAATATACTATCGCCGATGATTGTTTCATAAAATAAATTTTATACTCATATCACACGAATATAATAAAATTCTACATAAAAAGCGAGTTTCCTATTTTTTTTTTTTCTTCAGAGAAGAGTGAGTTTAGTGGCTAGCTGGACAATGAACTTTTAGATTTTATTGTGCAAAAGTTGAAGAACCAAATAGAGGAAGCGATGTATTTTATAGAGAGGATAAGAATTACATCGATGAGTTTTAGTGCAAGGTTTATCGTGCCAAACTCTCAATAACAAGCATACTGCTTACAAGAAAAACCCTTTTATCTATAATGAATATGGATATGCACAAAGCAAGATATATCAATACGAACATATATGAAACACATTATTTTTCTTATAGTGTCATGTTTTATGCTATTGCGAGATTTATGAATGGAACGATTAAGAAGACTATTATCCCAGTCAAATTCATCTTCTACATCATCGCATATCCTCACACACAGCTCCATCCACAAATTGTGTTTGGTTAGGTATAATTTAAAACTGCATTGGAAAAAAAATGGTGTTTGAAAAAATTACACTTATAATTTCCAAAAAATGAACCAAATCTGGTTTGCTGGCGTCGCCGGCAAGTTCCGTGAGATAGTTGGTTCAAAATTTTGTGAGGACATATTTGGAAGAAGAAAAACTGTACTAGCATTCCACAAATGCCAAAACCCAAAACTGCTATAGACCCGTGATGTGCTAAGGAACTTTTAGAGGACTAAGGAAATGCATTGCATTTTTCCAAATATCTCAACAAAAAAAATAAAAATAAAGCATTCGGCCAAGAGCCTTTAGAGGCCCATAGGCCATTGAAATAGCCTTTCCAAAACTCAACCAATAATTGCGAACAAAGTGTTTTTTGACTTTATTCCTAAGAATTGGATGGCTTAGTGATTATGGCATACCCTTATACACCACCTCCTGTTCAATTTCACTTGAACGAAGACTTGTCCTGGTTATGTGACTTGGTGATAGTCAAATCTGGTCGAGAGTTACGATGATCATCCTTTGTTACGTGGTGTCGTTCCTTAGAGATCGAACAATAATATGAACAGCAAAAAGCTAACTTTCTTTCGGATATATATTTGATTACTAAAATGCTGTTTAGTCGTGCATAGCTAGCCTGAGTTTTCATTCTGAGTTGTTAACCTCATTTGCTAAGTATGGTAAGATCTAGTTGCACGTTTTGCTTTCTTGCCTTGAATTTTGATGTAATCTACCCCAAAGTAATCTCAAAATATTGCCGTTGGCAAATTCAACATTTGTTTTAGCGTAGATTTTGACATTCGTGCTCAATCTACTGTTACTTTTATAAGGATTGTATTTATCGATGTAGAATTCCTATTTAGGATCATCGTAGTTCCCCTTCAGCCGACGATAAGATGGACGGCTGCCTATAGGTGGTAGGTTAGGGTGAGTGGTACAGCTCCGACCATGGCCAATCTCTTTCTAATCGTCCTTGGGTCAAGATTTGATAATATATATCGCATGACTTGACCTGTCCGAGAAGGAAGGAAGAGAGAGTATGGAGGATGAAAGGAAGATGAGCATGTCCGAAGCGGTGGCCATGAATGGAGGGTTTGGACCTTACAGTTACACCCAGAACTCCTCCTATCAGGTACTTCCTATCACGAGATATATATTACAAAATATACCACTTTAGCTTTTCTCTTGGTACTAGCAATAAAATCCCTGCCTTATGTAGTCTGCTTCTTCAAGTTGCCTTGCACTTAGTTAGATAATCCCATCTATCAACCTAATTAATCCTTGTGAATTAAGTAAGGAACCAGCTACAACTTAAACAGACGTTCCAAATATGAGAATTTACGGTGCACAATTGGTGTGAATGATTGAACATATGTCGTGCTTTTAAACTATTTACATATTTCCTTGATCATTAAGCAAACCGCAATATATTTGATTTCTCACATGTAATTAACCAAAGGTATCGTTCTCAAGAGGACTCTTAAGGTCAGCTCATGGCCACGAACAAGGAGAAATTCTTCCCGATCATGCATTCATTTTTTTTAGATTCGACCTGTACAAAGAAAGGTTTCGTACCAATTGTGCATAGCCAACAATATCCTATCTATATCCTAAAGACCAATTACCATATATACCTATGACGATTCATGAATTCACTTGAGGCTCAATTTTAATTTTAGGGTTTTTAATTGTTAGTGGGGAAAATTACCAAAAAAATCTTAAATCTATTGCAATTGTGCCCATTCAATCCTAAACATATTTTTTTGATAATTTAGTTCTAAATCTTTTGTAATTGTATCAATTTAATCCATTTGGCGAAATTTGGTTGGCTAATGCCGACATGGCCAACGATCAATGCCATCCATCTGGTGAACAACTTTTTAATAGTTATTTATTTTTCCTTTTTCCTTTTTTGTTATTTTTTATTTTTTTTCTTCTCTTCTTCTTCCTTGACTTCTTCTCAACCTAGGGCATTAGCAAGGGTTGTGGCCCTCGCCTACCCTCATTGGTGGCCTTGCCCAAATCTGGATGATGCCTAAGGGCCATAGGCGACGTGGCTTCACCTAAATTTGGGCGAGGCCAGCCTCACCATGGTCGAGCCCTCTGGCAAGGGTGGCCTCGCTTGCGGCTGGCGAGGCCATGGCGAGCCTAGGTGGAGGTCGCCATGTTCTTGCCAGTTGCTGGTGAGGTTGCCTTTACTTGCTACTTGGCCATAGCGAGGTTGGGCTTGTCCTAGATTTGGGTGAAGTGGCTAATGAGGGTGGGTGAGGGCCGCAACCCTCACTGGCCTTTGAGGCCCTTGGCTAGTGGCTAGTGAGTCTTGCTGGCTATTGGATTGAGAAGAAACCAAGGAGGAAGAAGAGAGTAAAAAAAAGAAGAAGAGAGGAAAAAAAAAGAAAAAGAAAAGGAAAAAAAGGGAAAATAAAAAATTATTAAAAAATTCGAAAAAAATATTAAAAAATGTTTGTCGGACGGCTGGCGCTAGTGGATGGCCACATTAGCACTAGTTGGCCAAATTTCGCCGGATGGATTGAATTGGCACAATTGCAAAAGGTTGAGGACTGGATTGGCCAAAAAAATATGTTTAAGAGTGAATTGGTATATTTGAATAGATTTTGGACTTTTTGTAATTCTCCCTCAATTATTGCAACATAACTTTAATGACATAAATAGAAAGATAGTTGGCGACTAAATTGGTACAAGTGTTTTTGTGCATAGCCAAATCCCCTTGTAAATTTTCTTTTAGCCAAATACTACTTGAATCTAAAGTCGCTTTGCAAAAAGTTTTTACCAAATACCAATCCAAAGGGCTTTACCTTTTAGCATTTGCATTACAGCCAAAACCCATTTTCAAAGTTGAACCAAACTCACTCTAAATCTCTTTTTAATATTTTAGAATAGAAAATTGAAAAATCGAACCGATCTGAATTGAATTGAAGACTTGGTTTGTATTATATTTGGTTTAAAGTTATACACACCCAAACGGTTCAGTTTGGACTGGGGTTTTCTGAAAATTTGAATTGAATGTTGAAACTCCTACTTAAAAAAGGTGTGCTGAAGTGTTGACTATTGATTAAGGGGTTAAACTTCTATGTATCAATCACTTCATAAAGGTAGTGCATGTATTAGATATTTAGTGAATCTTTCTTGCATCTCGTACATTGTTAGGGTGGCTGGACATTGGACAATCTATCCACTAAACATATGGATGTTTTTTGGAAGTCTTAATTGCACGTGTGGATATAAGTATTGCAAAAGTGATCACCAATATCTCCCTATTCTACAGAAAGGAGCCGCTGTAGCGGCTATGGATATGATCAAGGAAGTTTTACCCACAGCCCTTAATCTCAACCACCTCTTTTCATCCTCTCCGAACCCCATCATCAAAATAGCAGACTTTGGTTGCTCCACAGGACTCACATCGGTTCAAGCCATTGAAACTATAATAAAATGCCTCTTAGACCTCATCCAACCCACCGAACAACCTCAATTTCGTACCCCTGAGTTCCAAGCCATCTTCATCGACCTCCCCACCAACGACTTCAACACGCTTTTCGCCAACTTCCTGCCCGAGAAGCGGCAGTACTACGCCATGGCAGCCTCAGGGTCGTTCCACGGCCGTCTCCTCCCAACTGCGTCCCTACACTTTGCATACTCGGCCTGTGCGGTACAGTGGCTATCCCAGGCTCCGCAAGAGATATTGGACAAGTCTTCCTGTGCTTGAATGGAGAGAGCATTCACTACGCAAGCTCGCCAGCGGAGGTCGTCGGGGCTTACGCTGCTCAGTGAGAGAGACATGGATGCGTTTCTAATCGCAAGAGCGGAGGAGATGGTCGGTGGAGGATTGGTATTCGTGATCGTGCCTGGTGTACCGGATTCGGTTCATGAATCTCAGACCACTGTAGGATCGGAAATTAAGCTGCTAGGTTCTTGCCTCGTGAACATGGCCAATGAGGTATGTAATCGCATGCATGGGCCAACACTTGATGCGTGAGATCATATGCAAGAATAAGAATAGAGAGATTGAGTTATGCCATTTCATGATGCTCTACAAGGATATGGCGAGGCTAGGGGTGTCAAATGGGTGGGTGGGGTCGGGTTTGGGTTGGGTTGGAAATGGTCCGACCCATATTGACCCATTTAACCCATTTTGACCAATTTTCATATAATGTGAATTTGATGACCCATACTCGACCCGACCCATGTTTGACACATACCTGACCCGACCCATGTTTGACTCATACCCGACCCGACCCATATTACTGAAACACAATAATAGTTAACTCAATTTAGGAAAATCTACTCCCATTTAATCCATTTTAAGCTCCTCACGTATAAGTTACTTGAATAAAACATTTATATTAAATTTAAAATGTAAATTAAATAACAAAAAAATTATTAATAGAATAAAAAATGTGAACATCTTTAAATTGAAATACTTCTAAAAAATAATTTAAAAAAAAAATGAATTTATTATTATTATTTATTTTCTTGTTTTTTCCCTTTCTTCTCTGTTTTCTTCCTTCTTCTTCCTTAGTCTTCTTTCTTCTTCCCCCTTGTTCCTCTGCTGGTGGCTAGCGAACTCGATGCTCGGCCGATCTAGGCGAGCCCGAGCTCGCAAGCCCGAGCTCCATCGTGGCCAGCGAGCCACGAGCTTACCACACAGCTCGTTGACCCAGGTGAGCTCGAGCTCACCGGCCCAAGCTCTGCTACGGCCGGCTAGCTCGCAACTCGCCACCCAAATCTAGGTGGGCTCCGGCGCTCACTTCACTGAAGCCGGCGACCTCACTATTCACCCGATCCCAAAAGGCGAGCTTGCCTATGGCAGTCAACAATATGGTTTGGAAAAAGAGAGAGAAAAACGACGGCAACGGAAGAAGAGAGAACAAAGGTGCTAAGCTGGTTTAGAAAGAAAAGAGAGAGGGGACGGGGGATGGAAGGGGATGGAAGGAGATGGAAGGAGAGAGGACAGAGGGAGGCTTTGGGTTTCTGCATAACCTATATTGAACCCATTTAATTTTTAACTTTACTTTTTAAAACCCATTTATGACCCATATTTAATTTTCACTTGACTCATATTTGACCTATTTAACTAAAAGTGAGTCATTAAATGGGTTTATGACCCATATTGACATCTCTAGGTGAGGCTAGTTGTGCTAAATTTCGCTTTACTAATATTTGTTTCATGAAGATTAGTAGTAGCATGTTTAACTTGGACGTCCTAATTTATATTTATTCCAATAAAACATTCGCAAGAAGTATTTCAAATGTGATCTCATTAAATAAGTAATCACAAGGCTTGGTAGATCATTTTGCAATGAAACTTCTTAACATACTCGTTGCGTTTCTCTTCTAAAAATCTATCAGATAATTCATATCAAAAGGCACAATATATTTTTTAGTTCATTTTTAGGTTTTAGCCAAATATTATCATTTTCCCATAAAATGACTTATTGAAAAATATTTTTCAAATATGTCACATTTTTCCCAAAAAGAAAAAGAAAAAAAATGAGCCTTAGTGAAAACCCGATAGATTGACATGTCATTGGTTTTTTTTATATTGTCTATGCCAGGATGAAAATATAATTTGCATGTTAATTAATATTTGTTTGACCTATGCAGCTGAAATCTATTTATAAATGCTTGTGTATCAGTTTGATACATGGTGAGATATTGTCATCGTGGGTGATAAATAGACATGTGGGTGATAAATAGACAAAGAAATTTAAATAGCAAAATTCAATAATTGGCTCCAAAAATTACGCATGGTTATTGTCTCTCTGAATGTGAATTTTGGGAACGCAGGGGATTATAAGCAAAGCCAAATTAGAGAGCTTCAACGTGCCAATCTATTTACCATCCAAAAAGGAACTGAAACAAGTGATTGGTCAAAATGGATTATTCGACGTCGAGAGGATTCAGAGCCTGAATCACCCCAAAATGCATGTTGCTTTCTCCACCGTCGAATCACGCTCTCTCTTCTTAAGAGCCATACTTGAGGGGTTATTGCTCCATCATTTCGGCGATGAACTGATTATGGACGATTTGTTCCACCGATACTCGCTGAAAGTGGCCAAGTCTCCCTTTTTCCTGAAGCCAGAAAGCCACGAAGCCATCATGCTCTTTGTGGTTCTCAAGCGGAAGGCGTATGAAGAAATTGCAGTGATGCTACTGGTATATACAACGTTGTTTGGATAATGACGAGTGACTATACCGTCATGGTATTTGTTAAACCTAACGAGTTTCGCATATGCTTGCTCTATTTCAAAGAATAAGCTGGATTCATATGCTCATTGCCTTCCCATTGCTGAAATGTTTAGTTGTTTAACCAGTTCTATCACGGCTTAATCCCGCGAGCTCTGCAAATATTAGGTACTTCTAGTTCTAGAGTGTTGCATTTTTTGGTGCTCTAGGAGAAACCAAAACCATCGAGTTTTATATAAAAACAAGAAAGACAAGACTGTGACCATATAGTATGTTAAAATGGATAGTCTATTACATTAAGACTACCGAAATGATCCACCTGGGGAGTATGAAGCTTTTTATAACGCTGCTACTTGGTTCCATTAACTTGCTTTTTACTTAGTCCACGAGATTAATGCCATAGAAGTTATTCATCTAAAGTGATATTCTTTGTCATGACACAGCTAATACTAATACGAACTCTTTATATATTATTTATGGAGGGAGTGTAAAATGTATGGGTGAGCAACCGGGCCAATTCAAATTGGGATTTGAGCTGAACCAACCTCACCTGATGAAACATTGGCACGGGAAATTAGACAGACAATACAAATGGCTAAAATCACTATTTGGCTCCAAGAATTGAGCAGGGTTTTTATCACTTTGAAAATAAATATTGGGAACGCAGGGGATCATAAGCAAAGCCAAAGTAGAGAGCTTCAACTTGCCACTGTATTTCCCATCAGAAAAGGAGCTGAAACAAGTGATCGATCGAAACAGATTCTTCGGCATAGAGAGAATTCAAACCTTAAGCCACCACAAAATGCATATTGCCTTTTCCACCCCTGAATCACGCTCTCTCAGCTTAAGAGCCGCTTTTGAGGGGTTATTGCTCCATCATTTTGGCGATGAACTGATCATTGACGACTTGTTCCACCGGTACTCGCTGAAAGTGGCGAAATCTCCCTTTTCCCTGAAGCCAGAAAGCCACGAATCCACCACATTCTTTGTGGTCCTCAAGCGTAAAAAGCCTGAAGAGAACATGCAGTAATTCCACTGGTACATACTGTACGTTGTTTCATGGTGGGAAAAATGCCTTGACCAGATACATTTTTATGGAGGAGAGAATTGATGAGCTGCAGAAATCCGAGTTTAAACAACGAGGCCGTTAAGTGGATATCCCCAACTCAAACGAGTTTGTGTTTCATTCTCCATGTAGTGTGTTTTGTTTTTTTCTCACTGGAGATACTGTACTGTCATGGTTATTTGTTAAACCTTGGTAGATTCGCATTTGCTTGCTCTATCTTAAAGAATACGCTAGTGCTCATCGCCTTCTCAATACTGAAACGTCTGCTTATTTAACCTTCTCCGTCAAGATATCATATCTTATTAACGTGAGCACTACAAAATTTAATTACTCGTAGTTCTGGAGGGTTTACATTTTTGGTGCTATATGAGCAACCACAACCATTAATCTAGGATGCAAATGATAATCATTTTGGCCAAAAAATTGATTTTTCTATTTCTATTTCTAGATGAGTTTCTGAATAAAAATACATATTTGATAATGACACGAATTTTTCTGCTTCCAGAATGGCCATTTGTTTGATAATGATGCTAAATTTCTCACTTTCGGACGGCAGCGCATGATTGGGGGGTGGATGGCGGCGGATAGGGGGTGGTGGAAGGGGCGGGGCTGATAGTAACGGACGCCGGGTAGCGGTGATCGTTGGGCGGCTGGCTAGTAGCGAGAATATGTGTTGAGAAGAGTTTTTATTTTTTATTTTTTATTTTTATTTCAGAAATTAAGAAGTAGAAAATTTTTACTCTTTATTTTTTTCCAAACTTATTTCTAGACTAAAAATTTGTTTTATAAATAGAAAAATGAAATTATTTTATCAAATGGATTTCTATTCCAAAAAAGTCCGAATAAAAAAAATAGTTCTGAAATAGAAATAAAATGATTATCATAACAAAAAAGACAAGATTGAGACCATACAACATAATCAAAATGGAGGGTCTATTACACTTTAAGACTACCAAAATAATTTACCAGGAGTGTCTAAAGATTTTCACAACGCTGCTACTTGATTCAATCAACTTGCTTTTTACTTGGTCCATGAGATTAATACGATATTTTATAGGCCTGGAATTATTTAGCTAAAGCGATCTTCTTCGTCATGAGGCCATTAAAATTATTGAGACCTTCTTTTGTACTATGGTATCAAGCGGAGTGCAAGGAGGGAAGGAGAAAATGGGGGTAGGGGAGGGGCACGGTCCGTCTGCTATCTATCCACGCCCCTCGTCTGTGGTTCGCAACGGATCTTTGACATGTAGCACTCGAGATTTTTTTTTTATATTCTTGAACCAGACCGGATCTCTCTCTCACTCTCGCACACGCCGAGTCTCCCATCAGGCATATGTCTCGCGTTGGAGTCGAGCTTGCGCCGGCATTGAGCTCCTTGGTCGTGACTGAGCTCGACCCCGTGCGCCCTACTCCAACTCTCACCGCAACTTGCTCGTCATTTATACCGAGAACCGGAAGAGCGACCTCTTGATCTGGAGGCCCCCCTCCAAATCAAGTCATCATCGCCGGATCTGCTAAGATCCCGATCAAGATGAGCAGATCTTATTAAGAGTCCGCTGATGAGTTCGCCTGTCTTTGAGGTTTCAGCATAAATAGGTTTCGGACCTAGAACTTGGAATTTATCTTATTAAAATCGGTTTCCAGTTTTAAGAACTTGGAATTTGCCCTATTTGTCCTGGAACTAATCTTATAACTTGTCCTTTTCTCTTTGTTCGGTTGTAGGGGTTGTCTAAGAACCTATTTTTCTTTTGTTCTTTCTTTTGGTTCCACTTCTCACAGTAAAAAAGAGAGTAATAAAGCGGTTCATAATAAAAGTTGAACAAGAGTGAGCGGGCAAAGGCAAGTCAGGATCGAGCGAAGAAATATTTAAGTGAGGTCGAAGGGAGCAGAGAAAAAGAGATAGAGATAGATAGAGAAAAAGATGTCAAGACAAAAATTAGGTTTTTAGACCGTATGAAACTAGTTCCAAATATAGTTCAACTAATCTAATTCTCAAGCGATTCTTCACTTGAAATGGGGGGTTAGAATACTAGAAGTGCCACAACTTTCGTACGGTACTCATTTTGATGCCAAAACATGTTTTTTACTCACTTAAGTATCATAAGTTTACCAAAACGTTCACTTGAGTGTCACTCTGTTGGAAAAGCTGACATGGCACCGGAAAAGCTAATGTGGCTGCCGGAAAACAATTTTTTTGTTTGGTTGATGTGTCACAACTTTCGTATGGTCTCATCCAAGGTCTTCGCAGCTGATGGTGAGGGGGCCCTTGCCCAACTTGGGCGAGGGTCAACGGTGGCCCTCGCCGGCCCTAAAAAAAAAAGAAAAAATTAAAAAAAATTAAAAAATTATTTTCCGGCGGCTACATC
Source organism: Angophora floribunda (assembly GCA_014182895.1). Taxonomy (NCBI): domain Eukaryota; kingdom Viridiplantae; phylum Streptophyta; class Magnoliopsida; order Myrtales; family Myrtaceae; genus Angophora; species Angophora floribunda. Next base: position 34,667,558 of record CM024706.1, on the reverse strand, counting down.
GGCTTTTCTGGCGGAGTGGCACTCAAGTGAATGTTTAGTAAACTTGTGGCACTTAAATGAGTAAAAAAAAGGTTTTGGCATCAAAATAAACGTCGTACAAAAATTGTGGCACTCCTAGTATTCTAACCCCCAAAATGGGGAATTGGACCAATTTTTGCAGCTTCTAAATTTGGAATTAGGAATTGGACCGATTTTCAAAATAGCCTAATCTAAATATCTAATAGAAACGATCAGGTTGCGCAGGCTTTGCTTCAAATCCCCGAGCCATCTGAGGGACATTAATGGAGGTGAGTGGCGGTTGGTCATGGCGGGGGTGCGGCGGACGTGGTGATAATGGAGGCAAGCTGTGAGGGAGAGAGAAGGTAGGCTTAGTCATGGTGCGACCGACGCGTTTGTCCTTACTGAGCGCAGCAGAGATTGATGGACGCTTGGGAGCAGACTATCTGCATCCACTTCCTGGAGAGAGGATGGTGAAGAAAGAGGGAAAGCGGGATGGATGATGCTAGGCACGTTCTTCATAGTGACTAACATGTTAGATAGAACTTCATTAGATATTAGATATAATTTGCTCATTTAAGGTGTTTACTTATTATATTTTTTTCGGTCATACTACTCTAACTCTAATTCTCACTTTCAGACTTTTGCTCTGCTTTCTTGTAGGACGTGGGAATCAAAATTCATACTTAAAACTAAATCTTCCTTACCGTAATTTCCTAGAGAAGATGGGTTTCAAACACCCTATCTTTGAGAAGGGTGGCTATTGGGGTTTGTCACTAGGGTAAACTCTAGTGGTTAAGTATTCAGTTACTACTCTTTCTACTGGAGAGTCTTTGATCGGAAGGGACGGAGTTTCATCTTGAGCAATAGTTGGAATTTCACAGCTGAAACTAATAAATGAAAACCATCCAGTAATCAGCTTTTTCCACCATTTTGTTTTTCCATTCACCAAACTCTTATTTCGGCCAATATTTTTAGGGTTAAAGTGACTTATCGATATACACTTTTGATCTTTCACTGTCATTAACTTAATTGAAAGTCAAGTTGATTCTATTGGCCCAACAGTATCGGGAATTATTTTGAATGGACAGAGACAATAAGAGTTGGTGAAATTACGACATCCGAGGTTTCAATTTTTAAATGGACGTTTTTTAGATAGGATTCCGCTGGCTCCTAAACTGGCATCAACTTCAAGGGCAGGTGGTACCCGGGTTGGCGGGGGTGGGGCGTGCGCGTGCTTGTGTGCCTCCCGGGCTTCTCGGCCTCTTCTTCTGTCTGAATTTTCTTAGTTGTTTCATGTTTGTCAGTAACCTTTTTCTTGGTCAACGTTAATATAAAAACAAGAGAAGTTTTTTTAAAGAAAAACACAACAATCAAAGTTTCATGGTCGGCAAATTGACCTGCGCACGAGTGGATGCTATACGTTTCTCGACTTGACCTGCGCTCGGGGAGAGAGAGAGAGAGAGAGAGAGAGAGAGAGAGAGAGAGAGAGAGAGAGAGAGAGAGAGAGATGGAGGATGATGGAGGATGAGAGGAAAATTAGCATCGCTGAATTAGTGGCCGTGAATGGAGGGTGCGGACCTTACAGCTACGCACGGAACTCCTCCTATCAAGTATTTCCGATTACAAGATGATTTTGTAGCGGTCACTTGGTGAATCGAATTTCGTAAAATGTTTCAGCACACTGAACATTTGTCCTACTAGCTGTGAAAATAATACGAACTCATGCTCATACATTGCATCCGTTGAAGGTCTAGAACAGAAAGCTCGTGTGTAAATGACTTCAATGACAAAGCACTTCCAAACGCATTCCAACATATTATTGCTTTGATGTATCATCTTTGAAGTAGTAGACAATCATTTTCCCCTGCTGAAAGGTAATAATGTGACATTACTAGCTCGAACTACTAAGCAGAATATGAAAAAAAAAAAATTAATTGGTTTGCTGCTAATTAGGGTAATGGCGAGTGCATTGGCTTTTCTGCCACAAACTTCCCATGATTTACTAATTCCATGTTAGTTTCATAACCAGATTGTCCTCTCTCCTTTTCTTCCACATCTTTTTCACTTTTGCTCTCTTTTCATTGGTGAATAGCGAGACTGTTGAAGTTGGACAATTCCACGATCTTTGTTTGAGTGACTTAACACTACTCTCCCATTAAGTTACCTACTAATTGAGTTACTAACTTTTCTTTGAGTTGCTTATTACTAGAATTCATTTTCTTTCTTTTTTTTTAATCTTAAAAACTTTTTTTATTGACTTAACAACTTTTATTTGCCTTGTTATTTTTTTTTTAAAAAAATTTACCAACTTTTAGAATGGCAAATTACCAATTTAGTCTTAAATCCATTGTGAGGATGCTAATTAAGTCTTAAACTTTCCCAATTTTGCCAATGTAGTCTTATATCTTTGTATGAAATTTCAATGTAATTTTTCGAGTCATTTGAGATGACGTGGTGATCCATTCATTACCGGCCGTCCTATGTGAGAAACAAATTTGGCATATATGACTCTACTTGAAACAATTTCTTTTTCCATATTTTTCTAATTTTTCTTTTTTATTATCCTTCTTTTGTCTTTCATTTTTCTTTTCTTTCCTTTTCCATGCTTTTGTTTATCTACTCCTTTAGAGAGATCCTATTCATTATCCATGGCGGCTCAATCCTGTTTGAGATTACCGCGCCCATGATGACCTTGCCATGGTTGTGTGAGCTTTCCACGATACTAGGTATCCAAATCTAGGCTCGATGGTGAGCCGTTGAACCTCCAGATATGGAGGCTTGGTTTACGATTATCGAGTTTGTCGAGATCTCAACGGCGATGGGAGACAAGTGGCTGTTTGCAGGGATGATTCACAATAATGTAAACTTCATATTTGTGTAGCCACATATGATCACACATATGATGATGCTTCTATTGGTTTGACTTAAAAGCAAATTAAGTAGGACTGGGCCATATTTTTGTTTTCTCACCCTCTTAGGAGAAGCGCAATTGCAATGCAGTGTTGCCGAACTCATGCAATCCGAACAATACAATAAGAGAAGCAATGCTCGACATTTCTTGGAAAAGAAGAAGACTCACAGCATAATCAGTCTAAAAGAAAGGAATTGCAAATATTGTATGGAGCACCATTTGCTTTGATGTTTGTGAGGGTAACCTTGGAGCAACGAGATACAATGAGATGTTGTATCAAGAGTCAAGTGAAAGTTGATTACGACTCAAACTCTAGAATGAGAAGTGAGAACCCTAGGTTTTGGTGATGAAAGAGAGAGAGGGGGGAAAATTATGAAAAAAGTCATAAATTTATTATACTTTTATCAATTCAGTTATAAGCCTTTTAATTTTCTTAATTGAACCTTAAATATTTTCATCTTTGACCAATTAAGTCTATTTAATCAATTTTAGTTGGAAATCACTGACATAGATGTAGTTATCCTACGTGGCATCATTAGCGTTGACGTGAACAAATTTTAATAATATTTTAATTTTTTTTCAATTTTTTTCCTTTTCCCTTTCCCTTTCCCTTTCTTTCTTTTTCTAACCCTAGACCAAGCAAGGGTCGCTAGCCATTAGCGATGATGATGCTTGAACTCACCAAGGGCAGGTGAGGCTTGCTCTTGCCGGCCCTCACTAGCTAGAGGAGGAAGAAGGGAAGAAAAAAAAAGAAAAATAAAGAAAAGGAAAAAAGATAAAAGAAAAAAATGAAAAAAATCTTAAAATATTATTAATAATTGTCCTTGTTAGCTTTCTGCCGTATCCACATAAGATGGTCAGCATCCACGTTGGCGATTTTTAGCTAAAATTGGCTTGATAGACTTGGTGGGCAAAATGTCAAAAAGATTTAGGACTCAATTGACAAAACGTAAAAAAGGTTTATGACTTAATTTGTATAATTAAAAGATTTATTACTAAATTGACAAAATGCAATACAATTAGAATTTTTTGGACAATTTTCTCTATAAATTCACTCTTCAATCGTTGAATCAATCTATATGGTTAACTTCTTACACATAATTAACTGAAGTTATCGATCTCAAGAGGTCCTAAGGTTAGCTCACGGCCACGAGCAAAGATTAATTTCTGCCTAACTATGCACGTATTTTCTTTAGACTCAGCATGTGTTAGAAAAAGGTTTTACACAGGTTTTGTGTAATTTATAGTATTTCATTCTATATCGTAAAGACCAATTACCATACATATCTATCACGTATCACGGATTATATTGAGGCTCAGTCTTAATTTTCGGGTTCTCATGAGTCATTGCTAAATGGCTACAACCAGCTAAATAGAATTATATTTGGTCCCTTAAAATGCTGTTTAAGTATTTTTTTTTTGTTCATGGTTAGCCTGATCTTTCCTTGGTGATTGATTAGTATTACAGTCTATATATGAAGAATTGTAATCTTGGTAAGTCATTTGTGCTAAACATGGTAAGATCTAATACATGCGTTTCAAGTTTTGACTTCTCGTTTGATGTCCCCACTACAAAATGTGGCCCAAAGATGAACGTCATTGTCAGCGAGTTGATGATTTTTTGTTGCTCGAGGTGATACTGCTCACAACCCGACATGACCTGCACGTAGAGAGAGAGAGAGAGAGAGAGAGAGTTTTGACTTCTCGTTTGATGTCCCCACTACAAAATGTGGCCCAAAGATGAACGTCATTGTCAGCAAGTTGATGATTTTTTTGTTGCTCGAGGTGATGCTGCTCACAACCTGACATGACCTGCACGTAGAGAGAGAGAGAGAGAGAGAGAGAGAATGGAGGAGGACGAGAGGAGGATTATCATCTCTGAACCAGTCGCCATGAACGGAGGGAGCGGACCTTATAGCTACGCCCAGAATTCCTCCTATCAGGTACTTTCCATCACAAAGTTTTAGCATACTTAACCTTTGTTATCTTTTATCTATAGCCGGTGAAAGATTACGAACTCGTGCTCAAGTATAGCATCCATGGAAGAACTAGAACAGGAAGCTCGTGTATTAGCTGGTTTTGATGACAGAGCACTTCATTGATATATCTCTCAAGTAGTAGATGATCGTTTCACATTGCAAAAAGATATCGATGTGAGATTACTAGCTCGTACTATATAATTCACTGCTATATGATGATTTTAGATGAGTAATAGCAAAGTACTTCGGCTTACCAACCATAAAATTCTCTTGATCTCA